>CM067537.1:2717500-2755000 GCA_034509925.1 Hirudinaria manillensis
ACAAACAGCAACAAAAACATCGTTAAATAAACATTTCCAAGCGAGGGAAACCAATACTTTCGTTTGTTTATTGCTAAAAGTATTTATTAAGTATTTATTATTAAATGTTTATTAAATATTGATTAATATTTATTTATTAAATATTTATTTATTTATTAAATATTTATTAAACAACTGCTAAATATTATATACGAAATACTTATAAAACGTGCCCTGATTTGTTTATTAAATATTGATTAATATTTATTTATTAAATATTTATTAAATATTTGTTGGATATTTAACAAATAACTTACAAAATATTTAAAAATAAAACTTCTAATAATACTTATAAACAAAATGCTTGTCATTTACTTTTAGTATTTTCAAAATATTACATCGCATTGTTAATAACGTGCCATTATTTATTATTATTATTATTATTATTATTATTATTATTATTATTGTATGTTATTAGAGGAAGTAATAATATTACAATTTAATGTCATCACCAATACATCGTAATAATAATAATAATAATAATAACAAATAATATATAATTACATTGTAATATATTATTATATTGCACGAAATAATATGGGGTCAGGAATACTGGGTTCACTGAGATAAATCAGCGTTGAATCCGTTAAAGAATTGCCATGACGTTCGTCTCCCAGTCAGGGGCACTTAATCTATGACCACCACAACCACAACCACGACCAAGACCACAAGCACAACCATGACCACCGTCATCATCATCATCATCAACAGTAGCTTGGCTACTTAATCATCGTCATCATTATTATTATCTTCTCCATAACATTTAGAGAATCACAAACACCATCATCATCATCATCGTCGCCAACAGTTTCTCGACCTCACCATCATAATCATAGCAATAATAATAATAATAATAATAATAATAATAATAATAATAATAATAATAATAATAATAATAATAATAATAATAATAATAATAATAATAATAATAATAATAATAATAACAACAACAATAACAATAATAATAACAATAATAATAATAATAATAATAATAATAACAATAATAATAATAATAAAAACAATAATAATAATAATAATAATAATAATAATAATAAGCATTATCATCATTATCGCTTCATTATGATCATCATCTCCATCAATAGCAAACAACATATTATTATTATTATTATAGTTGTTATTATTATTATCATAATTTAAATAATAATAATAATAATTACGCTAACCTTTCTTAGGTACGAATCTGTAGACCTTGTATGCATCCTCGCACTTGGTTTTGTGAAGTTCTTTGATCTCCTGAATGTCAGGCGCCTTGTTGAATGCACACCTCAACCTCGTCTTCAACTGGGCGTAGTTCGGTTCGGGGTCACCATGCCTCCAGCGGCCCGTGTTCTTGGCCCACTCCTGTGTAAAGTTGTTGTTGTTGTTGTGGTGGTGGTGGTGATGATGATGGCGATGACTACATGATGAGGACGATGGTGATGATGATGCTGATGATGATGATGTAGATATGCGATGGTTACGTTGCACATATACATCTATATAGCGCACTGTTTGCAACAATCAAAATAACCATGACAGCGATAATAATAATAATAATAATAATAATAATAATAATAATAATAATAATAACAATAATAATAATAATAATAATAATAATAATAATAATGCCATATTTTCTTAAATTAAATATTATCGATAATAATTATGCTAAGCCTTAATAAATAACGACAAACACTTCAATCTTCCTTAGAAGACAAGACACCATCATCATCATAACTCACAGATCGACCCAATTAAATCCGATTGGTCACAATTAGGTCTGATTAATGCAATTATGCAAATCGTTACAAGAGCAATTAGGCAATCGTTCTGTTGTTTGACACTTATTTTCTTCTCGTCGTTGTTACGAGTTGCGCAAATTGATTGATTGATTGGTTGGTTGGTTGGTTGGTTGGTTGGTTGGTTGGTTGGTTGGTTGGTTGGTTGGTTGGTTGGTTGGTTGGTTGGTTGGTTGGTTGGTTGGTTGGTTGGTTGGTTGGTTGGTTGGTTGGTTGGTTGGTTGGTTGGTTGGTTGGTTGGTTGGTTGGTTGGTTGGTTGGTTGGTCGGATGGCTGGTTGTATGGTTGGTTGGTACTGTGGATACTGCGACCTAATCACGTACCCGACTTCTCACGCTTAACAGGATATCAATGGCTAATCCAGAATAAACTTTTCACGTTGAACAAAACATTTTGCGTGGAAAGGTTGAAAGAAACATTCCACGAGGGAGTCCAATTAGTGCCAGGCCGGGAAGTAAATATTTTTTTATATTATAATAATTATATTATTTAATCAATTAATACATATCAATTAATTAATTAACCTGTTAATATAATTATTATTAGTTATTTATTTATTAACTCAAGCAACAGCCCTAAGGAAGTGCAAGCCGCGTTCAATCAATAGACTACATCTACCACTAGGGTACATCTACCAATAGGTCGTTTAAAAATCGCCACGACACCCTCCCCAGATCCAGTTAGTGCCACATTCAGGTAATTAAATGTCCAATATGCACTCGAAGGGAACGTTCACTTAAGGTGCAACTCTTGAACCCGTCCCCATGGCAACAACTTCCCCCGGCCTCAAAGTGTAACCACGGAGGTGGTTTAAAATCATTGTTGTTGTTGTTGTTGATGCTGCTGCTGCTGTTGTTGTTGCGGTTGTTGTTGTTGTTTGGCGTCATGTTGCAGTTGAAATTGTTGTGACGCGTGCGTGGTGAATCATAAAATGAATTGTGAATGCAAAGAAATTGCTTCGAGTTTTATTCTGATTAATGACGTAGATGGCGATGGTCACGACGACCACGACGATGGCGGTGATGATGATGATGATGGTGGTGATGATGATGATGATGACGATGACGACGATGATGATGACGATGACGACGATGATGATGACGATGACGACGATGATGATGAAGATGGTTAACATTGTCATGTGAAGCGAGACATGAAAGTCAAACAATGCAGACTTCAATGCATCAACTTCCGAGAAGTTCGTTCAGTCATCGTTCAATCCATCTCTGCAACATGTCACCATCAATTCATTGTCACAACAAACATTAAAGGATTACTCATGATTTATTATTATTATTATTATTATTATTATTATTATTATTATTATTATTATTATTATACACATTTTTCCTGCTTCTTCTCGGTCTCACAGCCGGTGATGAATGAATGCTGAGCACTACCAGTGCTCTCAGCAATTCACCCAAGAACTTTTCGAAGAATGTGGGCAGTGCCCAGCAAGGAGATCTTCTGAATCTCCGAAGTCTTTGGTCGTCCTGGTATCAACTCTACATACTTTGTAAAGTCTTTTCTTAGCGTTCCGAGCGCTCCTACAATTACCGGAACGACTTTAGACTTCACTTTCCACATCCGGTTGATTTCAATCTCCAGGTCCTTGTATTTGCTAATTTTTTCAGCTTCTTTGAGCGCGATGTTCTTATCATCCGGGACTGAAACATCGATTAGCATGCACGACTTGGATCTCCTGTCATGGATGACAGTGTCAGGTCTGTTGGCCAATATTTTCCTGTCCGTGATAATCGCATAGTCCCATAGAATGGTGTAATCTTTTATATTCGTCACACTTTGGGGCGTGTGCTCGTACCATTTCTTTGGAACTTCCCATCCTAGCTCACGGCATACAATCCAGTGGATGTAACTGGCCACCTTATTATGTCGGTGCAAATATTCAGTTTCTGCTAACACAGTGCACCCCGACGTTATGTGGCTTATCGTTTCTTGGGCCTTGCCACAGATCCTGCAATTGCCATCTATCTGCTGCTTCAATATCATGCGTTGATGGTAACGTGTGTTTAGTGTCTGGTCTTGAGCTGCCATGATCAAACTCTCAGTTTCGCCTTTGAGCCCAGCGCTTCTTAACCAAGTACAGCTTGCTTCTTTGTCCACCCAATTCTTTTCTAAGTTACAAAAGAATTGTCCATGCATGGGCTTTTCCCTCAATTTTATTATTATTATTATTATTATTATTATTATTATTATTATTATTATTATTATTATTATTAACGCTGATGATGTTGTTGTCGTGGTATGTGCCAACCTAACTCACAACACGATTCTCTTGCACAACAACCACCACAACAAAACACCACCTGATCATAATCATCACCAATTATCAGCATCATTACCATCACCAATTACAGATCAATCTCCCCATGAATATTCATGGTCTCATTATCATGGAAATTGGCCAGCACAAGATACAATGGTGGACAATTTATTATTATTATTGTTATTATTATTATTATTATCTTTGTCGTCATTGCTATCAATATTGTTACTGTCGTTACTATTTATATTGATATTGTTATTATTATAATCATTATTATTATTATTATTATTATCATTGTTACTATTATTATTATTATTATTATTATTATTATTATTATTATAGCCATTAATGTTGTTATTATTATTATTATTATGAGAAAATAACAAATATATCTGAACAAAATAAGAAACATTGAAAAGCCATGAAAAATGCACGAAACTGAGGTCAACAGGTGCAATCCGTTGATTTCCAGGTGTTGAAATTCCAGGAAAGGAATTTCTTTTTGTTGACCTTTCTTAATGTTAATGATTTTCTTATCACCTTATCATACTTTCACTGACCGGAATACCGATGATTATCACCGTCATCGCCATCATCATCATCACTACCGCCATCATCGTCGTCGTCATCATCGTTGTCATCGTCATCATCACTACCGCCATCATCGTTGTCATCGTCATCATCACCGTCGTCATCATTATTGGGTGCACTATCATCGTGGTCATTATAAATATTTATTTATCCATTTTGCAAAAATCGTTCCCATTGATGTAGCGCTTAATGGTCCAATAACAAGGAAAGACGACGATAATCGATCGTTCATTTGAACAGCGGATCTCTGGAGGTTCAAAAAGAGGGGCAAAACCCAAACGAAGTCCTTTTTCATTTGCGATAGCCTCATTAAGTACAACTTGAACTCGCATTTGTACTTGAATCTCTGTGTTGTACCTCTGTATGTTAACCTTTGCATTTGAACCTCCGTTTGTATCTCTATATTTGTACTTCTGTATTTGTATATTTGTATTTATACTACTTGTACCTCTGTACACATCGTGTACTTAAAAACCGAGTAAATAAAGCACTAATTGAGATTCTCAGAAAATTCATAACCTCGTGTGTTCGTGTTTTTAAAACAAATTTTAACGAGGCAGAAAATAAAAAGTGGAACACTTCAAGTGGAATTAAACGTTTGCTCTGAAAATGTTTGCACTTTTCAATCCCGTAAGTTTTCGTACGTGACTACAACCACTGCCAGTACAAGTACTGTTAATGTCGTTACTGTACGGAGTGCCTAAACTGTTACTGTACATTCTTACGTGACTGTCAATATATGTATTGTTACTGTACTGGATACTGGTACAGATAATCTCCAGTACTCAGGTACTCGATTCCAGGCCTAACTGCGCACCAACGAATGACCCACAAAAGAAACCTTTTTACTGAAACCAGTGGCGGATCTGAAAGAGGAGGGAGAATTTTTGTTTTATTTTTCTTTGTTTGGAGTTGGGTGGGTGGTTGAGTGGGGGTTGAGTGGGGGTTGGGTGGGGGTTGAGTGGGGGTTGAGTGGTGGTTGAGTGAGGATTGAATTGGGGTTGGTTGAGGGTTGGGTGAGGGTTGGGTGGGGGTTGAGTGGGGGTTGAGTTGGGGTTGGGTGAGGATTGAATTGGGGTTGGTTGAGGGTTGGGTGAGGGTTGGGTGGGGGTCGAGTGGGGGTTGAGTGGGGGTTGAGTTGGGGTTGGGTGAGGATTGGGTGAGGGTTGGGACGAAGCAAAACATTGGAACTTGGACCATCAATGCAAAAAAAAATGCAAGTGTAACTCCCCCGGGGTCGGATAAAGATTGTGATGCATAAAACCACTTTTAATGTTTTTTTTTTTGGTTTCTTTTTAAATCATCACTTGTTGCTCTTTCGAACTTTGGGTTTTATACATTATTTGCAATTTTTCTCTCAGACAAAGACATCAACATCATCATTATCATCAACAACACCACCATCATCGTCATCATCGTCCTCGCCAACACCACAACCACCACCACCATCCTCATCATCCTCATCATCATCATCATAATCATCATCATCCTCAACAAGGGCGACTACGCCTACGACGATAACAATACGACGACCATCGTGACTACAACAAGAACAGCAGGAACAATCGATTGCAGACTCGGTCGTTCCTGGCTTTACGATCAATCGGACTGATGCAACTACACTACAGGTAGTCAAAAGTAATCAATGGATACACGCACAAACACGCACGCACGCACACACAATCACTCACACGCACACGCCAAGTCCATAAATCTCCGGAGGCATACAACCACGAGAACATGCAGAACCGCGATGGACGGACGGACAGACACACAATCACAGCCCTACACAAGTACTACATCTGTTGTTCATCATCCGGGAAGATCCGAAGCCGCGAAGAAGAGGAAGAAGAAGAAGAAGAGGAAGAAAAAAAAATATTGAAAAAGAAAATAAAAAAAACACATCCGCTGCCTGGAAATTAGGAACCGACAACAGTGGAATGCGACTCCAACCCTCCATTACGCCTCCAAAACTACCAGCTGAAGTCGAGACGGACCAATGCCATCCACAAACAACACCGTCATCATCGTCGTTTTCCTCCTCCTCCTCCTCGTCGTCGTCATCGTTATCGTCATAAGAGACAGCAGAGTCGACTCGGCTCCATAATTTCTGGTCATAATTTCTACTATAATTTCTCTCTCGTCAGATGGGCGGCTTCCTGTTACGCAGTTGTCCAATAAAAACAGTTGTCGCCAAGATTGTCATGATCATCATCATCATCATCGTCACCATCATCATCGTCGTCGTCGTCATCGATAGCGACATTATAGTCGTCATATGATAAAATAAAGCCATCGTCATGTCTACTTAGCAAGTCAACGTGTCTTTTGGACTCGTCCTGAGGGCAGGCACTTGATGACATTTTATGACATTTAATGACATTTTCTGGCATTTAATGACATTTTCTGGCATTTAATGACATTTTCCCCCAGTATTCGAACGTATAATCATCGAGGCTGTCATTGAGAGTGATAGTGACAAGACTTTTTGTGGATGATGATGATAACGACGATGACCATGACGATGACTATGACGTTGACTATGACGATGATAATGACAACGAATATGACGATGATGATGATGAACCACGTGGTTATATTTTTTTATAACAGCGTTTTAACATGCGACGGTGATAAGAGCCTTGCCTCTACTCATTTCGACTCAATGGTTTTTCAAGTTGCGAAGACGACGACGACGGCGGAGATGCCATGAAGATGGAGAGATCCGTAAATGGATGACAGGAGTCAACAGGGTGGCCGTCGGTCAAACGGCAGCGAAAAAAAAGCCGCGTGTTTTTTTCATTATTTATTTTATATAAATTTTAATTTCTTTTTCATGGAAAATTTATTTTCAAATTCTCCTTTTGGAATAAATTCCGATAATAATTTGTCAACGACGACTTTAGCGACTGGAAAAACATCGTCGTCATCGTCATCATCCCCGGCAGTGTAACCGCCGCCACCACCACCACGACCATCGTCGTCGTCGTCATCATCCTCATCGTGGTTATCGTTATTATTTATGATGGCGACACAATCAATGAAGAAAACAGCAATATCTAAACTTTTATAGTTTTCTCTAAACTTTTTTTTTGTGGTTGATTGGTGGTTGAATGATTGGTTGATCAATGGTTGATCATTGGTTGATCAATGGTTGATCATTGGTTGATCATCGGTTGATCATCGGTTGATCATTGGTTGATCATCGGTTGATCATTGGTTGATTGCTGGTTGATCGGTGCCAAGTTGAGGTTGAAATTATATTGGTGCAATTTAATTGTTTTTGAATATTCGCGGATTAATAAATATTATTCTCCATTAAATGCTTATAAATGCTATAAAAATGCATCGTAGATCAATTACGATATTATGCATCCATCCATCTGTAAGTCATATATCACATCAGACGTAATAAAACATATCAACTGTTGTCTTATACTGTATACTGCTATGTACCTATATATTGTTATGTACCTATATGTTGCTATGTACCTATACACTGCTATGTACCTATATCTTGCTATGTACCTAGATACTACTATGTACCTATATATTGTTATGTACCTATATATTGCTATGTACCTATATATTGCTATATACCTATATGTTGCTATATACCTATACACTGCTATGTACCTATATACGTACCTATATACCTATATGCCAACCTACAAACCTATAAATAGGTGCTTCAAAAGCCATTAATTATATCATCGACTTGAAAGATTATCTCCAAAACAAACAGACGTGTTGTGCGTGTGTCCTCACGTGCGTGCGTGCACACCAACTTAATCACTCGTTACTTAATCATGTCCCAGTAATTTTTCTTTAATTTTAATTAATTTTAAGAAATTAAGTTTAATTAATCATCTCTCAAAATTAAAAATCAAAGCATGACTTTGCCATCCAAATTTTATATCAAAGGTGATGATGAAGATGATGATGAAGATGATGTTGAAGATAATGATGAGGATGAAGAAGGTTATCGTAAGAATGATGATGACGACGACGACGACGATGTAATCCGATAATACCTGAATCAATCTATGATGCAATAAATCAGGTAGCAGTAAACGTGTGCCCAAAGATGCTCAAAGGGTCAAAGGGCAGGTAATGTAATGCTATTGTTAAGTAATTAGTAATGTAATTACGATGTCAATGTAATGCCATTGTCATGTCATTGCTCTCCAATTTTGACGTCATCGGTCAACCAATCAAGTCAACCTCATGACGTAATTGACGTCTGCTCGTCACCGTCAATCAACGACGACGAATCAATGACGTTACAATAGGACCCAATGAGGTACGAACGTACCTAACGCACCGCGCACCTGTTTCCGTCGACGATTAGAAACGATTCGTTGTCGATACGAAAACGAAAAGGTTTTCCCGGCTTTCACTTTCTACGGGATTTTATTCTTTCATTCGTTCGTTCGTTCGTTCATTCATTCATTCATTCATTCGTTCATCCATTCATTTATTTATCCATTCATTCATTCGTTCATTCATTCGTTCATTCATTCGATCATCCATTCATTCATTCATTCATTCATTCATTCATTCATTCGTTCATTCATTCGTTCATCCATTCATTTATTTATCCATTCATTCATTCGTTCATTCATTCAATCACCGCTGAAAGCATTTGTTTGTATTCAGAGATACGCCTTTCGATGACCTTCGAAGCATCAATCAAGCGAAACGAGGAACACACATCAACCACGCGACCAATCAATTAACCATGGATCTAATAAATAGAAAGTTTTTGGTCAATAATCGTTTGATTTTGCTTTTATGAATGTTATATTTATATTATATTAAATAATAATAATAGTAAAAATAATTACAATAAATACAATAATTTATAATAATTTTATTATAAATGAACGCCGCTTGAACACACAGCATGGCAGCGATTGAAATGCAAAACCAACATCACCAACAACCAACCATTCGACAGAAAAGCAAGCCTGGCGTTCAAAAATAAAAATAATAATAAATAATAATAATAACAACACAAAATATAGAAAATAGAAATAAAAAAAATACGAGATAAGGCCAGATTCAACCAACCAGAAAGACGCTGCTGTGTTCAACGGACCATGACTTCTTGGAGCGGTGCTTCCACGGTACCTTGAAGACGTACTTCGGCCGGTCCAGCCACTCCAAGCCCGGCACTTGGCCGGAATCGATGAGGTTTTCCAGCCACGGCCTAAGGAGTATTCTCTCCCTGCGGGTCAGACCGTCGTAGTCGTCCGAATAGTTGGGGTCGGAATAGGCGCACGTCGAGGACAGGGGTGACAGGACGTGGTCCAAGAGACCCATGCCCATCTCGTCGTTGATTGTTTGGCTGTTAACGTTCATGCCTGATGGGTTTGACGTGAAATGTTTATGACATAATTCAACATTGACATTGTTGCTTATTATTGTTGTTGAATGTCGTCGTTGATGTTATTGTTGGTGTTGTTGTTGCTGCTGTTTTTGCTGTTTAATTTTTATTTTATTTTTATTTTTATTAATTTTTATTCGATATGGTTATTTAATAACGAATGTGTCTTAAGTTAAAATAACAAAACAACTTCTTCGTTGAAATATTTGCTCAGCTGTTGCGCCACAAGGTAGTCTGCATGGCTTTACGATGTTTGAGAAAGATAATTCCTTTCGTGTTGCACCAACAACATTGCTCAACAACAACAACAATGTTGCTGCAACATGTTGACTTCCGCTTGTGTGTTGGAAACAAAAATGTAGAAAAGAAGAAAAACGGACTGGAAGCAGTTGAACGTAAATCAGAAGACATTTTTTTAGGAATTCTCTGAAAAATTCTCTCCTGAAAATCATTCATTTCAAAGGAAAAAAAGCAGACGTGTTTGTCAATGAAGAATTTCGAGACCAGAAAAACTCTACGCTTACGTCACGACACGAAGCTGATTAACTGATTGATTAAGCTTAATTGATTGATTGATTGATTGATTGATTGATTGATTGATTGATTGATTGATTGATTGATTGATTGATTGATCGATTGATGGATCGATTGTTTGAGACAACAAGTCAATCGATTCAATAGTAATCAAATTAATTAATTAATTCACCTCAACATTAAAAAACGAAAATACAAAAGAGATTATCGAGTGATAATTAGACCGTGACTTAGTAACACCAACAACAGTAACGACGACGACGACGACGACAATTGCAGCTGCAGCGACAACAACAGCAACATCATCCTTTTATTGACCAGCGTCAACTCTCAAGTCCTGCGTAAATCAAAAGATTCAAAGGTAAAGACAGACAGAACGACAGACAGAAATAAAAAATACAACAACAACAACAACAGCCTGTTGAAAGGCGGTGAGATGTTGAGAGAGAGAGTGAGAGGATGTTTTCGTCGTAATCAACAAAAAAAGTGCATGTTTTCCTATGAAACCAACAACAACAACAACAACAACATCAACATCTCGTGAACAAAGGAAGTGACGTAAAACCTCGACAGGCACTTTTTTTGTTGTTTATGCACGTGGTTTCACAACCTCTACGATGGCGATGACGATAACGACGATGATGATGATGATGATAGTGGGCATTATCTTACTCTTCATCGTCGTCGTCGTCTTCAGCAGCTCAACCACCATCCATCATCATCGTCGTCATTAATCGTGAACCGGGTCAACACGAAATACAAAACACAAACAAAAAACCAAACAAAACCAAACCAACAAAAAATATAAACCAAACCAAACAAACGAGGCAAACAATTTGAAACAGTTCAGTCGCATAAACACGACAAAAACATGGAAAAAGCAAGCGTTGAATAATTTATGTTCAAACAAGTACTTCCATCGAGGTTGCATGACTCCATTTTAAAAAAAAACAAACATACAAACCAACGAACTATGATGATATTGATGATGATGATGATGATGATGATGACGACGACGATGACGGCGATGATGATGATGATGACGACGACGATGATGATGATGATAACGACTTTGATAAAGATAATGCTTCAATGGAAAGAATCAGAATCAGAATCTGGACTCCAGGCGTCAATTATTCCAGTACACAATTAGTACTCATTAACATCTAATTAATTATTCATTATTTACCACTTCACTCACCACGATTAATTGCATAATGATGATGACTACTTGATGATGATGGTGATGATGATGACGACGACGATGGAGCACATTTGCATGGCGCCACGAGCGCGAGCATTAGTGGCGCTTACACCGCATTTATGTGGCGCCTTCTTATAAGGGTGCACAGATGTTTCGAAGACAGACCTTAACGCGCAACCAAAATAATCAAGAAAGCTCATTTCCTCACGTCGGGATCTACTTAATTAATTAATTATAATTAATTAATATTATTAATTTATCATATTAAATATTTAATTTAATATATTTATATTATTATATTTATTATAATTGACCTCGGTGACCTATCCTTTCTATTCGTTGGCACGAATTCCCACCAGTCATCGACAATTAGCAAAGTATCATCATCATCATCATCATCATCACCATTAACGTCGTCGTCATCATCATCATCAGGATCGGCTAAGTTATTATCAATCCCTCGACAACTCACACTTATCCTTATTATTATATTTATTTATTTATTATTATAATATTTATTTATTATTATTATAATATTTATTTATTTATTATTATTATTATATTTATTATTATTATTATTATTGACTATTATTATCATTTGTTTATTCCGGATTAATCAATCAGCATCCACTGACAACCAACCCAATATATTAATGGATCATCATCATCATCATCATCATCATCATCATCATCATCACTCAATTAACGGATGGACTTCCGCAGGCTTCCGTAGGGAAAAAATTTAAAGTAATCTCCAACTGACGTCTCGCAACTATCATCACGACCTCTCACGACTACTATCATCATCATCATCATCATCATCATCATCATCATCATCATCATCATCATCATCATCATCATCATCTTTACCACGACTACGCATCACGACTTAAGTCATCGTACGATCATTACCATTACCACAATTATCTTAATGATCACGGTCATCATCATCATTATCATCATCATCGTCGTCGTCGTCGTCATCAATCAAAATGAGGCAGCAGCCTCATCTCCTCGGATGACCAATTAAGGATCAAAGGAGATGAATTGATGTCAATCAGGATGCAACAACTTCTGCTGCACGTGGTTCAAACCAAACAACCACGCTCCACAAGAATGTCTTATCTCTTCAACACTGAAGAACTGCTATCATCGCCATCTTCATCATGACCATCATCGTCGTCGTCATCATCATCATCATCGTCATCATCATCGTCATCATCATCATCATCACCACCATCACCATCATCATCATAACCATCATCGTCGTCATCATCATCATCATCATAACCATCGTCATCGTCGTCATCGTCATCATCATCATCATCATCGTCATCATCATCGTCGTCATCATCATCATCATCATAACCATCGTCATCGTCGTCATCATCATCATAATCATCATCGTCATCATCATCGTCGTCATCATCATCATCATCGTCGTCGTCGTCATCAAAAACCATAGCTTTCATCTCCAGGAGCCTTTCAATCGCCAGGATAAAAATACTGATAACCATCTTCCTTAACAGAAGGCGTGCATCCGTCGCCATTGAAACGCCCGTCTCCATGGCAACGTCAGCTGGCGTGACGCAGCCGTAATTAAGCGTCGCCATCGTCACGCGGTTGTGACGTCACCGTCGACGTACGTCACGTGTTGCAAATGGCGATGTTGCAAACAACAACAACAACAACAGCGGCAACAACAAACTCCATTGTTTACGAATTATCGATGCACATTGATTGTCAACCGATGTCGTAAACAAAGAACATACAAAAAGGTGCTTGTAAACAAATCGAATGTCATTTCAGATGACATTCAAGGATGCTCAATGTTGAATTGACGGTGACAACCACTTGTGACGCGTGACGCACGTACGTAACTTGTTTTGTGACAATGTAATCGATCAGCAAACTGTAATTTAATGTTACGTAAACGTAAAATAATGTAAACGATGAAACAACACTGTAACTGATGTAACGTAATAATAATAATAATAATAATAATAATAACGATGATAATAATGTCATATAATATTATCATATGTATTATAATATTGTATTATCATTATTATTATTACGTAATAATAAGCATATAATGTAACGTAACTTAAGTATAACAAAAATATAATTATAATAATTATAATTATATTATTAATAATTAATAACCACAATCATAATAATAATAATAACGATACCATGTGATACTACAAATAATGTAAATAATGTCTGACAACAACAAAAACATTGATAAGTTTCCAACCAATGGGAACTCGTAAACATCAACTCAATTGCCATGACAACGGGAGGATAAATAAAACTCCGAAAAGATGCACAAAAGATGATCTTCGAAGAAAATGACAAACATTAATTTTTATGAGTTGTTTCCGTAATAATAATAATAATAATAACAATAATAATAATAATAATAACAATAATAATAACGAGAGTGAGTGAAAAAATAATTCACTAAAAAAAAATTATAGTGAAATAATTCCATAAATGATTGAAAAACAATCCAATCCGAATCAATCCAATGAAATTCGCTTCAACGCAGCTAAATTCTTAACCTATCAGCCAAACTCACCGAGTACCCTCTTGAGGTCAAGTTAATAAAAATTATTTTGCACAATTTGCAAAACACTAAATTTCAGATTTAAAAAATTATTTCAGATTATTTTATATCTAAACATTTATATTTATATTTGTTATTTTTATAGCGACATCTTTTTTAATATTAACCACGCATTGGATAAATTGGACTTATGGACACACTGCGATCCAGCAAAAATATGATAACATTTCCCCACGTAAATCGGACCACTCCGATATAAAATTCATACATTATAATACTTTCATATTTAAGCGTAATTAATATCATTATAATATTACAATATAATTATAATATTATCAATATCATTATAATATTATAATATCCTTATCATTATTATCAATATCATTATAATATAATTATAATATTCTGTAATAAATATATTAAATGATTGGAACAAAATGCAGACCTAAAAATGCTCATTTATATACAATTTGTCGAGCAACACTTAAGAAGCGATGAATGCATAATGCATAATGCATGAGTCACGTGAACGGAATAAATACACTACGGTTGCCATGTCAACAGACGCTGTTTGGAAGACATTAATTAGGATTCAATAACAACAACAATAACAAATTCAATAACTAGTAGATGCACATGTAGATTGATGAACTGCAATGTTAATGATAACGATGATGATGATGACGATGATGATAACGACGACGATGACGACGACGAGGAATAATTGATGAAGTGCAATGATAATGATAATGATAATGATGACGGTAATGATAACGATGATGATGATGACGACGAGGAATCATTGATGAAGAGCATTGATAATGATAATGATGACGATGACGACGAGGAATCATTGATGAAGTGCATTGATGCGTTTCATCACTGATCAACCCTAACTGCTAAAATAAAAATTGTTATCAAAAAGACATTAGGCCATGAGAGCCTTAGAAAATCACTCATTATCACCTCAAAAGAGATAAACAACCCTCCCACTCAGACATGTTTACATCTCCATGTTTATTTGCAAAGGTAGAGAGAGAGAAGAAAATAAAAATCAAAATCAAAAATAAAAATCAAAAATAAAAATAAAAATTTATTTTTTTTAAATTTCCTTCCTCGACAACAAGTCATGCATTAGTTCCACTTCTTAATTAATGAATGTAGAACCACAAAACCACATTTTTAGCAGAACAATTCCTGACAAATCTCTTCATTTAGCAACAATTTTTGGTGCTTAACAGTGGCAAAATTAATTTAATTTTTCCCTCAAATCTCCTTATGAGAATATCCGAACATCTGAACATCCAAACATCGCGGATGAGCAAACTCGGTTTCGTGAGGGTTTAGGATTATCGTTTGCTTTAATTTGTTAACAAAATCAATCCATCGACTGATCGTGATTGATCATCATTTGATTGAATTCTTGTTTAATGTTTTGCCTAATTTAATTGTATTTATTGTTTCATTAAACAATGCTTTGTTTTGTTTTTGTTTCATTTGGCTTGAAATTGCATCAAAAATGCATCAAAAGTGGCTCAAAAAATTGCTAAGAATTTATAAAATTGAAGGTTCGATTGAAATTGTCCTTTGATTATATTAAACATTCATTTTGATGAATAAAATCCATCAATTTACTTTGCTTTCTTAAGGAACTATGATGTCGTGTTACGAGCATTTGTTAAGTTTTACTTGTTAAGTGAATGATTTCTGGTTCTAAAAATATTTATTAACAACATTTACTTTAAGTCTACATCTGCATCAAAATACAAGGAGCTGAGAAATCATTCTGTTAAATGCTGTTCCTAATTTCTGTTGTGATTATCATTCACGGTATCTTTTGAAATAAGATACTTTTGAGGAAACAAATTGTAACATGTTTACAAATAGCTAGTCAAACCACATCAATTTATCTTACTCTGTACTGTAACTTATAAGGTACTAGTGGCATTGATGTATTCTTTGCATGTTTAAGGTATTTTGTTTGTATAGTCTAAGATAAGAATGAATCACAAGTTAGCAAAGCAATTGATAATGAAAAGTGCATTCAGTCCAACTAATTACAGTACAACTTACCCAGACAATCTTGAAATCTTTATCAGCAGAATGCAGGTCGATGTCTTTCTTGTCTGAGACTTTATCAGAAACGAAACACAAAGGCCAAAACAGTTACTTGAAAATGAGTGTTTAAACTAACTGTCAATTATAACTAATTCTGTTAACCAGTCGAAATGTTCGACTCTTTAATAATAAAAACCGATAACTAAATATCCTTAACTCGAATAAGTTAATCATAAGACCGCCTCGTTCTGAAACCATCGGTCGCCTTAAGAAGCAAAGCGCAGAGAAGGCGGACCGCTAAATAAATACTTGTTTACCTTACTTAGTAAAAGTAGGTCATAGTCATGTATAAATGAATGCAGTGACGATATCGCAAGGTCGCCTCTCGTGGAGAAATTTTCCACGTTTTATCTGCATTTATTCTCTACAAATTGTACACGTTTTTGCATTTCAGACGATCCCTCGGGTGGAAAAAGAGAGGATTGAAGGGATGGTTATAGGATTTTCTCGATAAATGTTAATTCAGATCGCATGCAAAGCAATTTTTTGTGTAAATTGAGTTCCTGATGATAAACAAACAAGCAGCGCGGCCTTATTTCATCTGAAAGTTCGTTGCAAATCTTGTTTATCACACGGACGCCGGTACCACGAACTCTCTGCGAAAGTTGGTCGCTAGTAATGAGCCATTAAACGAAATTTTCCACAATTAACGTGCTTTTCACTTCAAAGTAGAAACCGCCGTCTATTTATTGAAAATTTATTCTAATTTTATTTATTTTATATTAGATCAGGCATTGATTTAAACGCATTTTAACTATTAATAGTTTTAGCGTCTGGTTTTGTGAGTCTGGAAAACGGAGTCGAAATTTAAAACCGTTTAAAAAGTCAATAATGTGAAATTTCTTACTCATTAAAAAAAATATTTTATAAATAGCTTTGGGGGCGATTAGACTGCACGTAAGTTCTCGAAATTGAAAGTGAAAACATTGAGATCAACTCAGAGATTTTGATTTATTTTTAGTGCTGCTAATTACTGGTCATTAATCACTTTTTTCATCTTGTAAAATAATCGCTTTGTAAGAGCACATCTTAACATAAAAGTGCAAGAAAATAATTTATATCGTCAGCTCACCATTCAGACGGCATTTTGAGTCGACTAGTATTTCGAGATTCACATCGGTTAAAAAATAATCGAATGACATTTTTTTAAGTTAAATATAAACAAATTTGAATTTTTGTAACAAAATATTTTTGGCTCAGAAATTTAGAGATGATGAAGAATTTAAGTAAACCGGGTAAAAAAAAAACATAAAGTTTTTACTGGGAGAGATGAAATTAATAAATAACAAATTTTTTACAAGGTATTACGGCGTAGTAAAATAATGTTTGGAGCTGTATCGATTGCCTTATAATCCGCCTACGTCATTCCACTTCCAGAATGCAATGGGAGCCAATTGGCGACTGAAAAGAAAACGAGAGAGGGCCAAAAAGAAAGAGGAGACCTTGGCAAAAGATGGCTGTTTTCGTGTTTACGTGTTGTGATTCACATATTTCTCGCCGAACTTTATTGAAAACAACTCTAATTAAGTTGCCTAATTTCGTAAAAGCTCGTAACGATATCGAATTGTGCTTCACCTTTATTCAGACAAAGGCAAGGCGTTCGACGTCATTTCAGGTGACAATTCTTTCAGCACGCGATTTTCAAATGTCAAAGGGCAGTACCAGCCTAGAGCCATCTCCACCATATTCTGATGACGAGTCATCGCAATCGTCGTCGTCGTCATACTCTCTTGATAGTGATTTTATTTGCTTTTGTAACTTCAAAGAAAGAAATAAGTCATATCTTGGTTCAGTTCTGAGTGGCTGGAGTGAGATGATAGTACGTGAAGAGAATGGGGGAGAGATGGTGAAACATAAGGTAAGGGAAGGAGAATTACAAGTGATATTTTTGAAAAATTACTTTTTAATATCCGTAAACATCTCTCGTAAAGACCAGGAGATGATCATACGAGGGTGGTAACCTTTGACCTCCTAATGTCTCAGCCAATCATGGCCCGACCAAAACATGTCTGACGTAATAATTTGCTTTCCTCAGCCAAAAGATATCAATCCTGAAGCGAAAAAAACTAAGAAATTATGAACCAACGAAGCGAAAGATGAACCACGTCTTTTACCAAAGGTTTTCTGTACGATTTGTAATCGTCAATCTTGATAACCAATCATTTCAGTTTAGAGGAGGATTTAAGATCTTTTTGTTTTGCTTTTCTTTAAATAATGCTTTAAAGATGCTGATAAACGGATAAGCTTCATCATTTAAGAGGTTTCTTCGTGTTAGATGTTGGTTCTTTATCATTGGATTGTGTGAAAAGCAGCCTAAATGGTCTGATGTCATGACGGTATGACTAAAACAGAGAAGTACCAAGAGGAAAATGAACAATTTTCTTGCATCGAAACTCGAGTCTTTAACGTCATCGTCTGAAATCGGGGCTGACAAGTATTTTCCTTTTCGAAATTTTTTGAGAAAACAATGAAGTTTTCGTCATTGGTGATGAAAAAGAGCCGATCGCTGTTTCGCTAATCCCCCTGCTTCGAAAACGATTCAAAACCGGTCTGACACACCTAAATCCTCCCTACTGGCTTATGGCAACTAGAAGGACAATGATAGCACGATCAATTATAATAATAATAATAATGATGAATAACAATAAATAATAGTGACAACAATAGCTACAATAGAAAGCCTTACAACGATACGACAGTGACAATGGATCAGCTAATGACGCAGAAAACGTGATGAGAAGCAATTCTTTCGATGAAATAGAATAATACCAATTGGCACCAATTGGTACCGTTTGGAACGATGAGGTCTTTCTTTGAGGATTCTAATTCTGAGAATCAGACTCTTCATTGTTCAGGCCCTTTCTGCCAGACTTTGCAGGTTACGAAAGCATAAGTCTCAGTACGAGAAGAGATTAAAATTATTTTTTTTTCTAAATAGGAATTTTACTTCTTCAAATTAAGAATCAATTTTTTATTTTAAATGCTGCTGGGTTTTTTGTTTTAATACTCGTTCGGTTTGCCCTGGTTGAAAAGTCGCTTGTTGTAGTAGCGACAGATGCTGCTGTTGTTGTTGTTGTTGTTGTTTTTGTTGAAAGCTGGCGCCAGTCACTGTTGACGACGTTGTTGTCGTGTTTTCAATGATGTTGCTGACGTTGTTGTTGCTGTTATTATTGTTGTTGTTGTTGTTGTTGTGAGAAAACTGAAATTTCTGAGATGATAAACTGCTTGGTTTTTGTTTGTTTACTGCTGACATGTGCTTGAATTTAAACGCTACCTCCACGTTTCGGTGGATTCTTTTTTTTGCGGAGATCATTCATTCATTCACCCATTCATTCATTCATCTAATCATTCATTCATACAATCATTTGTTCATTCTTCCAATGCTCGTCTTATTCACCTTTTCAAAGATTGTTATCTTAAGAGACTAAGAAACAGTAGTTTCGTTAACAATGGCGATGAACGATGCATCTTTGAAGACGAATCCTGAAATTCTTCCATAAACAAAAACTGCTTCACAACATTTCCATTACGAAACACTTCTCCACATTCGAAAATCTCTAAATTAATAGATTGGCTTTTAACGATATCCATCAGCTTTCATTAGATTATAATAATAACTTTAAATTCTAATATATGGTTAAATATCTTGCTAACTATTTACATGAAATCAAACTCTTTGTCATATTTTTGGACACATTTTCACATTTCATTTTTCACTGAAGTTTCGCAAAGTTCTTGCCAAAGAACTGCTTTGAAACGAAAACTTGAAGAAGCATCACCGAAACCAAAAAGACTAAAACAATGGCGTCCTCACGATGCTCCAGTAAATTCTGAAAAGAAACAATTCTTCTTCTCTGAAAAATTAAAGATGGATGCACATAAAAAGAACTTCTGAACGAATGAATTTTCAGAAACTGTCAAAACACTAGAAAACACGGTTGGTACGTTTACTGATGGGAGACTGTCAAAGTTCGAAAACATTTCTACTAAAAGTTATTCGAATTACTGTAACACGGCAGCCGTAACGCTTGTTATTTGTTTCGTTGCTTGGAGAAAAACATACAAGCACTTTATTAATGTAATTGAAGATAAACAAATTAGCTTGCTAGACGTATGAAATATGTCTGAGCAGACAAACATGTTGTTGTTCTCGATACGTAATCACTCAGCAAACATCTCCTAATTTAAGACGCAAAGCAGGACAAGGGCGAAAATGTACACTGGCGCCATAATTAATCTAAATAATTATTTAGGCAGAGCAAGAGACTTTAAACCGGAATCATCGACATTTTTCTACGAGGCTTCTTAGAACTTGTTTGATGGAAAATTTGGGTCGAATTAAAAAATTGGAAAAAAAATCAAGCATCGTCAAGTCGAGGTGTAACCGCTGGCTTCATCCGGGCATCTTAGGGCGAAGACCCTTGGCCCACGGTAGCCCCATATATTCTGTATACATATTAAACTACAGTTTAGAAAGTATTCCTAACATTTGAAAGAAGGAGAAGCCACACTCCCCTTGCTTGTGATACAGCAAAAACAAATTTTATAATTTCGATCGGGTAAGACCACAAATCACGGATGGCCAATCCCCTCCATACATTTCTTACTCGCATCGATATTCATCTTCAAGAAGATCGTCTAATGTTTAACGCGAGAAATGCGATAATGGCTTCCTTATAAGTTTAGAAATATTTTATGCAAAATAAATGATCGTGAAAGGATGTTATGTATATTTAATTACCAACTTTTAAATGAAATTAGAAAAATTTGTTTTAATTTTTAGACCTTTCGAGTTGTTTTTATAACAATTTTATGTTATTTTGCAGAACATTTCAGCTTGAATTCAAAGTTACAACTTTAAAAAAAGTTGGCCAAACCACTTAAGATGTGACGGCAATTAAAAATTAAAAGAAATAATAAATCACGAACAAAAATTAATATGAAGGCAACAAACTAGCGTTTAAAAATTAACTTAAGTCTGACCTTAGAGTTTGTTTATTTGGGAGTCTGAAAATCGGTCATGTCGGTATTGTTTCGAAGATCTGTTAACTTCATAAGAAATGGTACATAAGATTAAATTTGACGATGATTTCATATTTTTAAAGTGCATTCATTACTCAATTCGTTTATTTTAACCAGTTGTGGAGTCGAGGCAATTATTCGTTTCGAGCCTTCGCTTCAAGTCAGAGATAGACAATGAGTTGGGAAAGCTGAAGAAGGCCAAGACTCCAGTGGGTTGTCTTGACGACAAGTGGGATGGTAAAAACGAAGAGATGGAGCCGAACACAACCCACGATCCCTACGCCCCCTTCCCCGATGCCACGAATCCCGACACCGGAGAAATTGGGGGTCCCAGAGGTCCCGAACCGACACGGTATGGCGACTGGGAAAGAAAAGGACTGGTTGTGGACTTTTGAACTAATTATGCTAATCAACCACCTGCTAATAACCTAAAAGGTCCATCGAACCATCCAGAAATGAATTGAGAAGCACACATCGGTCGGGTGACCGAACTTTGTAAGATGAAATAAAATTGTAAAACACTTTAAGGCAGATTTTATGTGTGATTTAATAAAGTCAAAACAACTCATCTCTAATTTTAATCAATCTTAGTTTTGCCCCATGGCTTTCCCCTGTTGTTCACATCATTTAACCACCTTCAATGTTCTTTTTAATTGGCCAACTGCTTCTCATCGATTTCATTATCTCATGCTTTCTGTGATTCTGTTTTAATGGTCAATTTCTACACATGTTCACCTTTATTTTCTTAATTTTCTCTAAAATTCTGAGGTTTAACTTTTGTAATATCATTTATTGTGCTTCAATGTGAACTTTTTATAATTTTAATCTTTGAGACAGAAAAAAAAGTGGATTCTGTGTAATTAAGTTGAACCTCAAAATGGAATCTTGTAGAATGAATCTTTAGAAATGACTTCTGCTAATAAGAAAAATGGAATCAATGTATAGAGTATGAATTATCACAGAAAGGTATTTTCCAGTTAATCTTTTAATTTTTGGTCCTCTTCATGTCCTTTGCATGACCAATCTTAGTCATAGAGAAGTTTAACATCTTATCATCTAATTTATTTTCTTTTTAGAGTAATTATGAAAAGAAAAATAGGCTGATGATTAATTAATTAATCAGCATTTTATTAACTAACATCTTAATTAATTTCTCAAGATGGCTATGGTATTTAAAAACAAAATGGTCCAATTATTATTGCAACGGTACAATGCAATGATGTCAGTAGCCTAAGTAATGCTTTAAAATGCTCCCTCTTGGCATCTCACTGATGTTTTAAAAAACAAAGACTCAACACGATGTCAAAATCCTAACCTTTTTTCTTTAAAGGTCTTTAACCTTTTGCTTCAACAAAAAAAAACATCGTTTAAAGTCTAACGACCACAAGTGGCTCAAAGATTAAGACTTCTGCCTTTTAGGATGGCAAAAGTAGATTCCATGTCCTTTTGAATGAGTACATCGTTGTAGGATGTTAATAAACAATTATTGTTAATATAATTAATAAACAGTTATTGTATAGTTTAATTACAAATTATGAATTTTAGTAAAGTTTTGAATACTATGTGAATAGTTTTTAATACAGGGAAACCCTAAAATTAGGTGACAGGTGGGACCTATGCCCAATGAGCCACATACACTTTTGCATAGGTCCAGGTACAACATTGCACATGAACATACAATGTATTTACAATACAAGCTTCATTATTTGACTTCAAAATCAATGATAAGCTAATTTTGAACACATTTTCAAGACTCTTGGGTTTTCAAGTAAGAGAGGTTTGAACTTCACCAGCTGCATTCTAAACAACCACCACTGTCAACCAGTCTTCTAGATTCTGGATGAGAGTTGTTTTGGACTTCTCAATCCAGAACAGACTTTCAGTTTCATCCACGTTAAATTTACTTTCAATGATATAACCACTTTTTCTATCATCTCTTTGAAAGTCTCCAGAAATGAAGATGTAACTATCTCCTCGGCGCTTCTCTCAACGAGGAGCTGTGCCAATTGCGGCCAGTTTTAAATCGATTGACCCAACTATTACAAGTTACGGAGGTTTCATCCTCGATAGCCTCTCATGAATTTATAATATAAAGTAATTACTTAAGTTTTAAAATCTAAACATGCTTTTAGAGTTCCAAACAGTTTTTAAAAAACTGGGCATCACTGTACTTAGAAAATGTACGCTACGAAATACCCCGCTGTTTGTAAACCGGCTTTAACTTTGATAACTTTATTTATGTGAAGTAAACGTGAAAATAGTTTCTCAGTAATAAAATAATTAAAAGGCAGAGAATGTGTCTGGAAAACAAGAAACCAGAACATTGTCTGAATGTTGCAACACTAATATCAGATTTAAAAACAAACTGACAAATCAAAAACTGCCATCATTCGCATTGATTAAAATATAAATTGCGGTTACATAAACTGTGAGATTCAAGTGTTTATTTTGCGTTCAACTTAAAAACTTGTAGTTTGTATCTACTTCATGATCGTGGTTCTTTAGTTATCCATAACAAAACTATTTCTTAAATTTAGTAATAATAATAATCGTAGATATGATTATATATATTTATTTATTTGAGTGCAATAAATTGGAACAATTAATGAGTGCGTTCCACATTGGTAGGTAAAAGGCAACTAATGCCAATACCATTTTTAAACCCAATCACAAAAATCAAAATTGGTTCTTCATGAAATTGATTTTAATACGCCTGTCATTTTAAGCCTTAATGGATGGAATTGCTGTAAGTTGGATCTGGAAATTGATCTCCTATTTCTAAAACTGGAGTCCAAAAATGATTGAGTCTACTTAATAGTAGATCAATCAGTGGAGGTGAAACAAGAGGCTCCAGCTAATTTCTAGTGGGAATAATTATATATTGATTTTATATTCAAGAAGTACTTTAGGCACGCCATTGCTAATCAGATTTCAGTATTAATTGCGGGTAGCCACGTAATCAATAAATTAATTGTTTCCACAATTCTTCATACTTTTTTTTTGAACACTCCTCCTTTCACCTCCCATTAACCTCGAATTACAAAGTACATCATGAGGTGGAAACGTTTAAATTTTGTATGTACTCTGCTGACAGAATTGGCCACTGCTCGTTTCAATATGCACCAGGGATCAGGCTTTGATTATCCTAACGATATCTTTGTACAGGAATTAGACCTCGCTCTCGATGATCTGAATTGAAGTCCTCAATTCTTATAAAAGCGTCTGATAATATGCCAATGACTTTTAATGGTTCATAAAAACACCACAGAGCATTGTTAAAGGCTGATAATATTCTTTCACGTAGGCACTCAAAACTAGAAAGGCCATCGTGTATGATGTCATCAATTTTATAATCTCTCTTTTGGAAGTCCATGAGTACGAACAGCAAAGACAAAGATTGAAAAGCATTTTGCACCCAACAGGCAATCGACGTCGGAAATCATGAGCATCGATTAGAAAGATACAATTAGATACAATTGGATACAAATGCATGCAATTGCATACCTTCCTGTCAAATCCTCCCAGGTAACGAGACGCTAATAACAGACAAGAATACAGAACCTTAATGGAGGTTTGACTGATTCAAATGTCAACTACACATTGTAATCCTTTTTGACACTCGAAGGGCATTTAGACATTTTTTCTTTCTGAAAATTTTAATGATTCATGTTGAGTACCAGGTCAACTGAATATCATTGTTCAATATCCTACTATCATGTCTAAGTAGATACTTAACGTCTAATACTTAGACGTGATAGAAGGATGTAATATCTTGAAATACTACTATGAATTTAGTCAAACTAAAAATAAATGTTTTATTTGTAAGCAGCCAAAATCTTTTTTAAAAGGTTTTTAATTTCGCAATTCTTTCCAAAGACTTGATCTAAAAAGATTCACCGGCAAAACTTGCTGGGAATAATTTAATTTAATTGTATTTTATTTTTCAAGACATCGAGAAATTGCATCTGAGAAAGAAATAAATTTTAAATTTTAATTTGAAAATTCAAGGCACGTCGTAAAACGTCTCACACGGGGCTTGAAAAACGCATCGTAAAAATATTCACACGCACAAATTGAACCTACGGTGGCAACAAGAGCAGACGTCTTTTCTTCCAAAATGCCCTTTTTAATTAACGGAATTAATTCAAAATTAACATTTAAACCGACACATGAAGATGACAGAAAAGCACCAGTTGACATTTGTTTTCCATCGCCGCCGATGACGGTAACGATGAGTCGACGAAACGTTGATGAAGGTTTTGTGTAATTTGTGTAATTTCTTTACATTCACTTGTAAAGCTTGAATGTGACATTTGAATGTAATCTACGAGTTGAGGTGTTCGTTGCAGGATGTCAATGCTTTGATGTCGTCTGCAAATCAATCGCAGTTTAACGAGATTGCACGAACGAAAGAACGCAGCGTGTGCCCCAAGGCCAGCAAGACTTCGAGACCCACAAAAAGGCAGACAAAATCGAGCAACAAATAAGCTGAACCTGAGTTGGCCATCTTGGAATCACAATTTGTTGAGTCCCACTCAAATTCGCTAGAAACTGTGAGAAAAACTCTCAAAAAGCCACTACTGACCGAAGCGTTTTTGGCAAAACAAATGCAGAAGAATCCATCAAGAAATTTACAAACATTCTTTGCAACTCACTACTTTCCAGAGCAACAGCAACAACAACGACAAAGCAGTAATTTCGACATTGAAACAGTAGCTAATTATACTCGTAAATAAAAATAATAATAATAATATAAATACGTAGTCTACTAAAACCATGTAATCTAGAATTCATTGCAGTGATAGAAATTATAAATCCCTTCTACAAAACAAGTCGTCATCTCAAAAAACTTTCCCTTGAATACCAAGCGTAGTGCAGCAGCTTCAGCTTAATACTTGGATGAGGGATCAGGGATAATCTTATAATAAAATTCCAATACGCCGATGAGAAAAACAATAATAAATAATATTATTTCTTAATAGCAATAGTATTAGACAAAAATAAAAACGACAGCTGACATTTATGTAGCGCCACTAAAATACGAGAGAAAAGAAAATCATCTAAAGAATGGCTGGTTTACTCCTAATGGATGACTTTCTTTTGACGAGGGACTCATCATTCCTGAAAGGATTGGAAAACGTGTGGACCAGTAGGGGGGTGGCACCGGTGCCCTCGAGCTCAGGGGCGTGGTGAGGACGATGAGGTAGAGCTGAGGTAGATCTGAAGGTCACTCTCGGCTGGACGAGTTCTTCGCGGACCTCTCTCATCAGCTGACCTTCCGAAACTGCTCCAGTCCCGTTCAGGGCCACCTCTCTCTCCCTGGGCAAGAGCAGCGACCTCTCCGGATGGACGGACTGTCTCGGCAGCGAGGAAGTCCTGAGGGCAGGTGACCCTCGGCCATCGACGAACTCTTCTCCGTTGCTATCGTTGTTCCAGTGATTTCTTGCCAGCACCGGACTCTCTCTGGGCGACTCGACGTGAACGAAGACGGGGCTTCCGTCGTCGGGAGCCGACAGCCTGGAAGGCAGCTCTTCGGCTGATATAGTGGCAGGGCCGCTCGGGCGAGGCGTTTCGTGGCCTCGTCCGATCTCGGGTTCGTCTCTGCTACCCCCAAACTTGGTCCTTCTCCTCCACGGAGCGACCCAACCGGCCGGCATCCCCCGAGAGGCCCTGATGGTACTCCTCCGAAGTTTGGACTCGATGACCAGTTTGGCTATGATGACTAGAAGCAGCGAGACGAGGCCGAAGAATGCTCCCAGCATGATGTACAGGACCAGCTTTTCAAGGTTTCCTGCAGACGAGAATGTCGTTAGTTTTTTTTTCAAATGTTTTTTAGGTTTTGAGGATTTAAATTAGGCGTTCAATGAATTCACACTCGCTTTTATTTTGCCGTCGTTGGTTTTAATTTACATGTATTTGAAAATAGAATGCTTTTGCATGATTTTATATATACCTTTCAGACCAGAAGGACTGAGAATTTATTCAAAAGCATCACATTTCACAAAAGCAGGTGGAAACGAATATATTATGTATGGAATATGAATAAATTATGTATGGAATATGAATAAATTATGAATGGAATTCACTTTTAATGAAAAGACCGACTGAGATCCAATGGGGAAAGATCCTGCCCTCAGCTCCGAGGATGAATTTATAAGTTGCTAAGGAGAAGAAAATCAACATTTTATTATAATTAAATGTTAGCCAATAAAAATAAATACCAATTTAACATTCAGTTTGATAATTAATTTGATAATTATTAATGTAACAAAAATAATTTAAAAATTATAATCGAGAATATTTTAAAAAATTCCTATAATCAGTTAAATTTCGAGTTTCCCTTTCATCATCAATCATCATCATCATCGTCATCATCTTCATCTTCATCGCTATCATCACCGCCATCATCATAATCATCATCATGACGATGGATACACACTCGTGGGCAGAGGTGTGGTCATGTAACTGGGTCTATAGTAACCATTGTCCCTCGTGAAATCCGATTGTTGCCTGTGGCATTGGTGGAATGGGAAGTCTTTCTTTTTGATCGTTAGGTTTAAGATTCTCGCCTGCACTGCATACGAATGGAGCAAATCGATGAGTTAACAATGATGATGATGATGATGATGATGACGATGACGTCGATGATGATGATGATTGTCATCGTCAGCCTTGGCTGGAGATCGAACGAAATCGTGGATAAAATGGCAGGCACAAGACAACCTATAGGCACAAGTTTTATCGCACGGACATCCATGTACAGGTAGGACTAGGGTAAGGTCTGAGTCTGGGTAGATCTGTGTAGGGTCTGGATAGGGTTTGGGCAGAGTTTGGGTAGGGTTAGGTTAGGGACTGAATGGGTACCAATAAGTACCAAGGATCCCCGCCCGTGAGTTGTCTTTTGCCTGTCACTTATCCATAATCGTTCGACCCATCCGCGTATGGATTCGTTTGCTTGGACTGCTGCTTCATTCACCACCGACTTTATTTGCACTATTCGAACAATTTTTAATAAAAGTAATTGGTAAATTAATCGATTGTTATTAATTCTGTTGAATGTATTTTTAAGTTTATTGATTTAAAAGTTTGGATAGAACGTTCCCATCGGCTATTATCATTATCATCATCCTTATTGTCGTCATCATCATCATCATCATCATCTTGTTATCATCGTCGAAACAGAAGCATCTTCTGTTATTCAGTTTTTATTCCTTTATGCTACCTGGAAACCTTGAAGGTCTAAAAATAGTTCGCTGCAAGCATAGAACCTCCGTGGTGTGCACGCTGGTGCATCCGTCATCACATTAGCCATATATTATCCTCATCATCACCATCATCGTCATCGTCATCATCATCTTCATCACCATCATCATCGTCGTCGTCGTCGTCAAACCGGCCGTTCAAAAAGGCTGCGATCAAACCAAAATAGAAACGTGATTCCAGAAGATGACAATCTCTTCTTTTTTTTCAATCAAAATATTTTTAAATTTTAATCTTTGGTGACAAAAACGATTCCCTGGGAATTCCCAGTTGGCAAATCGAAAGCAACTGCTTCAGCTCTTCCACTGACAACATGAACTCGAGAGTAACTAAGATTGTTAATATAAAAAAAAAAAACCCAAAAATATCGAGCAGTTATTTTTCCGATTATACATAAATAAATAATGAACATTATTATCAACAACAACAACAACATCGAATACAAACAGATTCAAATTACATCGAAGACCTTCAATTGAAAACAAATACCGGTCGAGGTAACTCGTTACCATCTTCCCCAGCCACCCCTCAGTAAATGTCCATCAATCTTTCCATTCATCCGTCCGTCCATCCATTCAACCATCCATCCATCCATCCATCCATCCATCCATCCATCCATCAATCCATCCATCCATCCATCCATCCATCCATCCATCCATCCATCCATCCATCCATCCATCCATCCATCCATCCATCCATCCATCCATCCATCCATCCATCCATCCATCCATCCATCCATCCATCCATCCATCCATCCATCCATCCAGCCATCCATACATCCATCCATCCATCCATCCATCCATCCATCCATCCATCCATCCATCCATCCATCCATCCATCCATCCATCCATCCATCCATCCATCCATCCATCCATCCATCCATCCATCCATCCATCCACCCATCCATCCATCCATCCATCCATCCATCCATCCATCCATCCATCCATCCATCCATCCATCCATCCATCCATCCATCCATCCATCCATCCATCCATCCATCCATCCATCCATCCATCCATCCATCCATCCATCCATCCATCCATCCATCCATCCATCCATCCATCCATCCATCCATCCATCCATCTGACTATCCATCCATCCATCCATCCATCCATCCATCCATCCATCCATCCATCCATCCATCCATCCATCCATCCATCCATCCATCCATCCATCCATCCATCCATCCATCCGTCCGTCCGTCCGTCCGTCCGTCCGTCCGTCCGTCCGTCCGTCCGTCCGTCCGTCCACTCACCGCAGGCATAGTACACTGTGAGGTAAGGCATGGTTCCAGGCCTGCACGCATCACCGAACGTTTGACCGTCGACGAAGATTCTGCACGTCCTCTGTCCGTGACAGCGTCTCGTCACCACATACGGCGAGCACATGGCTGCACAGTCTGGAGATGACGATGAATTATTCATGACTCGTGAAATTATTCATGTGTACCGCCACCACCACCCATCATCATCATCATCAACATCGTCTCTGGCCGCATGTTATTAAATGTATTAAAGGTAAATATTGAATAATTGTTAATAATTTCTTGCCTCCAACAGACTTGTCTATTGCTGGAGAATCTGATATTCCAAGTATTGTTGCGAAATATGGAGATGCTTTGCAAGGTTATCAAGTGCGTTTGCCATCCCACACATCCATTCAGAGGAGCAAAGACGCATACACACACATAAACACAAACATACATACACACACACAGAAACGAACGCAAACAAAACAAACAAAACAGACACAGACACACACGCAGACACAGAGAGACAAAGATAGGCAGACGAACCGCTATCGAATCCTATTCCAGACTGGCACTTGGCCTCTCCAGGCCAGGTGAATCCATAAGTGGAGTTGATGACGAGTATCTTCAGCGTTGGTGGGCACCTGATTATCAACTCAGTGCCCGTACATGAAACTGCTTTGCTGTAGAACTCTGTAGGCATTATTAATACTATTATTAATTATTAATATAATTAATTATTTATTATTAATTAATTATCCATTTATTATATTGTTTATTATTTATGAACTAGCGACCACAGAAGGTTTGAACAAGGGTTGGAATTCCCAACCAAAACAAAAAGTGATGACGATGTTCATGATGCGTAAGTCTTGCAGGCAGAATGTTTATTTCTCCTGTTCATCTGCTTATTGATTCTCTGCTATTATTATCGTGTTATGCGACATTCCTGGGTTGATGGCAAGTGATTGATCAACATCTCAATCAAATGATTGAACAACATCTCAATCAACTGATTGATCAACATCTCAATCAACTGATTGATCAACATCTCAATCAATCGATTGATCAACATTTCAATCAACTGATTGATCAACATCTCAATCAATCGATTGATCTTGCAATCAATCAGTCTTAACGAAATGGTTAATCTTGCAATCAATTGATTAAAACGTTCAATCACACGCTCAATCTTTTAATAAATCTTTTAATAAATTTATTAATCTTTCAGTCAATAATTAATCAATCAGTTGATATCCTTATCTTGCATAAGGCACAGGCCTTAGCAACATATCTAGATGCGATTGCTAATCGTGTTATTTTCAATAAAATACAGTCAATAAGTATCAATTGATAAGATGATAAGATATACGTAATACACATTGCTTGTAATACGTAATACACGTTACGTATTTTCGCTCGAGACGTTTGGATTTCCCGCCACTCACCAGGTAGGCATTGGTACCCGACCTCCAATTGGCTGAAAGGACAGGCCGTGTCGTTGAAGACCCTGTGGCTCGCCCTGATCCTGCACTTCTGCTTCCCTTGGCACTTTTCCATGACAACCTGGATCGTAAAGACGACTGGCTATCATTGTCATTGGCAGTGTTTCAATATCTGTCAATATCGATTCTGTTATCATCGTCGTCGTCGTCATCGTCATCTTCATCGGCGTCGTCATCATGAATGTCTTGTCGGTTTCTTTATGTAGCTCCGACAGCATTGGTTCGTACCTATGCTTAACAGAAGCACTTGATGACCTGATTGCGTAACTGACTTTAATAAACAAGAGCAACAACAAAAACATCGACAACAACAACAATAGTCTCATCTCTTGGATTGATAATCAGACATACGTCCGATCCTATACTTTGTCAACCACCTCGTGTGACTCCCAACCACAGTTTTCAATCACTGCAACTTTCAATCCTAACTTTCAATCGTAAGATGCTAAGCTCATTGTACACGTACATGTACATTGTACGTACAACACTGTATACGTACAATGTACGTATAATATTGTATACTCCGCCCAATAATGATAGGAATTTCCCATTTTTGCAAATTTCTAGAAAATTAAACTATGAAATTTATTCAAATTTGGACATTTGTGCATACAATGTACATACATTACCTGTGTATAATTAAATGTATCAAATGTACTTATTAAAATTCTTGTACATATACTTGTACAATGTACATGTACGTGAATGTACTTCAATGTACAATATTGGATTGCAAATGATTTCCATTGGTCTTCTTTTGCTACCATCATAATTGTTGTTGTTACGGTTATTGTTATTGTTGAGGCTGTTGTTACAGTTGTTGTTCGTGTTGTTACAATTGTTGACATTGATGTTGATGTTGCGGTTGCTGTGGAATGTTGTTGATGTTGAGTTATGGTTGATGTGAGATGTTGTTGCAGTTTTATGTTGATGTATTACGACAGTAGTTGTTGCTGTTGATGTTGTTTTTGTTGCTGAAAGAATGTTGTTGTTGGGACGAAATAGGCTCGATGCAAAGGTAATACATTAAGTGTAATGAGCATGATGCATTCACGTCTCCTAAGTGGAATATGACATCAATTCTCCTCAACAATGGAATAATGCCGACGATGATTATGATGATGATTTTAATGGTGACGATGGCGATTGTGATGATGATTTTAATGGTGACGATGACGGCGACGACGATGATGATGATGACGACGACGAGGTTGATGACAATGACGGTGATGATGATGATGACGCTCCCGGCGATTGTTATTATTAACTATGGTTAACGTAAACGTTTACGTTTAAGTGACTAATGTGGTTTTAAAATCCACATTTTAAAATTCACAATTTAGGAGAAATAGTTTGAATTTAAAAAAATAAACCAGCAAAAATAAATATTTGAAATAAAACTCTCGGAAAAAAAAACTAGGACAAAGTTTTTTATTGCTCTCATTCATCGTCGTCGTCGTCATCATCACCATCATCATCTTCTTCTTCTTCCTCCTCATCGTCATCATTATCATCATCATCATCATCATCGTCCACATCGTTAGCATGGACCACAATAGGGCCATAAATTCAGTCCACAAGTGGATGGAAAACACGAGTCTAGACGAGAAGGAAAAGAATCACATTCGGGTGGTTTTAAGGACGACCTTCGTGACCTTTGAACGCGTGACCTTCTAATTCGTGACCTTTGAACTTTTTCGTGACGTTTGGACCTTGAGTTTTATGTTCTGATTTAATTAATTAATTTTTTTTTAAATTATTCCTTGTTAAAAATTCTTTATTTCAGTGCAAAAAGTTCCATCTTCAGTGGACTTCGTGCATTTCGCATGTTTTGATTTAGAGACAAATTACGTCACCAAGAGAAGTTATAATTAATTGTAATATATATATATATGTTAGTAATAATAATAATAATAATAATAATAATAATAATAATAATAATAATAATAATAATAATAATAATAATAACAATAATAATAGTAATAATAATAATAATAATACATTGCTTACTGTAAAGTTCTTATTAGGTTTCAGTTGTTATGAAATTATTATTAGTTTATAATATATTCACGATGAATAATAATTATAATAATATAATATAATATAATATAATATTGATAGAAACTCTTGAACGAGCGTTCTGACAGGGATCTTCAGAGGAATGGCCCCTTCTACGAGTGTTTCGGCCCTGAATCCTGACACTCTCGGGGGCTGGGCCGCATCCGTTGATCAAGCGGATGTCCCTGCCAGATACTTTCTTCCGATAACCCGACAACGACTTCCGACAAACAAACAATACTCGCACTGCCATTTTACGAAAAATTCCGCGAGGGCTCCGCCGTCCGAAAAACCGTCAAAGTAGCCATTACGGCACTTCTTATATCACTTTAGTGTGAATGCCGTCCGGGGTGTCTCTTTCCTGGTCTTACACTGGAGTCCCTGTTTTGGTGGAGTGGACAGGGACGACTAGCCTCGCCGTGTCTGAGGCTTACCCTCGGTCCTTCGTTGTCCAGATCCAGTGAGAAGCCGATTCTGCGGACTCGGCTATTTTCTGGACGAACTGTTTAGTTTGCCTGTTTGAAAGGCCTATCTTCCTGAGAAAGGCGTATGTAGACTTGCCTACCAGCCCTCTCGCTCCGACTTCTATTGGTAACACACGGGCGCTATAACCTTTCCCCTCTAAATCCATCCTCAGCTCTTCATAACGGTCGCTCTTCAGAGCATTGCTGACATCAATTCGGTCCTCCCATGGGACCGTCAGCTCTACGATAATGACGGAATCGGTTGCTGCCGACGCCAGCACCAGATCAGGCCGCTTGCCGCTCTCTTGCAGCACCTGGTGGTAGTGCCTTTCTCCCTGCAGGTCTGCCGCAACTGTCCAGTCTTTGGCTGTGGACAGCAAGTCCCTCATTTGGGCCATGTTCCTTTTGCGGTGCTGTGTTGAGCCCTCTCTTAAGAAGTACATTCTTCTTGGTGCCGCGATTTCTCGGGCATTCGCCTGGGAGCATGCCGTCTTAGCCGCTTCGACCACGACCTGCAGGACTTGGTTATGTCGCCAAGTGTAGCGACCGTGAGCAAGGGCGTACGTGCATGATGAAAGCACGTGCCGGAGTGACTGTTCACCTCCGCAGAGCTCGCAGCTGGCGTCTTGAACCATCCCCCACTTCTGTAAGTTGGACCCGGAAGGGAGCACGTCGTAGACCGACCTTATGAGGAATGCCAAGCGGAGGGGAGACTTTTTCCAAATGTCTTTCCATGTGATGGATCTTTGGATGACGTCTTCCCAGGTTGTCCACTGTCCTTGCTAGCTTTGCTGCACTGCCAGCGCAATCCTTTCGGTCTCCATCTCTCGCCTTCTCTCTTGGATTATCATGGCGGCTTTTGTCTGCACATTCGCTGTGGACCATCTTGGAAAATGGTTCCATCCGACTCCATGGCGGTCTACCTGCACGGGTCCTCTTTTCTCCTCGAAGGCTAGGACTGCCTCGGATTCCTCAATTTCTTCCTGGGCTCTGAATTTCCTTCCTGAGCGGAGTTGCGGCATGACGTCGCGGACCCTGCTGTCACTGGAGTTGTTGAGCGACCATTGAGTTCTGATTTTGCTAATTTTATATTCTTCAACGATGGATCTGAGGGGCAGCCTCAACCGTGTGCTTCTGCTGTACAGGGCGATCGACGATAGCGAAGGCGGCAACCCGAACCATTTCCTCGTACACCGATTTATTTTCCTTTCCATCTCTTCTACCGACTGCAGGCCTATTTCGTAGATGGTCAATGGCCACAGCAGTCTTGGTAGCAGGACGAACTGCAGGAGCCAGACTTTGAATCTGCCCTGTAGCGGCGATTCTGCAATCGCTCTCAGACCGTCGGTCATCCTACTGACAGTGGCTGCCTCCTGGTTTTTGTCGCGGAGGGACACGTCAAAAACTCTTCCCAAGCTCTTTACTGGCTCTTCTGAGACCGTCGGAATGCGTTGTCCTCCGGCGGTGAAGCACACGTCGCTGCGAACTCTCCCTCTTGTGAGAGAAAGACTCCGGGATTTTGCGGGCTTCAGAGCCATGCGACACCATTGGAGTAGATCACTGAGCTTGTCAAGGGCTCTTTGGACAATCTGCTGCCTGTTTAGAACGATGGTGGTGTCGTCCATGAAAACCTTTACTGAAGGCATAAACACCCCTTTACCCAAACGCATCTCGGGGATCTCAGCTCCTACTGCATTTAGAACGACTTGAATGGCAAGCACAAACAGCGATGGAGAAATGGCACATCCCATGGCTATGCCGATCTGCAGAGGGATCCAACACGTGGTGCAATCTTTTGTGGAAAAACGCATCACGAAACCGTTGAAGTATTCCTTGAGTACCTCAATCACCGTTCCAGGAACATGGTGGATCTCTAACGTCTTCCAGAGGAGTTGATGGGGCACCGATCCATAGGCGTTGGCCAGGTCGAGCCACACGACGTGTAGACTGAGTTGGTTCCTTTTTGCGTTCTGGATCGCCTCCCATATCATTGCGGTGTGCTCAATGCACCCCGGCACACCTGGGATGCCTCCCTTTTGAACTGCTGTGTCGATGTACTTGTTTGTTGTCATGAACGTAGTCAGCCTTGCCGCTAGACATGAGAAATAGATTTTCCCTTCGACATTCAACAACGAAATAGGCCTGAACTGGTTTATGTGCTTAGATTCCTTTTCTTTCGGAATGTACACACCTTCCGCTACTTTCCATTCGTTGTCGACTGCGGCATTGGCCCAGGTGGAAACTATTATTGTGTGGAGCAGCTTGAGCGTTCTTGGGCATCTCTTGTAAAGCAGATATGGGATCCCGTTGGGCCCGGGCGCGGAGCGGTTTCTTGCCTTCTTCACGACTCCCTTAACCTCCTCGATCGATGGAGCTGCCTCTTGAAATGGATGATCCGGGAAAGGTGCTTCCAGAATCTCAGTTCTCTGAGGAAGCGGTGTGCTGCGAAGAGCATCGGTGTACGTCTTGGTGAGGTGTGCTTCTAGCTCCGTCTTTGAAGCAACAAGAGTCCCTGATTTTGGTGGTTCGAGCAGTGACCTCCCGTAGCGATACGGATCTCTGAAAAATTCTTGTCTTGCTCGCCTTCTCTCGTACCTCTTTTGTCTCGCCCTTTCTACTTGACGGAGGGTGTTGATTCTTCCTTTGACCTCCTCCCACAGCACCATCAAACCGGCCTTTTCGGCCTCACCCGAACTCTTCCATCTGCTGCGAAGGACCCTTTTCTCGCGCTTCAAATTTCGTAGCTCGATCTGCCGCCTGGATTCTTTGGGTTTTGTGGGGCGCTTGACTTCGACAGACCCGAACTTCTCTAGGCAGGAAGCGTAGATGAAATCGGAGAAGCTCTTCATAGTGCCTTCTCTTTTCATCACTCTCTTGAGGCCGGTTGCGAGATTGCCATCCAGTTCTTGCCACACTTTCATGTCTTTGCTTGGAGGAAATTTGATCCTTTGCCTGACTGGGTCTGATGCTGGAAGAGAGACTCGAACCAACTCGGGACTGTGGTGTGCCTCCTGCCCGGTGTCGTTCGGCGTTTTATGTGTCGGCTCTTGCGCGACAGGACGCTGTCTCTCAATGCAACCCATTTTTGTCTGATGGATCTTCATTCCCTTCCTTGAAGCAAAAGATTTCCCGCAAATACACCTGCTGCCTGGCGCGCCATTGTCCAGGGCAGTCCTAAAATCGGTGATTGTTATAACAGGCCGGTCGAAATCCGTAGGTCCAGTGATGGGTTCATCATTCTCCCTCTCCTTTCGGTAGGAACCCTGAGGGCATATTTCAGTAGTCGTTGAGGTAGCAGAAGTGATTTGTCGCACCTGACTTGCTGGGCCATGGGCGACCTCGTCTTTCCGTGATCACCACGACATCGATAATATAATATAATATAATATAATATAATATAATATAATAT
>CM067537.1:2757500-2785000 GCA_034509925.1 Hirudinaria manillensis
TTCATAATTGCGTGGTTCATGGTGCACCAATGAATTCATTCATTCATTCGTTCGTTCGTTCGTTCGTTCGTTCGTTCGTTCGTTCGTTCGTTCGTTCGTTCGTTCGTTCGTTCGTTCGTTCGTTCGTTCGTTCGTTCGTTCGTTCGTCCGTTCATTCGTTCGTTCGTTCGTTCGTCCGTCCGTCCGTCCGTCCATTCACGTATTGCATATTCATGACAATGCACAGCAATGCACTGCTCAGACATAAAAGAACGTCTGGAGGAAGATGCAATTCATAATTCATGACCGATTCCAGACACTCCTTCCTGCTGTGACGTCATGCCGAGGTTGTTCATGAATATTTAAATGAACCTCATTATGTCAACAGCATGCTATTAATTAGGAATACAACTGATGATTATTTCTGGGACTCGAATGAATGAACGAATGAATGAATGAATGAACGAATGAAGTCAATATTGAACTTATTTAATCTTTTAAAAAATGATTGTTTCTAAAATAAAACCAATTAGTCGCACATATTTAAAATTAAAAAAGCATTAAAAAAAACTTTAGTTAGCTTAATAATAAATCAAATTTTGACAGCCTTAATAATCCTCATTAAGTATCGTCAACGTTATCGTCATCATCATCACCGTCATCGTCGTCGTCATCAAGATCTGCAGTTCAGCACGGCATGACCTGCTCGCAATTTAGGTGACGAAAATCATGTCATGAATAAATAAATAAATAAGTAAATAAACAAATAAATAAATAAATTAATTAATTAATTATGCTAATGCGACCGACTTCGTTATGTAAATTAGCTTTCGACGAGCGCAGCGGAGAGAGGAATGGAATCGAACCGAATTACTTCCTTACACGATTACAGGGAACGTGATGTGCCATGAAGTTCTGCCGAGTTCAATCCTAGGGTCCCGCGTTCGAATCCCGGCTCGTACCAGGTACAATGGTCCTTTCAAGTCGAGTTGATATCGCTTAGTAATCGAATTGCAAGGTGCTTGACCCCTGTCTTTCTTTCTTTTTTCTTTTTTTTTTAGGATCCAGAGATCCGAGAATTAATATTATTAATAAGCGAGAATATGAATTAATACGATTACTAATGAACATGATTATGAATTATGAATTATTATGATTATGAATTAATAATATCTATAATTACGAATTATAAATAAACATTATTATGAATAAATGTGATTGTGAATTATAAATAATTATGATTGTGAATTATGAATAATTATGATTATGAATTGTGAATAAATATGATTATGAATTAATAATAACTATAAATATGAATTATAAATAAACATTATTATGAATAAATGTGATTGTGAATTATAAATAATTATGATTGTGAATTATGAATAATTATGATTATGAATTGTGAATAAATATGAATTGTGAATGCATTATTTGATCTTTAACTTTGTTTGTCCGAATTCGAAAGATTTTGCAAATCAACTTTGTTTTTCCCAGATTTCTGAACCTTTTTAAAGTTTCCCTTTAAGTTAACCCAGTTGTTTATTTATCTAACACTTCATTCATCATTCGGTCCTTCCTTCTTTTCAAAGCTTCCGCCTGCCTGTCTGTCTGTCTGTCTGTCTGACTCTTCCGGGGTCCGTCAATTCAACCAACCGACCGACCGAACAACCGACTATCCATCCATCCATCCATCCATCCATCCATCCACCCATCCATCCATCCGTCCGTCCTTTCATCCATTCGTTCGTCCGTCCGTCTATCGATCTAAATACAAACCACATTGGCAGAAGACAGCTAGTGCCTCAAGAGCCATGTTATGCTGTCAACATCATTTTCTCTCATTTCTCATCTTCACATCATCACCCTGAAAATAAAAATAACAATATTATTATTATTCATGTATTTGTTTGATTAATTAATTAATTAATTAATTAATTAATTAATTAATTAAAATACAATAATCATTTAATCATTCATTCACTCTTCCATCTATCCGTCGGTCCATCCACTCTTCCATCCATCCGTCCGTCCATCCATCCATCCATCCGTCCATCCGTCCATCCATTCTTCCTTTGGAAAAATTTCTCTCCTGAATTCTCACGCAAAAATCTCTCCATCTCAACGAAACTGTGAACGTGAGAAAAAAATTAAATAAGGATCTGGAATTTCTGATCAATTAATATTAATTAAAAATGACAATAATAATAATAATAATAACAACAACAACAATAATAATAATAATAATGATAGTAATAATAATAATAATAACAACAATAATAATAATAATAATAACAATAATAATAATACTGCAGTAGCAATAATCATGGTTGGGTAATAGTAGGAATAACGACAGTATTTTATTTTTTTTATTATTATTATTATTATTATTATTATTATTGATTTAATTATTATAGTAAAATATATATATAAATATTATTTATTATTTTAAACGGAAATTTCAAAATTAATGTTCATTTTAAACTGTACACTCGACCATAATTCTCGCTTCCTCCAAGCATTTCGTCTAATGAATAATAAGCGCGCATAAATTAGAATAAATTTGCATAATTTCTGGGTGGAGGTCTCAATACTGGGATGATCTCGCGAGAGGCGTTCAAAAAGGCTTTGACTGTTCGTCGTCATCATCATCATCACCATCATCGCTGCCATCATTATCATCCTCATCGTCGTCGTCATCATCATCATCACCATCATCGCTGCCATCATTATCATCCTCATCGTCGTCGTCATCATCATCATCATCGCTGGCATCATTATCATCCTCATCGTCGTCATCATCATCATCATAATCATCATCATCACAATTATCATCATCGTCGTCATCATCACCGTCATGAGTACCATCATATATTGTTGGACACCAGCAGTGAGCATGTCTGTTTGCATGGATAAATAAATTGGCAAAAAATAGATTCAAAAGTTAATATATAAAAAGATTTGAACAGATTTGTCCAAAAATTGCAATAAAAATAAATAACTTTGCAGTTATTATTATTATTATTATTATTATTATTATTATTATTATTATTCTTCTTATTATTATTATTATTATTATTATTATTATTATTATTATTATTATTATTATTATTATTATTATTATTATTATTATTATTATTATTATTAATGTTATTATTATTATTTGTTCCTATTTGATTTCCAAAATAATCGTTTCTAAATAATGCTTAAAAATCAATTAATTCCTATTAATTCGTATTTAATTGGAAATTAAATAAATATTTAAAAATTCCTACAAACAATTCTTGAGAGATTATAGCAAGAAGTGAATAAATAAATAAATAAACAAATAAATAATTTATTAAATTAGTTAAAAAAATAAATAAAAATCTTATTTTAAATTTAATTTTAATCAATTTTATTTAAATTTATTTTATTTTACAAGAGCTTCTTCTTGCAAGTCCGACTCAAGTTTTTCGCACTTTTTTTGTATTTGCAATGAATTTTCCAACAATTCATGGAATTCATTTTTAAAACTGTTATGGGCCGAATAAATATTATATAAATAATATTATAAATTTATTACATATAAATTTAATTAATTATATTTATTATTTGGTAATAATTAATATTCATAATCTTTTTTTTTATCTCTATTGCATTTTATCGTAATTGTTTCTCATTTTGAAATAAAGAACACAAATAAAGATACACCAACAAGCATCTCTTAATTAGGCATTACCACGGATATAACAAAAACCTACATTTGAACCGGGACGACGATGACGGTGATTATGATAATGATGATGTCGATGACGATGTCGACGATTACGGTAATGATAGTGACGATGACAAAGACGGCGATGCTTAACATGATGGCGATATCGATGATAATGATGACGTTGATGACGATGTCGATGACGATGTTGGAGGTGATGACGACGACGGTGATTGATGCCCGTGATGATAATGATTGATGACAAAGATGGCGGCGCCGATGATGATGATGATGATGGTGACATAAATAAATCATTTCTCAAAACTGAAGCTATGCACGTGTCTTGTTTTATTTAAATTTAGAAGCATGAGAAGAAAATTTAAAAAAAAAGAATCTTCGCTTAATTTTCGTCTGCGAATTTCCCGCCAACGGAAAGCCAACCGGTTGGTTTAAAGATGTGGTTGCACTAATAATATTTATAATAATTATAGTTATTTGTGAATTATAGTTATTTATAAATATTGGAATTTTACTTTAAATTTGTGTGAATTTATTTTGTGAAAATATTAAAAATTATTGTTTAATGATATCAATTCTAATAATATTTATTAACTGTAATTATTACTATTTGTTTTTTTTTTATTATATTAATACTAATATTAATAATAAATTAAAGATTTGTTCCAAATAAGACACAGCTATTGCCGTCTATCAAGAATGTCTTAAATTGAGGATTCCATGTTTGAACACATGAATGTATGTGCTGTCTGTATTATATGATACTATAGTATATGTTAACATGTATACATGTTACTATAGTATATATTAACATATATACATGTTACTATAGTATATATTAACATATATACATGTTACTATAGTATATATTAGCATGTATACATGTATACATTATCAAGAATGTCTTAAATTGATTTGTATTGATGTATTAATGGAATACATGCTACTAAAGTATATATTAACATATATTACTTGCGCTATACAAATATATTACACGATGAATGTATATCATACACATGATTGTATAAACATAATGTAAATCATTAATGTAATTATTGTAATGTCTTTACATTGAAAATCGTTTTATTCGCATTGGTTTCGTATTACGGCGGTTCATCTTGAAAAGGGATCAGTAAGCAGCAGTTTGCAATAACTTTGATATTACTATGATATTATTATATTGTTATCAAGCATAAAGGTTATTATTGTGTTTATCAATTTGTTAATATAAATACCATTATTATTATTATTATTATTATTATTATTATTATTATTATTATTATTATTATTATTATTATTATTATTATTATTATTATGATTATTATTATCAGTCGTATGATTATCATTATTATTATTATTTATTATTATCATTATCATTATTATTATTATTATCATGATATAAATAAATGTTCCTATTTGATTTCCAAAATAATCGTTTCTAAATAATGCTTAAAAATCAATTAATTCCTATTAATTCGTATTTAATTGGAAATTAAATAAATATTTAAAAATTCCTACAAACAATTCATGAGAGATTATAGCAAGAAGTGAATAAATAAATAATTGATTAAATTAGTTAAAAAATAAATAAAAATTCTTATTTTAAATTTAATTTTAATCAATTTTATTTTAAATTTATTTTATTTTACAAGAGCTTCTTCTTGCAAGTCCGACTCAAGTTTTTCGCACTTTTTTTGTATTTGCAATGAATTTTCCAACAACTCATGGAATTCATTTTTAAAACTGTTATGGGCCGAATAAATATTATATAAATAATATTATAAATTTATTACATATAAATTTAATTAATTATATTTATTATTTGGTAATAATTAATATTCATAATCTTTTTTTTTATCTCTATTGCATTTTATCGTAATTGTTTCTCATTTTGAAATAAAGAACACAAATAAAGATACACCAACAAGCATCTCTTAATTAGGCATTACCACGGATATAACAAAAACCTACATTCGAACCGGGATGACGATGACGACGATGATTATATTACTGATGACGACGATGATAATGACGACGACGATTATTACGAGATTGATGATGGCGATGATGACGGCGACGGTCATGATTATCATGATGGCGATGTCGATGATGATGATGGTGATGACGCTGTCGATGACGATGTTGGAGATGATGACGCTGCCGATGACGATGGTTGAGGTGGCTGATGCCGATGATGATAATGATTGATGACAAAGATGGCGGCGCCGATGATGATGATGATGACGATCATGATGATGATGATTATGATGATGATGGTGACATAAATAAATCATTTCTCAAAACTGAAGCTATGCACGTGTCTTGTTTTATTTAAATTTAGAAGCATGAGAAGAAAATTTAAAAAAAAAGAATCTTCGCTTAATTTTCGTCTGCGAATTTCCCGCCAACGGAAAGCCAACCGGTTGGTTTAAAGATGTGGTTGCACTATTAATATTTATAATAATTATAGTTATTTGTGAATTTTAGTTATTTATAAATATTGGAATTTTACTTTAAATTTGTGTGAATTTATTTTGTGAAAATATTAAAAATTATTGTTTAATGATATCAATACTAATAATATTTATTAACTGTAATTATTACTATTTGTTTTTTATTTTTATTTTTATTATATTAATACTAATATTAATAATAAATTAAAGATTTGTTCCAAATAAGACACAGCTATTGCCGTCTATCAAGAATGTCTTAAATTGGGGATTCCATGTTTGAACACATGAATGTATGTGCTGTCTGTATTATATGATACTATAGTATATGTTAACATGTATACATGTTACTATAGTATATATTAACATATATACATATTACTATAGTATATATTAACATGTATACATGTATACATTATCAAGAATGTCTTAAATTGATTTGTATTGATGTATTAATGGAATACATGCTACTAAAGTATATATTAACATATATTACTTGCGCTATACAAATATATTACACGATGAATGTATATCATACACATGATTGTATAAACATAATGTAAATCATTAATGTAATTATTGTAATGTCTTTACATTTAAATTCGTTTTATTCGCATTGGTTTCGTATTACGGCGGTTCATCTTGAAAAGGGATCAGTAAGCAGCAGTTTGCAATAACTTTGATATTACTATGATATTATTATATTGTTATCAAGCATAAAGGTTATTATTGTGTTTATCAATTTGTTAATATAAATACCATTATTATTATTATTATTATTATTATTATTATTATTATTATTATTATTATTATTATTATTATTATTATTATTATTATTATTATTATTATTATTATTATTATTATTATTATTATTATTTATTATTATTATTATTATTATTATTATCATTATTATTATTATTATTATCATTATCATTATTATTATTATTATCATGATATAAATAAATGTTCCTATTTGATTTCCAAAATAATCGTTTCTAAATAATGCTTAAAAATCAATTAATTCCTATTAATTCGTATTTAATTGGAAATTAAATAAATATTTAAAAATTCCTACAAACAATTCATGAGAGATTATAGCAAGAAGTGAATAAATAAATAATTGATTAAATTAGTTAAAAAATAAATAAAAATTCTTATTTTAAATTTAATTTTAATCAATTTAATTTTAACTGATTGCAGTATATTGATGGACATCTCAGTTGATAATAACCAAATAGCAAGAATTAACTTACGTCAAACTTCCATATTTTCTGAAGTCTAAATGCAAGTCCAATCCTAAACCAAGGCCAACTATGCAAAGCCACAACAACAACAACAAAAACAACAAAACAACTACAACAGCTACAATAGCAACGGCAGAAGCAACAACAACAACAACAGTAGCAGCAACAGCGGTAGAACTATCCTGAAAGGTCTCCTCAACAATTACTACGACTTCCGACAACTACCCGACAACAACGACGACAACAACAGCAACAACAGTCCGACTTGCACAACTGCACCAAAATCTCTCTCGACTTCGTCTGTTATTCGCGTTTACATTGACCCTCACCTATTTCTTACTATCTCCTTTACTCTTTTACTCTCACAATATCGGCCGATCTCTCTATCTTTGCTCTAGAATGCAAGCCGGTTTGGATAATAAAAATAATAAATGTTATTAAACATAAAATCATCGCCACACCAACACAAGGCCATTAATAATAACGTCTATACTTCAAACTAGTTATGATGATGATGATGATGACAAAATTTATTACAACATGAAATGAGGTATAAACGTCATTAATCAATTGTTATAATATAAATAATTAATATAATAATATCATTATTGTTAATATTATTATTAATCATATTATTATTGATTATTATTAATATTATTATTGATTATTATTAATATTATTATTGTTAATGTTATTATCATATTTATGTTTGATTGTTATTATTATTATAATTATCGTTCTAGCTATTTTTATCCAGTCTGGATTATAAATAAACACATCAATAAGCTTTGATTGGACATTTAATTATAACCATTTCTCTTTATGTTTTTAATTCAACCTTATAATACGGGAAATAACAAATAATTGCTGAATTTATTATTATAATTATGATTCATTATAATTAATATATTATATATAAGTACTGTAATTATTATATTATAATTACCATTTTTATTAATAATACCATTGCTAATAATTATTTTCTTTTATTAAATTTGATTCATCCACAGCTGCTGGATTCATTCATTCGTTCAATCAATCATTCATTCAATCAATCATTCCTTCGACCATTCATTCATTCATTCCTTCAGTCATTTGTTCAATCAATCAATCATTCAATCATTCCTTCAATCATTCATTCAATCAATCACTAAACCAATCATTCAACCGTTCATTGAAGCAAAAGTGAAAGCAGTTAAAAATGCTTGACAGCCTAATTAATATTCATGAAGGACTGCTAATGAGATGTCGAGTGAGTGTGTTTGTACCTGTACGAATTCTTAATTGTACCTGTAGTGATGTCTACGTGTCTATCACCTGGTCGTAGGTTTAGTAAAGTTTTGGTCCACAAACACGTGCATATTATACATTATAAAGCACACCAAGAATAAATGAGAACCTAAGGTTTATTAATAATAGTATGTTTAATAATAATTGTAATTAACCAATAAATTATTATTATTAATATTTAATAAATTAATTTAATGTACTTTATTTAAATTTAATGTTAATTTTAACGATTTATAATACGTTTTGAAGATAAATAATTAAAATTATTGATAATTTATTTATAATTAATTAGTATTTAGTATTAAAATATAATAATTGTAATTATTAAGAACGCCTAATAGACATTCTGTGTAATGTTTAAAATGACAAATATATTAATTTATTAAGTATTTATTATTTATTATAATGTTAATTTAATAGTTGTAAAAAAAATAGATAAATTAATAAATATTAATAGTTTAATATTAGTAGTTATTAGTTTAATAATAATAATAATAATAAATTAGCATTTATTGATAAATGACGCGCAATTCGTTAAGTAATCGCCCTCATTATTGGATCCACTTGCGTCAGATGTTTAATAAATTATTTAAAACATATTTTTTATATTCCGGAGAGTGAGATGCTGATGAGTTTCTGTGAGGGGACTTCCAGCTGGTAAAGGTCAGATCTCCACGCTCTCCTGTATTGTTGTATGTTGTTACGCAGTTGTGTACAGTCAAATAGTAAATATTTATAGTAGCAATTAAGCATAAATATTTGTAAATAATAATAATCATTATTAAATATTCATGGTATCGTTTACTCATAAATATTTATAACATCGCATGTAAATGTTTAGAATCTAACATGGCATGGGTCATGATTTCAAACTTGGCAGTGGTTTGGTAAGAAATATCATTATATTATTATCACATTTGTTATGTTAATTTAACCGATTAATATTAATTAATTAATTAGTTTTGAATATTAATAGGTTTGAACTGAAACCAGTACTGCAGACGTTAAGTAACGTAACAGACTGCAGTTCATGAATATGCATGCCTTTGAATAGGAAAGCGATTTGTAACCAATGGGAATGATTGATGGCGACGTTTGAATATTCAAATGTGTCAATGTATTCATGTAGGCATTCAGTGCTTCTGATTAGTTTACTTCCTGCTTTTACAAAACTAGGTTTCAATCACAGACGTGCTATGTGGCTAGCAACGTTGATGGTAATCATTATTATTATTGTTATTATTATTATTATTATTATTATTATTATTATTATTACTATTATTATTATTATTATTATTATTATTATTATTATTATTATTATTATTATTATTATTATTATTATTATTATATTAGCATTATGCTATGATAGGATTAATATTATTATAATTAATGAATATTTACATTTAAATTTTTATTTGTTTTCAAGAACAATTTATTATAACAACCAATTAATATTAATCAACAAATTATTATTACAGCCATTAGTAATTAACTAATATTAATTTCAAATTTTAATGAGTTTAAACTACAAAACATGATAATGAATTGGTGACATGACTTTGAAGAACATGTCAAGAAGCACATTTGAAGCAGACTTTGTTCTGTCTGTCACTTCTGTCCTTCAACAGGCTCCATCCTTCACTCTGTCCATTCGTTAACAATAATAATCATAATAGTAATAATAATAATAACAATAATAATAATAATAATAATCATCATCATCATCATCATCACCGTAATATTATATAATGGCTATGAAATTATTACTGACTGTCACTTCTGTCCTTCAACAGGCTCCATCCTTCACTCTGTCCATTCGTTAACAATAATAATCATAATAGTAATAATAATAATAACAATAATAATAATAATAATAATCATCATCATCACCGTAATATTATATAATGGCTATGAAATTATTACTGACTATTTATTTAAAGTAATGTGTCCTATTATTTCAATAAATTATTTCTTGTTTGTTATAACTTTTTAAAATTATTTTTATTATTTGAGATATATTATTATCCTTCATACCTTACCAACCAATTTATATCTCGAGGGTGGTCTTCCATTATCAGTAAAGACGATGACGATGATGACGACGACGATGATGATGAGGATGAAACCAGTGCAAACATGTTCTAATAGTATTTTTAAAGCCTCCAAAACACAACAGAAAATGACCTTGAACTTGCATATGCTAATTGTGACCTCGACAGCTAATTGGCTGGGTCTCTCGTTGCTATTTAAGGTACTGCTGGGGATTTGCTGCAATTATGTGAGACTTATTTTCAACCAGCTTTTAATGAAAGTATTTAACCGATTTATAAATCAAAGTCTATTTAAATGATCGCAATAAAATAATAATTATTATTATTAATTAATTAGATTACGAGACAATATTATTTGACTTATTTACTATCATAATTTAGAGTTATTTTTGCAATGAAATATATTAAGCATATGATGATTTATACCAACATATTGTTAAACAACTATAGCACATGATATCATCACAATCATCATCATCATCATCATTGTCACCGTCATCATCATTATGACCATCATCATCACCACCATCGCCACCATCATCATCATCATCACCATCATCCACTCCTACCACACGAGCACACGCGCACAACCCGCGAATTTCTTCCCACAGGAAGTGAAAGAAAAAATAAATTTGGCCTCCTACTCCTGTAATCAGACCAAAAACAACAAGTGGTTGTGTTATTATAAGTATAATAATAATATTCTATAATGATGTACTAATTATAAATGTAATTATGTTATTATGATTATTATGATTATTATTGTTATTATTATTATTATTATTATTATTATTATTATTATTATTATTATTATTATTATTATTATTATTATTATTATTATTATTATTATTATTATTATTATACAAATGTTGTAACAATATAATAATATATTTTAATAACATGTATAATAATATTGATATTATTGAATAGATAGTTTATTAACATGAATAAATTATGCTAATCACACAACAAACAGATTGCGTTTCATCTCAGCCAACATTAACGGTGACTAAATATTTACCCTTTCAATGTAAATTCTAAATATTCTTTCAATCGATTGCGTAATAAATTATGCTAATTTCTGCCGAGTTCATAAAATGTGCCATTAAATATGCTTTATATGCAATAAATAATAATAATATTAATGATAATAATAATAATAACAATACTACTACTACTAATAATAATATCAATAATAATGTTATAACAATAGTAACAAAGTAACAATAATAATAACAATAATAATAATAATATGCACCTTATGATATCACTGGCAATAGAAGTATACATTATCACATAACATATAATTAATATAATTAAATAATTCGATTACGTGGTTTATTATATGTTTATATTTTTATATAAGTGTTTGGTATTTGATCATTTATTATATTCTTCTGCCTAATGTTCGCAATTTGACATTTTTGAAAGGACGTGATTAATGTTCTTAATTGTTAAAAGATTATTGATATTACTTGTCATTATTATTATTATTATTTTATTATCATTATTGTTATTATTATTTTTATTATTACTATTATTTTATTATTATTATTTCATAATTCGTTAGTAATTATTGTTATTGCTATTATTATTATTACCCTATTTTGGTTATCGCCTTATTAAGTTATCAGAATTATGATTTAACCTATAACCTCTGATAATAAATGATTCGTTTTCTGTTAATAAACGCGCAATAATGTTTTACATGATCACTTAATAAAAGTTAATTTATACATTTAAATCACGCATTTATTCATAAATGCAACTAATTAACATCCAAATATTTCCTAACAATTACCGAGTACAAGAAAAACAGCTGACTGACTTTAGAATGAACTTACAAAGCGTTTATATATGTATGATGACCCCGACCTTGACCCGGGGACCACCTCAAAGAACAGGTGTTCGTTGCTGTTGTCACTAAATTGCCTTTTGTTGTTGTTGTTGTTGTAAACATCGGCTTTGAAGTCGTAGTAAAACCATGGAGAGGAGATGTTAAAGTTAATTAATTTTATAATAATACCCGAATCACTATGACAACAGTCGCTATGGCAACGAGATGGTTGAGATGTTATTCAACGTGGTTAAGGATTGATTTCAATCTGAGCCTTTATAAGACTTCAGTGATTCAAAACTTCGATAACAAAGGGTATTCATGGATACCCTCCAAATAGGCTTCATAGCCCTTACCAGTACTGAGTTTATATCAACCGTTGTTGCTAGACTATAATAATAATAATAATAATAATAATAACAATAATAATAATAATAATGATCGTAATAAATTTCAACAAAACTATATTACCATATACCATATATTAAAGCATCACAATAATGGATTAAAATACATATTTTTATTTTATATATTTACTATGCATATGACTATATTAAGTATTAAAGCTTCCAGAATTATAATAATAATAATAATTATTATTGTTGTTTTTCTTAAAAACACAGATTACTGGCTAATCTCTTATATAAGTTCAGAGTCACAACTCAAGTTCACGACCAACACAAATCATCCTCAGTGCTTCCAAATGCCAAACAAAATCTCGGATTCGCTGTCAACAGACCGCAAACAGATGACATTTGTCGGACATTGTCGAATAATTTCCTAAATAATTACCTCTATAATTATCTAAGTGGTTAAATTGTTCCAATAACATTATATTGTCGGCCAGATGTTGTTACTTGAAACGACTTTAAGTAAATAATGTTAGTTAAGTATTTAACTAATAATTATAAATATTTAATATTTATAATATAATTATACTAACAAATTAAATAATACAGTTTTTGACTTTGTATCGTTTATAAATACACCTCTGTTTCTAAATGGTAACGTTAATCAGTCATATTCGTACATACTTTGCCATTGGAACTGAATACATACAAGTAAAGACTTCCTGATTCCAGGCAAACGAACAAACAATCAATTCACAAATACCTTAAATATATATTAATATATAATAAAAATATATTAATATCTTAATTAATATATTAATATATAATAAAAATATATTAATATCAATTCAAACGCACGAAATAATAAAATAAATATTTTAATTCAAACTCACAAAATAATAAATTAATAATAAATTAATAATAAATTAAATCCCTGCTTTTATTTTAAAAACTCGCAGCAGTCGCTCGAATGTTTTCAGACGAAGATCAGTTTCTCAGTCGCTTGGAAAGTCGTAGGCAGGAAGTCGACCACGGCATTGGGGTCAGTGAGGACGCTCAGGGGGACCTGAGGGGAATGGAGGAGGGATCGATAATTTATTCGCATTAATTTATGATTATTATTTATGATTATTATTTATAATATTTATAATAATAAATAATTTTAATAATAATTTATTTATAATAATTATTGTTTATAATAATAAATAATTTTAATAATAATAATAGTTAATTTGTAGAGCATCATAAGCATAACAAGATTTGAGAATAAAGATTATAATATCGAAAAAATATATTATAAACAAAGTACTTGCAAGGATACCAACATTCAATGATTCAACTTTAGACTCTTTCTGGCTGAATTCCCTAAGTATGTAGTTGGTTCCAAACTATTGATCAAAATATAATATAATTAATATTATGATTAATATTATTGATCAAAATATAATATAATTTTTATTATGATTAAACAGATTCTTAGTAACTTGACTTATTGGACTTCAAAATGTTTCTCAACTGATTAACATTCTGATCCAACAGTCAGAAATTATTCATTGAGAAAGAAATGATTGTATAAGAAATAATTATCATCACCATAACAACATTAATAATAATCAACATTAATATTAATCGATTAATCCAAAGACAACCTCGTGATAAAGTCTCGTCTCGTTGATCCGAACGATGACATCGTCGACTCTCAAGTAGAACCTCAGCAGTACAAAGAAGTACGCGGGCATCATTCTCTGAAAGGACACGTACTTCGTCGTCATGGAGATTCTAGTGGAATCTTTAGATTACAAACGCTGCGTGGGTGGGCCAGCAGTTACCATGGCAATGGATTGTAATTACAGTCCATTTAAGTTCATTTAAACAACATTGTTTATTTATTTATTCATGAATGAATGAATGCTATTAGTTTAATTAGAGAAAGAAATTGTCTTTAAGGGACATTTAAGTCATATAACATCTTTGTTAAGAACAAGAATCTAAATTTCATCGTCATCATCATCTTCGTCGTTATCATCGTCATCATCATCGTTAAAAGGATGTGAAATTTCACGAAACTCACGATTTTAACGCCGAGCTGAGAACAACCGCAGTCATGGAGTTCATCCTCGTAGAGTTGAACGTCCGCATAAAAGTGGATCTTCTCCTTTCCTTTCAACTTCTCCATGTCGATCCTCTCGTCCGTGTTCTCCACCTGGAAACACGAATGGAATGCTCGAGAACCAAAACAACACAATCAAAGGTAAACAGCAAAGGCAGAGGCAAAACTGCTACGTCATCGTCTGATAAAAGATGCTTCATCAAATGATTCCACAATTTTTTAAGTCAGAATCGAACCAAATCTCTGATTCAAATGATCAAATCTTGTCAAGAAATGGTAGATCCATCTTTAGAAAGTTTTTGAAAAACTCTGCAAAAGAAACAAAAGAACTCACCCGTACGTCTCCTATGAGACTTCCCTTGTAATCGGTCGTGAAGGTCCAGTCGAAAGGATGGATGACTTTTCTTATGAATTCACAATCAGATCTGAAATTAAGTATGACTTAAGTCATCGTTGCTATAGTCATTTATGATTCATTATTAATGCTATTAATTAATTTATTATTAATGTCATATTATAGCTTAAATTATTATTTTTCACTCACCTGGCCTGTTTCCAAGCCTGAGCACTTGCCACCTGAAGAGAATCTTGTTTAGCATCGACCAGCTTAAGAGCATCCAGTGAGTTGAACTCCAAACCATTACCATTACTAAATGTCAACTTCAACAGATTCTTAGCAAACACCATTTCTGGGAGGTGTGGTAGGAGGAGTTGGGACTCGAACCTGGAGTGCGATTGATGTGTTAGAAAACCAGTTAGGTTTTGATGATTTGTTTAACACATCCAATTCAAGTCAACAATATTCACATTTTGACACAAGACGAATTATCCGAAAGAAGTAAATCGATAAAGCCCACTTTCAAAAGTATATTTAAATAAGTAAAATAAATAAGTTACTATACTAATTGAATGCAACAGTTCAAATAACGATTAACTGCAACAGTAAACATCGCATTCCAAGAAAATAGATCCATTACCTTCGTCTTTCTGGTCCATCCGATTTCAAGATGTGATCTGTAGTTGCCAATGCATCCCACCCATTAAAATTTAATTCACTTCTTTCCGGTTGAAAGCGAAACGTCATTTCTCGACAAAGAGCAGCAAAGGGAAAGCAAAATAAAGGCAAAATTCACTTTTAGTTTGCGAAAATTGAATTAGATACTTAATGAATCGTGTTTTTATTTCATGTTTTAAAATAGTAATTTGTTTTTTTAGTAAAATTTTAAGCAATTTTAGGTAATTTAAGCAAATAAAATTATAACTGCTCTTTAACTTGTAGGACTTCCGTAAGATTTCCGTTACCTTAAGGATAATTTCTGGACAGATTCAAGTTTTATTTACTAAATTTAAATGGTTATTAAATTAAATGAGAGAATATTTAATTCTTATAGAGTGATAAATCGAAAGCGTTTCAGGTGCTACAATCTTATCTTCAAAATCAGAACATGTTTTTTGTTCATCGATCAATTGTAGAACCTCATGAACCATAAAGGTTTTCCAAAATCTCGTTAACGTTTTGTGTTGAAGGGCGTTGATGAGTTGGTTCTTTTTATTTTTCCAGATTCCGTTGCAGAACACATTCATTCATTACTCATTCGTTATTCACCAAGTTATTTCCACTTTTAGCCGACAGAATTCCATTTCTTTAATTGATATTGAAAGAGCTCGACATTCCAAAACCAGGAATCTTTTAAACAAACCATTTCAAAGCAAACGATATTGTTGTAAATATGAATCTTACTCTTGCAAGGCAATCAATAATGCAAATATAATCTAATCTTCTGAGGCTGAAGTCAAATATATTGTGTGATTTATTTATAATATTCGTAACCCTCTTAACTTGCAACAATTGATAACAATTTCTATTAAAAAGGTATATTAGCAAATATAATCGGGCTTGCTTTTTTTCTAGCGCATTTGCACTAATTACAGCATCGTGTAGTTTTTCAATATCTGCCGCAACTGAAAGTAAAAAAAAAGACGAAAGTTGTTAGTTGAAAGATCATTATATCACTAGGCATTGAATTAAGTTTGCAAACAAACATTGGCTACCGTATCTATAGGCCGGGTTGTTTACCATTATTGAGCGTGGCCCGGTTGCGCAGCTTGGCGTGGTTTCATTTTTAGAGTCATATGCAAGATATTCTGGATGTTGTCAGATTTAGCGGTTAACTAAAGTGGTTTTTCATTAGTGCACATGGATCAGTTTAGTCAGATAGGATATTTAGAAACTGATGCTAATGGATTCCATAAAGAAGAGATCTAAATGTATCAACAGTTATGTGAGCAGTTCTCGATCGTTTTTTAATTTTCAATTTTTGTTGTTTAAGATTTCGTCGCTGGAATGGAATTCATTATTTATTCCCTTTTAGAATTACTCTCCACAACTCTGCAGTAAAAGTGCAATAAATGTTACGTCAAATGATCAGATGATGAAACTGAATTCAAAAAGAAGCAGTTGTTGTAGGGTGATAATCCTGCAAAAAAGCAGAACTGGATCATATGGCTTCACATTGCAGGTCTAAATCATTCATTTCATACGATGTTTGCATTAATTTGAAGCATTTTGTATCCTAATTTTGAAGTTCTATTTTGATCAAAGTTATCTTTCTATCATATATGTTTTTTCCTACTGGTTAACTTTGAATCAGGCTGGTAAAGGCAATTAATTGAAGTGTGCAAAGTGCAAAAGCATTTGTTAAATTTATCATTTAAATTGATTATTTATTGGTTTTGCTTGAATTTTTAGACTTATGCCTTCAAAAACTACAAAACCGATCACACAGAATTGCTGACGTACATTGATTTTGTGGAGGTTGGAGGGCCTGCATTCAGATCTGGAATGAAAAGAGGTTGGTGATGATGATAATGATGATGAGGGTGGTGATTATGATTACGGTCTCTATAATTTATTTACAAATTCAAAATTAAAGCTTCCATAACCTTATCCCAACGATGCATTCAACATGGACCTTAATAGTTTGGTTAATAACCTAATTAGCATTTTCAAAATATGCCCATTCATCAAATTTAATTAATAATACTTACTATTAATTATTCTTATTCGTATTATTATTATTATTATTATTCTTATTATTATTGAAATGTTTTTTTATAAAGATGGTGAACCAATCGATAAAATGATAAAAGATGTAAAAAAAAAACTGCCGTGGTTACTTTTTATCGTAAATCATGGGAAGTTATTTTAGAATGAATTAAATGCTTTTGCAAGAAGTGGTCAATTATATAAGACTCTTATCTCTCTTATAATTATATATCTCATAATTATATTTATCCCTCTTATAATTTCCTGCAACAATTATTATAACTGAAGAAGTAAATTTTAAATCTTAGTACAAAAAACAATTTGATGTCACGTTGCATCATAAATCAAAAATTATATTACTCTAACATCACTTAACAAATCGTTAAGTGATAATAAGTGACCGATCGCTTGCAACGAACATGCTGCACACGATGACAGGCTGTCCACTTAACAGGATTATACTCGTTCGACATAATCTATACTTTTAATTCGTAATTCTTTGCGATTGTTTTTTATTTCCTCAAAATCCTCGATAATTTGTATTTTATTCTGTCTTAATTCTTCTTCTTCCTTCGATGGGCGACCCATGTTTCTTGGAAACAATTAGGAGAGGTAATTGCCAAAGTAATTCTGTAAATTGTGAATTCACTTCTTCTTCTTATTATTATTGTTATTATTATTATTATTATTATTATTATTATTATTGTTATTATTATTAACGCTTGTCCTTAGTAACTCGGTTGCCATAGCAACCAGCAGACGACGCCCCCCCCTTCCAGAGTTAATTTGCCTAAGAATGACCAACTATTGATTATACTGATCATATGCTAATGAGATTATAAACGGATTACAATGAGGTCGACTGGTAATTGATGTGTCCACTGTGAGGATTTCAATTACTAGTGTTAAATAATAATAATATAATATATTATTATAATATTAATAATAATATTATTATTATTATTATATTATTATTTCGTCTCAGTAGCAATATTATTATATTTATATATTATTGTTATTATTATTATTATTAATTTATAAATATTAATGAAGGATTTAATGTTTTGAATATATTATATCATTATAATGACCTTGAAATGGATTATATAAACTATTTTAACTGATGACAGCAACAAAACATAGGCATACGTTGTTGTCATCATCCATAACAAGAGAGCTGTTTATCATCACTTGGAATTCCTAACCGTCATCATCATCATCATCATCATCGTCGTCATCATCACTTGCATAAGTCACGTTCATATTCATGTGTCCTTGTGCTGTTGTGCTCTTGCTCCGACCTCTGACCTTCTTTGAAGACTTGACTTGAAATTTAAGGGGTCAATGTTTTTGGGAATTATTGTTTTTCTTGACAATGCGTTGTCTAATTATAATATTCAATTAGTTGTATGATAAGCGGTGTGATAAGATTCGGTTGTTCTTATCACTGTCTCCTGATCGTTATTATAACTGTTGTGTAATGATATTTTCAATTACACAGTAAAATAATAATAATAATAATAACAATAATAATAATAATAATAATAATAATTATAATAATAATAACAATAATAATAATAATAATAATAATAATAATAATAACAATAATAATAATAATAATAATAATAATAATAATAATAATAATAATAATAATTATAATAATAATAATTATAATAATAATAATAATAAGTGTTGTTATTGTTATTCTTTGCATCTGTTGTTGTTACTGTTGTTAATGCTGAATGTGATGCGGAGATCATTGATGAAAATGTGGTTATTCAGTTAATTGATGACCTAGTTACCATGGAGACGATGTAAATGCAGGAGGATAGAAACAGGAAGTGTTTTGATTGGTCGGCAGGATCTCGTTAGGCAACCTGGGTGGTCCAAACAACAATGATAACGTAACAGCCCCAATAATAGTAATAATAATAGCAACAACGATAATAATAATAATAATAATAATGATAATAATAATAATAATAATAATAATAATAATAATAATAAAACAAATGAAGCAAATAATAACAAAATAGGATAATGGTTGCCTTAACAACAATAACGCACAGTTATTCTTTCTTTTAAGCTTTTAATCCAATTTCAGACACTTCCTTTCGATACCATCAGAATGAGAGGATCATAATCATGATCCGCACAGTCATCGTCGTCGTCATCATCACAATCATCATCATCATCTTCTTCTTCATCCTCTTTATTAATTATGATCACAGGCAAGGCCGTCCAGTAATTCTGAATGCTTTCTTATTCCGGATATTTTTTTAAAATGATTTATTTGTTTCTTTAATATAACTTATTCAAGCTACTAACTCGTTAACAGCCTGATGTTGACGAAGACTATGACGATGATGATGTTAACCAGATGCAAGCCTTTGTATCTATTGGGTGCATGTTATGCCCAATTGTTCCACGGGTTCATTTGGGTTCCACTTCAATCTGGTCGTAGCTCCTACACATATCCTTCCTCATCGTCATCATCATCCTCAGTATCTCGACTTCGACGCCGTCGTCTTCGTCGTCATCATCATCATAATCATCATCATCATCATCACCGTCATCATGGGCCACACAATATCCTCAGTTAAGATTGCGTGACCTTTCTCTGATTGAATGAAGACCTATTTCTAGATGATCTAATTGGATGATTGTAAAAAAAAGCCCATATATCGATCTTCGACGTAACGACGGGATTTAAGTTATTGATAATATTACTATTATTATTATTACATATATTACACAATATTACTATTGTATATATCATATATATATATTACATAATTATACTATTATTATATACATTGCATAATATTACTTTTATGATATACATTGCATGATTTTACTATTATTATATATATTATATAATATTACTATTATTATTAATTATATTAATATTATACCATCGTCATGTGAGTCATCGTCGTGATCGTCCTCATCATTTTGATCGTCAGTTGGAAGAGTTGCATCAATTAGTGGGAGGGTTGTTTTCAAAGTGTTGTTCTAATTGCGATGCCTCCCTAGACTGCGATCGTTATCACCACTGCCAAGAGTTCATGGCCGCCATCATCATCCTCATCATCATCATCATCATCATCATCATCATCATCATCATCTGTATCTAACGTGTTACGTGCAACTAGGTTATCATCATCATCGTAGTCGTCATCATCATCACCATCGTCGTCGTCGTCGTCACCATGATCTTGACAGTCACTCCTCCTACAATGAACAGCTGACTATACTTTTAACTGAACCATTTTCTTTGCTTTTTGTTGTACAAAGGTCGCTCAGTTAGTAACTGGCAATGTTTAATTATAATATTATAATTACATTAATTATTATTATGCAGTTTTTGACTTAATTATAATGATACTAGTCTGAATGTTATCTTTATTCATCAATCAGAATGTTAATAATTTATTATTATTATTATTATTATTATTATACTGGTTACTTGATATTTGATTTCCACGTGTGAAGAGAAAGAATGTGGAACTTTGTATGACAGGCAATATATACAAATGTACAAGTAACGAACTAATTTATTTATTAATATTAATTTATATGTTACTTTCCAGGAAAAATGTCAAAAATGGCATTTACGCAGATAATATTTTATTATTTGCAAGACATTGTTGTACATGGATTGCATTATTATGACCAGATTATTATTTTTATTATTATCATTAAAATTATTATTATTATTATTATTATTATTATGAACAGATGCTACAATTTACGATGAGGGAATTACCAAAGTGGACTTTGTTTCTGTTCAGCTGAAATTATGGTTAATAACAAATAATAACATCTGATGGCATATAATTACAATAATAATTACAAAAGCACCTACAACGGTGGTAATAAAAGTTGCATAATAAATATAAATTATTAACAAATAATTATAAAAGCATAAAAGTAACCCCGGGGCCTAATTGATTCACTTAGGGTTAGCATTGGCCTTCAGTTCAAAATGTTTTATTACATTTGATGAATTATTGCTTTCAATCCAAATGCATTCTCTAGCTACAATTCACCACTAATAGACTTTCTGAGTCCTGGGCACTCAATTAGTGCATGACTGAAATGAATGGATGCAGTCTTATGAATTGATAAGATGCTCGCTTGGTGAATGAATGAATGAATGAATGAATGAATGAATGAATGAATGAACAAATGAATGAATGAACAAATGAATGAATGAATTAACAAACGAGTGAATGCACCGATGTCCTTGTTGACCTCCCAGGTGACGTCATACTGTCCATAAACGACAGGAGCATCGAGGGCCTGCAACACGAACAACTGGTTCACTTCATCAAGCAGAGTCCCTGTCCGCTCAGGTTGTTGACCGAGTAGAAGCTTAGTTACATTGTTATTGTTATTATTATTATTATTATTATTATTATTATTATTATTATTATTATTATTATTATTATTTATTACCTTTATCATTATTATAATTATTGTTGTTGTCGTTATTATTGTTATTATTATTAATTACTTTTATTATTATTATAATTATTGTTGTCGTTATTATTATTATTATTATTATTATCATCACAAGTTAATATGGTGATAAAGTTAGGGTCAAAATCATTATCAGTCTTGCGAATGCATTGCAAAACATTGGAAATGAATTTTCCGTGCAGGTGAATCGCTGGAAAGAATGTCACCTGTATTCCGACCGACCGATTCCACGCATAATCCATAATTAATTAATTAAATAATTAATTCACTCATTAAATCTATTACTAATTACTTAAACCTGTTACTCAAGAAAAGATATCATTAATAATAATAATAACAGTAATAATAATGTTATTGATTAATTAATAGTTATTTGTTAAAATTAATTAATTTCTTTTTTTTTATCTCAACTCAGACTAACAGTAACAAACGAGGACTGGTGCACCAGAATTGACCTTAATCTTAGGAAACTAAAGTTGAAGGTCGGTCCATTTGGAAACGTAATTACCATTATAATTATAATTATGTTTAATTATAATTATGGGGGCTTCCAGTTAAGTCCTTACATTTAATAAGTTTATTAAAGTTATTAAGGAATTAATTAATTTTAATTGTTGCATTGAGTGTCATTGTTTAATAACTGATGGAACATTTAAAAAATAAATATTCTCCAATTTATCCTTTAATTCATTTTAATTCATTTTAATTTTAATGTTTAATTCTTTGTTAAATAATTATGACTTCCCGTTGTCTTAGTCGTAATTGTAAATTGTAATCGTAACACTCGTAATGATGACTTTCAATAGTCAGGATTAATATAATAATTATAAATTTTGATGTTTAAATTATTATTATTATATTAAAGTTTGTAATGATATAATTATTGTGAGTACAGATGGTTATCATTGTTGTTGTTGTTATTGTTATGTATTACTTCAATTATTATTATTATTATTATTATTATTATTATTATTATTATTATATTGCTAGTTTTTTATTGTCAGGAAGCATCAGACGTTTCACTTTCTTGGAAGTCATCACCGATTAAAAATTAAATAAATAACCATACTGCTATAAATAGAAATAATCTGATGAAAGTGAATGAAATTAATAATAATAATAATAATAATAATAATAATCATAGTAATAATAATAGTCATAATATGTTCGAGCGAGCGATAAGTGCGCATGTTTTGTTTTGGCTCTCGAGTTTAAACGATTAAACATCGCTTCAAAGTCAATTTTTTTAATTGATTTTACTTTCTGCTCGTGTCCCCTACCGTTAGTTTGTCTTTCGGTGAACAGCCTACTTCCCCGAGGGAATTTAGAAAAAGGGGAAAATATACCTGCACACCCGTTGTATTCGACATTTCTTTCGGGTAACAAACAGGTTTACAAACACAGGAATCGTTATTCCTCAGCGGTTGATTGTATTTGGTGTTGGTTTGGTGATTATGGAAGATAAGAACTGTCAGAATAAAGTCTTTGGCTGTCAAAGAAAGAAAGAAAATTCTTCAGATTCTGTTGGAACACAGGTGCATTGTGAATTCTGTGCAAAGACATTTGCTTCTGTTAGAGGTAAACATATACATGAAAACAGAATTCATCCAGAAGAATATCATAAAATTAGAGCAGGTCTTCCCTCTTCCAAGGCAAGATGGACTGAAGAAGAATATTGCATGCTGGCTTCCATGGAGGTTGAATTGATTAGAAAGGGAGTTCACAATGTCAATCAGGAACTCCACAAAAGATTTGAACATAGATCGTTGAATGCCATCAAAAGCCGTAGATTAACCGAGAAATACAAGACAACTCTAGAAAAATATCTCAATCACTCAACAATAGCAAATGAGGAGTTGATGCATCAAGGAACCAATTTTTGTCAGGATTCTAATCCATCAGAGGATAGTGAGTGTTTTGTTCCCAATTTGCATAACACTGAGTCATGGAATGTACTGGCCAAGGCTGAACTTAGTCTTGGGGGAACACACAAAAACAGAATCAACCTCTCACTTCAGCAGCAATTTCCCTCCCTCAGTGTGGATGCTATAAAAGTGATTAGAAATAAGCCTCAATATCGTCATCTTCTCTCAAATATTATAATGGCAGACGTTAAGGCCGATGCTGGTATCTCAGCCTGTTGCAAAGCATTAGACCCAGAAAATATTATTGGTCCCTTGCAATTCATTGAAAGAAGAAGATTTTTTCTTCGATTGTCTGATGAAGAGTTCAGTTCGCTCATTGATTCCACTGAGGTATACGAGATTAAAAGGTCACTTATCAACATAGAATATCAGAGATGGATTGCTGGCATAACAGTGTCAAAGAAGAGGACTCAAAAAGTGGCAAAGAAACATCAGACGAAGAAGCAAGACAAGGTGCAAACAAGTGGCCGCAAATTCGTCAAATGGATCAATCGCAACTCAAAGCGTGCGATAAAAGAGAGGCGTCGGAAGGAGCAGTATGCGAGGATCCAGCAGCTGTTTAGGAAAAGTCCAAGTCTTGGGGCACAAACGGTAATGAAAGGTGACTACGAGAAAAATGCAGTATGTCCTTCCGATGAAACATTGGTGGAGTATTGGGAGAAGGTTTTCACTCAAGCTTCCAAAACCGACTCCCGGCCATTGGATGAAACGATTGAGCCTATCGATGAAATGGACATTCCAATCACGGTCGATGAAATCATTCACGCGGCAAAAGGATTGAAAGATTCTGCCCCCGGCTTTGACGGCATGAAAAAAATTGATCTGAACAAAATTGCACCGGAGGACCTGGCGACTCACATGACGCTTTGGTTATTTACTGGATGCCCTCCCGATGCACTCAGGAAAGGAATTGTCACCTGCATTCCAAAGAAACAAGAAAGTCTGAAGCCAGAGGATTTTAGACCAATTACGGTGGGATCAATCATCGGTCGTTTATTTCACCGATTGCTGAGCAAGAGAATGCTCGCACACTGGTCCATCTCAAATCGTCAGAAGGCTTTCAGACACGGTGATGGCCTGGCGGATAATATATGGCTCGTGAAAGCAATCATACAGAAAAAGAAGGAACAGAAACAGAATCTCAATCTCACGTTCATTGATGTGACCAAAGCCTTCGATTCGGTTTCACACCAGTCCATTGTAAGAGCGGCTCACAGATTGGGAACTCCTCCTTTTTTGTTGAGATACATTTCAGAGGCCTACCGCGATTGTTCAGTTCAAATGAAGATTGGAGGCAAATTGAGTCGGGACATACCAGTTAATAGAGGAGTCAGGCAAGGAGATCCAATGTCTCCTCTACTTTTCAACGCGGTTATCGACATGGTGATGTCAGAAGTAGACCAATCCATCGGTGTGACTGGCGATGTTAGTTCATCAGTCAAATGCAATTATTTGGCGTTCGCAGATGATTTGATCCTGCTATCCTCTACTGATATTGGAATGAGGATGTTGTTGAAACAAGTCGAGGAATCTCTGGCAAAAGTTGGACTAATTATGAATGCCCAAAAATGTTCTTCACTGAGAGCGAAAGTGCAAAAGAAAAACAGTCCTTGGATTGTTGACCCGGATTCTTACCTCAGTGTCAGCCAGCTGCCAATCAAGGCAATGAACATTCTCGACACCTACCGATATCTTGGAATTGACATTGGCCCAAAAATGAAATACGCGTCACTAGGCGACAGAATGCATAAATCCTTGCATGCAATATCTAGAGCTCCTTTAAAGCCAAATCAAAAACTCTACACCCTAAGATCGAACCTTATTCCAAGCCTCGTGCACTATCTTACCTTCAATAAAATCTCTTTGAAATCTCTAAAGGCTGCAGACACGAAAGTAAGATCTGCCGTCAGGCAATGGCTGCGCCTCCCAAAAGACACGCCGACCGCCTTCTTCCATGCGGGGCTGAAATTTGGTGGATTGGGACTACTGCAGCTCAGAAAGTGGGTTCCACTCATCAGAACCAGCAGAATGAGATCTATGATGGCTCGCTCGAAAAGCAATGAAGACGAATTCTTGCTCGACACTCTAAAGGACAACAGCATCGTCCTTGGAGAACACAGGAAGTTCGGGCAATTAAATTCGGAGTCGTCAGCCAAAAAACGACTTAAGGAAGAGACTCTCGAGAGCCTTTACAGCTCGGTAGACGGATTTGGACTCCAGTCCTTTTTCCAGGGTGTCGGTATCAGTGAATGGATCGCGGATGGGCGTTCAAGATTGTTCCCGAGTGACTACTTAAAGTGCTTAAAGGTCAGAGCAGGCGTCCTCCCATGCAATCTCCGGGTTTCCAGATATCATCCAGAGGTAAACACCAAGTGTGACGCCGGTTGCAGAGTCACCGAGAGCCTGGATCACATTTTCCAGGTTTGTCCAGGAATGGATGTATCGAGACGAGAGAGGCACAACAACCTCGTCCATCGGCTGGAAACGAAGTTGGCCGAGAAAGGGTACTTCACCAAAATCGAGCCGAGGATACCAGTTGAGGAAGGCATCAGAGTCCCTGACCTAGTCGCGTGGAGTAAGGACGATTCAATCGTATGCGACGTCACCATTGTCTCTGATACCGCCTCACTGGACGAGGTCCACTCATCCAAGACAGGGAAATATAACTCCAAAGACATCCACATCTGGATGTCTAACAATAGCCCTGGGGGTGCTATCTCTCCGAAGATCATAGTAACCGCCTTTGTATGCAACTTCAGAGGTGTAATATCCTCCAGATCTTACTTGTCATGGCGGGGCATCGGTCTGTCCAGAAACGGCATGATGTACCTGGCAACATCGGTTTTGCTGGACACCTACCTTATGTGGAAATTCCATAAGCGCAGAACTCATAAACGTTGGCGCCGGCGAATTGGACTATAGTGATTGATTATGGTTGATGTCGCTTGTTTATAGCGCGGTGTTGTTGGCGCTGGGGAATGCGGTTGTATGTCCCGGGGTGATCTCGGGCCCGGATGG
>CM067537.1:2790000-2830000 GCA_034509925.1 Hirudinaria manillensis
CGATCGGGTCGAGAACGCGAAGGGAACGGAGAATCTCGGCAGACTCCCGGCAGAAGTTACGAGAGTAGAAGTCTTCCGATCGTCAGGAAGAAGAAGCACTTCCTGCAGAACCAGGTCTTCGCCGTCTGCGAGAACGTCGCCAGGACTGGCTGCTTCTCCGGCAGTTCCGTCGACGACTCGAGCGTCGAGGAAGCGCCGCCTTCGCGGAGCGACTCGGACTGCAGGACGGACGGAGGCCTCGATCGAACGGCCCCCAGGGAGCAGAGCAAGACCTGGTACGGCGTGCCTCGGACCCACAGGGCCGCTCTACTCAAGCGTCAGCGCAAGACGAGCGAGGCCTCCAAGTGGTACTTTTCCTTCTTCGACGACGACGCGGGCTTCCGCGCTCCGCCCGCGAAGTCGGGCTGCGACCCGTCGACTCCTGAGTCGTCGGAAGGTCGCCTCCGCCTCCTCGAATCCCTCGGAAAACGCTCGACCGTGCCTGCCGACCGATCCCTCGACGCCGACTTCGCGCTCGGCGCCCTGATGGTCGACCTGCCGGACGCCGACGCCATCCCGGGCCGTCGCCAGCCACGGTCCGGGGAAGAGGCGCAAAGTTCGGGGAGGGAGTCGAACCCAGGACCCTTTGAAGATCTGAGTTTCGAGTCTCGGGAGTTCATGAACTCCCTTCCCTCCGGCTGCTCCCCTCGCGAAGGGGATCGGGGGAGGACGTCCCCCCAGCCTCCGTCAGACTTTGGCGGCAAACCGGATTCGAATGAATCCGAACCGAGTCCGCACCAAAGCGGACGTTACGATACTCGCCTGTAAAAAGCGTAACATGTCGTTGGTCAATATTAATTAATTAATATTAGAGTCATGATCATATTGTTTTAATACATTGCGTTATTATTATTATTATTATTATTATTATTATTATTATTATTATTTGATATTATTCATTTGTTCTACTGCAAGATTTCCAAATATTTGTTTTGCTTCTTTTTTTTTAAATTTTGAATCAAATCGGCTACTTTCAAATTACCCCAGTCTTCTTAATGAAGCACCTTTATTATCATCATCATCATCATCTTCATCATCATTATCTTCTTCTTCTTCTTAGTCACCTTTATCATCATCTTAGTTGTCTTCATCCTCACCTCTTCGTTATCTTCGACTCAGAAGACTTTGAGTTTCATCATCGGAGGTCAGGGATGTCATGGAAGCACTCATTGACCTCTGGCGGGGGTCAACTGTTTGATTGTGAAAAAAAACTTAGGAGACTTGAAACAACTCGATGGCACTCGATGCTTGTGTGGTTTTTTTTCTTTTCTCTTTTCCTTCTTTTTTTTTCTGAATGTACGTCTTCTAAACTTGCAGATTTTAAGTTTTCAATTTAGAATTTTAGAATTTTTTTCTGAGCGAGCATTTAAAAAAAGAGGCGTCGAATGAATGAATGAATTAATTAATGAGTGAGTGAATGAATGAGTGAATGGATATTCGTTCATTCACAGCATTTATTCATCGTTCAATGATTCTCTGCGAAACTTGAAGCATTCAAAATGATCTGATGGCTCCGTCGCGATCGTAATCACCACGATCATCGTCATCATGATCACCATTGCAATCATCATCATAACCACCTCTGCAATCATCATCATAACCACCACTGCAATCGTCATCATAACCACCACTGCAATCATCATCACAACCACCATTGCAATCATCATCATAACCACCATTGCAATCATCATCATAATCGTCGTCAGTGCCTCAGTTCCGTTCCCTTTTGAGTTCGTCTCTGTTTCCGGCTCATTTTGAACTGAGTTTTAATCGAGAAATCTGTCGAAGTATTAAACTGTAATAAATTATATTAATATTAAATAATAAAAAATGATATTAATATTAAATAATAAAAAATGATATTGATATTAAATAATAAAAAAATGATATTAATATTAAATGTAAAAAAATGTATTAAAATATTATTTTTTCATTTTTTCCCTTTTTTTTTGCAATTTTGTGGTCTGCAGTCAGCGTTAAAAAAAAGTCTTTTTAAAATCCTTTTCTCTTTCATCGTTTCCTCCGCTCGTTTCAGTCGTCATTTTTCTTGAATTATTTGTAAATTCATTTGTTAATTCATTTGTAAATTCACTTATTAATTCATTTTGTTTTTATTTACTTTTTTTGTCGCAGGTTCTCATAACCTCAGATAGTTGCAGTGTGATAGATGCTAAAGATGATGACGACGGTGTTGGCGGTGGTGATGATATTACTATCATTAATGTTAAGGATGATGATGACAGTGGTGGTGATAATGATAAGGATGATGATGACGACGAAGGTGCTGCTGCTTTGTTTTATTATTATTGTTATTATTATTATTATTGTTGTTGTTGTTATTACTATTATTATTATTATTATTATTATTATTATTATTATTATTATTATTATTATTATTATTATTATTATTATTATTATTATTATTATTATTATTATTATTATTATTATTATTGTTTCGAGAAGATTCCTTGTTCCACGTGGTTAATTAATTGTATGGCGTTGAAGCATTGAAGCCAATAAAACGTTCACCATCGACAGAAATTTGAAACCACGCAAAAAAAATTATTTATAAATAAAAAACAAAATAAAAAAACAAAATGTCGTAATTTGTTTTGAAATTCGTTTGAAATTCCCGAACATCTGTGAACGAACACCGAACGATTGTAACTTTTTGTGCGCAAATGCAATTCAACTCAATTTTGTTTTATTTTTTACTAATTAATTAATTGTTTAAAAATCGATATTAAAGTTTTACAAACATCTCGTTAGTTCAGTACTAGTTCAGTACAGTACTGTACTGGTTCGGAGGGCCTTGTAATCTTCAGTTCAACTTTATATCTCTACTGAAATCTCTCAGCATTCGACTCTGAGATAAGATGTCAATGAATTGCATTGAACCTGACGAAGCTTTTAGTCCTGTGAATTCAGCAAAATAGAAAAAAAACTGACTGAAAGATTTCGAAATTAATGTGGTCGTGCTATTAAGTGGACGTGCTTGTTGCGCGAGGTGTCGCCAGTGCTGAGGAATAAAATTAATTAATAATTATTATTATTTATTAATTGTTATTAGTTATTCATATTATTTATTAATTGTTATTAGTTATTCATATTATTTATTAATTGTTATTAGTTATTCATATTATTTATTAATTGTTATTATTTATTCATATTATTTATTAATTATTAAGAATATTTGTTGTGAAATTTAGTTTAAAAAATGCCGTCTTTGTGTGAATTCGGACCACAAATGCGACAACAATGCATTTTTACTGCTTTTCATGCACAGCGTTTTTATATTTGTTCGTGAGATTATTTTATTCTTACGATGTAAAACTACCTTTTATATTATATGCGTAATTATATTTACTCAAAATATTTTAAAAAATTATACTAACATCAATTATTAACCTTTTATTAGTGGTCAGGCTGGTAGTAAACTCGTTAAAATCAAATTCTCCGTTGATGAAAGTGACAATTCGATCCTGAAAAGGTGGCTAAGGATAAGAAAGGGTAAGTGTCCCACCAGTGAATTAATTAACATTTCAATGAACATCAATGGACGGTGAAATGCTTGCGGAAACTCTACCTGATCGAGTTCACTTTGAAAAGCAGTAAAATTCAAATGTCCGTCAATCCCGGAGTCAATGGAAGTCCTACCCACTTCTGACATCAAAGCGCTTTCGACAAAAGCTTTTAAAAGAACCTTCCTTAAGAGTATAGTTTGTGATAGCAAAATCTTCATTCCCTTCTTTATCACTTCAAGTCTCGAGTGAACATGTCGAAACCTTTCTTTCCCGGCAGACCGAGAAGGGAAAGAGGTATTTTTGTGTCAACTGCTCGTAATAAACCGTTACCTATGGACTTTCTCAGACCTTATAGAGATGGTCTTGAAGAATTCGACAAAATCGTTTCAATGGATTCCGACGATGAGGTAAGATTTTAAATTTCAATTAACTATTAAATTTTATTAATTTTTTTGGTTTTATTTATCAGAAACCTTTCACGGGATTTACGAGGCTGGAGATACGTGAATGTACGAATCGTTATTTGTCTTGTGTCCAATCAGAAGACATTGAATTCTTTCCAACGAAACATTTGGTAGGGAGACCCATTCAAGGACCAATATCAAGCACTCCAAAACTGAAAAAAGGTTCCAATTTACCAGTAAGAAACTTGGCCTTGCACTTTGAAGAGTTGGCATCCATCCAGGAAGCTACGACTAAAACTGAAAATCCCATACTCCCCATGAAGCGAGGAAGGGGTAGACCGCCCAAACCCAAGACCAACGGTGGTGCGAAATTAATTTCATTGTAAATATTCTATGAATATTGAATATGAGCGCTACTAAGAAGTCGAATTATGATGTCCATTTTTTTTTTACAATCAATTTATTAATGATTTAACAGATGCCTTATAATTTCCTCTCTTTTGTTTTTAGTCACAAGCAAATTGATAAGCGAACCTAAAAAAAGAGGACGCAAAAGGAAGATATTATTTGAGGATCCTCCTGTCAATAAGGTAAAATGATTTAATAAGAAATTCAATTCTTCTGTAACTCGAAATGATATTTTAATTGCACATTTTAAGGTCGAACATCAACAGCCTGGTGACAACAAAGAAATTATTTGGAAATCCGTCATTAACGTCGTTGACGAGTTTTTACAGCAACAACTAAAAAATCTCCAATTTAGTGGTCCTGCTTCCATGTTGTCTCTGGAATCTCTTATGAATCAGACAAAGACACTTGCTGCCATATGCGCCAATCATGCTTGATTTTTATTGTACAGTATTTATTAGTGACTGTTTGTAAATGAAAATAAATATTTAGCTTTGTTTTTCTTAAATTTGTTTACAAGTTTTGTTTGTTAGAAAAAGGCTTTAAAAAAAAACGTGAACCCGAGATATTGTACCAATAAAGTTGTGTGACTCATCAGCAAACACCTTAAAGAATGTTAAATTTAATTTTCCAAACGTATAATTGTATGCGTTTGTTTCTTTTTATGTATTATCAATTGTAATATAAAATATTTATTTTACTAAAAATTGGTTTGGGCACTTCTGCTACAAACTTATTTTACTTCAAATTTCAATTCCCATGCAAAATTAGTAGTTATATATTTTAATAATAATAACAATAGAAAATAAAATGTTAATAAATTTTGCGCTTTGATTTAATATTAAAAAATTGTAGACTTTCCATAACTGACTCGGCCATCTCAAAAACTATACAGCCTTGTCCTGGTGAGCTTAGCTGCCGCTTAGGTTTATTCTGAATTTTTGGGGGTGTCGGCTTCGGTGAAAAGTGGTTTGTAAAGGATTCTTATTTTCTATTAAATTTTGAAATCGATTTCTTTAAACTCATCGAAGCATTAGCGTTTTTTTTTACCAAAGCGGAACTAATCAATCTCCCTAAGTAGGTAAAACGGCCGGTTTGCTAGACTTTGTGGGCTTGTTGCGCCCATTTCCTGGTTAGCTGTGTTTAGCAACGAAGCTGCAGTTTACCGACAATTTAATTTGGAACACTTTTTATTTAATTTTGAACAAATTTGCGGAAGTTAATCGCGCTTGTTTGCAATAGAAAAGGTAAAACATGGCTGACAAAGAACACGGTGATGACTTGGTTCCCGACGAGACGCCAGGATATCAGCCTCCTGAGCAGAAAACGCTCGAAGAGATTCTTAAGACTGATGCTGAAGATGAAAGCCTCAGGAAGTATAAGGAGACACTTTTGGGCACCACCAACCCAGTTGCTGTTGAAGTTTGTGAGTTTAGAATTTTGCTCAATTTTAGTCCTAAATTGTAATATCCTGATCGAGATCAGAAGTGTTGCTTGCATCAGCTAAGAAATGCCTTAATGTGAACAAAATGGACCAGTTCTTAAAATCAGATTTGCATTGCTTGTATAAACATTACAGAACATTTTCTACAAGTAAGTGTAGGTGTTCAGGATTAACAAGGATTTTAAACTAAACATGAACGTCGAGTAGTCACTCTTGCATAGTTTATCATTTCGTGTAATAATTTTGATGACTAATCTTTCATCTTGAATTCGTTCCCAGTCCCCAATGATCCGAGGAGGGTGGTGGTGACAAAACTTGCCCTTCTCGTCGACGGCAGACCGGACATAGAAGTCGACTTGACCGGTTCGTAGTGCTTTGGCATTCTATCCTTAGAACTTAACCTTCACCAACCAAATTCTCACGTCATTTTCTCAAGAAATGCTGAAACAAGTGTATAAATTGATTTTGTTGTGCTCACCCTGCAGTTATAATGGCCTTATGCGATGGTGATAATTGCTTTAATGCTGTTTGTCATAGCAAAGTCAGCTGTCAACAGCCTATGCACACCACTTTCTGCAAACATTTGTTCACGCAGTGGCCCATCAAATTGCAAAATATTTTAGTAAAGTGCGACAACGAATCGTATAATCGCAAAGCGTAATTTAAACGGAAGCCGGAGGTCGACCTCGCTTTCCACTTTCTGATTTCATTTGCGATTCCTCCGAGGCGCCGATAATTAAACGACTAATCGGGCGATAATTAGTCTGCGGAACGTCGAGGAAGTGAAGAGTCGAACGGGCTTCCATTAATTGCGCTCCTTCTGCAGGGACTGCTCGTAATTAAGAGCTTTTAAAAGACTGGCTTTGATGTAGAACTATTGTTCGGTAATGGAAACACTGATAATGACTTGTTTGACAACAGTATAGTGATGGCACGGTTATAAAAAACAATGATCTCATGGATGGCATTACATCGATTATTCGGTCAGGCTAATGATTCGCCTGTTTTTGTGTTTCGTTTGCAGGCGATTTGGAAGAGCTGAAGAAGCAGACGTTCGTGTTGCAGGAGGGATGCCAGTATCGGGTCAAGATTTACTTCTACGTGCAGAGAGAAATCGTGCAGGGTCTCAAGTACGTGCAGCAGTCGACCAGGGGTGGCATCAGTGGTACGTGTCTTTTCTATTGGTTATGTTTAATACGTGCTTTTATATTTCGGTGCGCTCGTATGTCGGGTCTATAATTTGACGGTTCCCATAGAACTTGATTTGATCGCTTTCGTGATCGATGTTTGCAGTGGCTTTAACTTGTTAAATTGATGATCATTTGGAATTCATTTGCCAATAAGTCGACTGGCTATCGATGGATCGGATGGTTTTTGGTGAGATTCCTCGTTAATCTTGCACCACGTGCTTATCTGGAAGATATGAGAAATGAAGTTTTATCAAGACCCACTTAAAAGATGATTTGAGTGCAGCAAATGCTCAGAATATTTTGGCCAGTTTGTACTTAGATTCAGTCCAGATTCGAGTGCTCGTGGACATGTTTATTCGTGATATACATCGTCGTCTCGTTAACCATAAAAATTATCGATTTGCCGGCGCAGTGGACAAGAACACCTTCATGGTGGGCAGCTACGGGCCGAAGACCGAGATCCAGTCGTACACCACCCCGGTCGAGGAGGCTCCCTCCGGCATGCTGGCACGGGGCTCGTACAAGATCAAGAGCCTCTTCACGGACGACGACAAGTTCGAGCACCTCAGGTGGGAATGGAAGCTCGAGATCAAGAAGGACTGGGTTTGAACCCGGAAGGTTCGGACCGAAGCCGAGACGGGAACCGGGGAGGAGACGATTCGACTTGCTTATGCTGCCCTTCTCTGCTACCATGATTACGGATGTCGTCTGACGATATTGTTGTTGTTATTATTATTATTATTATTATTATTATCATCATCCTTTGCCGATATTATTGTCATTATTATTATTATTATCGTTATCGTTGTTTTCGTGCCGCATTTCCGAAAGCCTCGATCATCCGTTTGCATCTTTCGGGGCGACGTCCCCGCAAGTTTCCAGAGCGTAAAATTATTTTGCCTTCCAAATTGGTATCAACGAATTTTCATGTGCTTTGTTTGTGGGACAGAATTTATTTTTGCTGAATCGAATACGATTGATTTTTGAGAAGAAAACTTTACTTGCTCGGCCGCAAAACCACGTGCCGGCGAGCCTGGCACCTCCGCTGATCCGTCGTCCTGCTAATAAACGTGTCTGCCAAGTTCCTTTCGAAGTTCTTAGCGGTTTCGGAACTCTTCGTTTTGCTCTGCGCAAGACGGTCTGCCTCCAGAAGAATGCACTTGTATTTGGTTAGCCTCTCCCCAGCTGTCCCCTAGCTGTGACTTTTAGGTTTGTGGGTCTAGAAGCCAATGGGCTTTGGCTATCGTCAAGTCAATAGGATGGGATTAGGAATGCGTCGTTCTACAGATGAATCATGGGCTTTAGACGAACGCTTTCCTCGTGAGATGAGGCGCGGATGCTTTGCTTTTGTGAGCGACGAATCGAAGGGTGACGGGCGCAATGAGTTAGTTGGCCAGTTGGCGGATCGTATGTCCCCACGGCCTGAAATCAATCGAATCTTCGTCGATAAGCCTTTTCCACTCGTGCGTCGTCGTCGTCATCACCAAAAGCCTTCGGGCTTCATTCATCAACGACAGATGCTCAGGAATTTTTCACGAGAAAACAAGAGCTAAAATTCCAGCAGGAAAAAAATACTTTTCCAGCAAGTCGGAAGATTTGGAACGGGGTCGACGAACTTCGTCATAAATTCCAATTTTTTGGAATTACAAAAAAAAAAGAACTGTTAAAGAAGTAAAAAGATTGAACGTGCGTATTTTTTTTTTATCGGTTTACATGTTTTAAGAGAGAAAAAAATTATCGCGATCGCTAGGTAGCTGCTATAAAACCGGTACCCACCAGCGCCAGAGGCCGCTGAGGGGCGTCCCCCGAGATTTTTGGTTTGAAAATCAATCAAGCGCCTCAAAATGCGAAACCGTACCTCCATCTCGAGCGATTTTAAAACCAGGGCTGCGCCAGGCCGTGGTCCCGGAATCAAATGGAACCATTTTAGCGCAGACGAGTAAGATGAGGTAAACATAACGTTGCACAGGGATATTATCATAAATAAATAAATACATATATATATATTATATTTCATAATATCACAATTATATATATACATATAAAATTAAGTTATAAATATTATATATATATTATATCCATATACAATTAAATATATTTATATTTATATAAAATTAAGTACACAATTCGCAACAATGGATCTTCCCTCTAACCGTTGCAGAGCATCCGCAACTGACAAGACCACGATGTCCAAAAGGTTCCATCAACAATTCCTTCCATGCACGCTCCGTCGTTCTCGTGGAATTTTTAATGAGAACCAGTCGCACTGGGTTTCCTGGAAATTCTGACCATTATTTACCATGTCTGGATAGGGGTAGGGGTATATGGAGGTGTGTGCGCGTGTTCGTGCGTGTATGTGTGGCTGGTTGGCAATGACCAATTGGCGTTATTCGTCCATTGTTTTAGGAAAGGGCAGCCTAAGAATTGCCCTCGAAACGTTTCTGTTCAGTTTGAGAAAAGTACAGAAATTCATGGAGTACTCGTGGAGACCATGATGTCCGAATGCATTTGAAGGGCGAGACTTAGATTAAGCATGAGCACCCAAAATGTCCGATTCTTCAGATGTAAATCATCATTCTAAATTCAGAAGTTATCAAATTGTTTTGATAATATGAGCATATTTCAACCAATGGGAGTTGAAGATTCCCAGGGCATTGCGTTCGGGGTTTTGTTAGGGTTAGGGCTACCTCGCCGGCATTATTAGCAAGGTATCAAGATGGCTCTAGTCTCTAAACCTGCTAATGAACTTTGAACTTTTTATTTTTAAATTCTGAAGACCATAACGATATCCTTTAGGAATAATCATCAATCAACAATCATTGTGGGGAAAGTTTCGAAATGGCCGACTACATCACCATTTCAATTTTGATTGATAACAATTTCAGAATCGCTGGAGATCATTTCGGGCGGTCAAGCGTGAAATTGATCACGTGCCACAGGTGCGCTTGTTCAGGGTTGGGTAGTATTTGAAATCAAATCAGTTGAAATCAAGTCGCGCTCAGTAACCTGACACTGGGTTCATAACAGGGGATGGATGGAGGAAATAATGGATGAGAAAGCATGATTTGAAGGCTAAAATTGTTTAATTATTATGTCGATAATATCAGACTGATGAGATGCAACTAGTTTCGCATAGAAATAATTCTTAAAAGCATTTTTAATTTTCTTATTAGGAATGGAATCTACATTTAAATCTCATTTAAATTAAACAATGTAAATGTTGTAAATAAAGAAATGCAGATGAATCTTGGGGAGTCTCGAAACCTTCCTCTAGCTTTGGGTGAGTGAACCGTGTGTTCACGACCCACGTTTTAAGTTTTTAAAAGATGAATAGACACCGGTTGAATCCCATTACAAGAAATTTAATGACGTTGGCCTAACATCGTTAGATGGCATTTGTTACGAATGCAATTCCTCAGAACTTTTACTTTCAAGTCTCTCAAGTAGAAACTCCATTTTAAGAAACCTCTTCTGTGCTTAAGTATTTGAAGATGTTTACTTCTTGTAGTTCACTTTGAAGACTACTCAATAAAACCAAATTATTCTTTCCAAGAACGCCCTCTGTAATAATTATTTTTTTTACCGACTTGCTGTCTTTATTTTGTCCAAGATTTATTCCCTTGCATTTAAGTAATTCGCGTAAATATTTTACAATTTCTTGTTACCGGTTGTAAAAGATTTAACCTGCTCGAAGCACGAAACGAAACAATGTAAAATATAGAAGCCGATGAACGATCCAAATGGTGTTTGCAAATATCACTCAAGCAACGATTTTTTTTTAACATTTGACATTATAAACACTTTTGTTGACAAAAGAAAAAAAACCGTACGTCCATAAAAGAAATTGATTATTAAATTTGAGATAAACAAGACGAAGCTGCGGCTCGGCTAGACCAAAACATAAACAAAGAAAATTGACGCAAAAATTATATTTAAGATATTTTAAACGTTTTCTAAATATCGCATCTGACACAATCAACAATTCTAAACAAAAAAAAAAAAGAAAAACCAACTCGAAGAGGCCAAAGCAGCAGACGAATGAAGTTGAAATAAAAGATGGCGGCAGCCCCGGACAATCTCGTCGTTTTGTTTACATGCGAAAGACAGGATTTATGTTCTCCCTTTTCAAAGGTTATTTTTAGGAAATAAAAAAAAAACAAATCACGGAAGTAATTCCGAGGTGGTCGCTGGAAGATGAAAGAAAATTTAATTAATGTCGATATGTTCGAGCTTGAGTGATACGGCCGGTGCCAACTTCAAACGGCCGATTGATGGTACGAATGTGCCGGACCAAAGGGTTAGAAGATTAAAACATGGCTCGCATCGAATGAATTAAAATAAATTAAGTTAAATTAAATAAAAAACAAGCCTGAATTAATGACGTTTACGTTTTTACATTTGAGAAGAAAATGAGTGAAGGTTTCCTGTGATGTCGGTGCCGATGTTGGTGATTGAGCAGTTTTTACATTATCAACATTATCATCATCATCGTCATCATCGCCATCATTATCATCATCATCATCATCGCCATCAGTATCATCATTATCATCATCATAATTATCATCATCATCATTACCATCATCATCATCATCCTCTTCTTTTTCGCAGATGAAGCATCAAGAAAATAAATATTTAAATTTCAAGAAACATCTATGACGTCATGAGAACGTTCGTGACGTCACCGTGTTAAAAACGATGATGACGATGACGACGACGATGAGCAAGATGATGGGGGGACACGGCTCCAGTCTGTTGCTGGCTGGAAAAAAAAATAAATTTCACCAGAATCAGACGAAAACATTCAAGATGGAGGTAAATAGTGATGGTCGGAGGTTGAATTTGTTGCTAATTAATCATTAATAATCATCGTAATAACCTGAATATTTACATTTAATAAGACAATAACGTTTCGTGAATTGAATGCATTCTGCAAATGTGCGTGTGTTTGTGGGTTGCATGCCAATTTTGTGCCATGCGTAATTCAATTTGGCATTTTTCAATCTTGAACTGCGGACGAAATGCCAGGCTCTTAATTTAACCGCAGAGGCCGAAAATTGGTCAGTCAATTAAGATAAGATTAAGAGTTCGTTAATCGGCAATTGATGTTTAATTAACGTCCGGAGAGAAAGGCAACTGCGAATAAAATCAGAGATATTGGGGTCACTGACCTAATTTACACTGGTGCATTATCTCCATGGCAGGTGCCTTGAACTTGGTCACCATGGTGGAAACGAGACTTCCGCTTTCGGCACTGCACCTCTCTGTTATCCTCCTTTCAAGGCATTTCAGGAAAGTCTTGGCCACTCTGAAAAGTTAATTTCAATTCTATTTAATATATATTATATATAATAATAGCACGATAATTCAGTAACTTTTTGATATAATGATATTGATATCATTATAGTAACATCACTTGTCCAATAGTAGTGGTACGGTATCCGGATACAATCAACTACGCTTTCGATACAGGTGGTGAACTTTTGCAGTGCAAATGATTGAATGTTCGATTGACTGATTGATTGATTCAATCAGTTTAGTTGAATGCAGGCAATCCATTAGTCCAAATGGTGCCCAATTCATAACATAACGTCTCAACAGCGCAATCGAATTAAGCCGACCGAGCACGCTCTTTGGACGTTCGGTGAGGCATAACTCATAGCATTCATTTACCTTCCCAGGACTTGAACACGGAACCTCTCGATGGAAAATAACTTTTCCTCGTCGAGACGGAATGTTAAGCAGACGTTGGCGCTATAGCGGAGCTATGGTTATCGACCCGTTCCTTTGTCTCTAGCTCTGCACGGTTGAGCGACTCGCGGACCTAAAGGTTAGGCCTTCGAGGGTAAAGGTCATGACCTCGAGATGCGAGTAATGCAGATATAAGAGCACGTCGCTAGAGATGGTAGTGATGGTGAAATTGATGGACTCGTGTTATTACCTTGTAAACGTATGTGGTCCTTTGAAGTTAACCTATTATAACTTATGGTTCTTCAACAATAAGATTGTTATACGTTAAGAATGAGTTCTTAACAATAAATTAGAACCCGGATTGTCATAGGTGAGTTACTGACAATTCGTTGTTGGTTTATGCGAATGTTGAGCAACGCATCGAGAAATATTAAAAATCAAATAAGGTACGATTTACAAGAAAAAGGAGAAAAGACTTAAAATGGTTGAAGTAACTTGATGGGTCTGTATGATGACTGTCCCTCTAAATTCTTAAAGGATATAAGAAGGTATTTTAAAAATCTTCTACTTCTAAACTGCAACTGTTAACGATGATGATAATGATGACGATGGCGACGACGATGATGATAATGATGACGATGACGACGACTATGATGATAATGATGACGATGATGATAGTGATGGCTCTGACTCACTCGCAGTGGCGCACGTCATCGTGAGCAAACTGTCTCTCCATGTGGAAGGTCTTGTTGCAGACCTTCATGACGTTGACGACAGGCACGCTTGTGATGCACTTGACATTCGCCAGGTATTCTGCACGGACAAACAGACGCACGTCGCTAGGAACGAATGAAGGAACGAACTGAAACGACTGAACGAATGAAATCGTTTCCGTTAGTTATACCCTTCGTCTTTGAAACTCATGCCTGGTCCTTTCCCGCCACGTGCATGTCGTGGTTTCGCAAACGACGCAATCATCGCAATGAAGTCCAGAATGTCGGCGTCATCGTCATCGACGTCACAGTCGTCGTCATCATCATCATCATCATCAACGCCGCAATCATCGTCATCAACGTCATTCTCATCGTCGTCGTCGTCGTCATCACCATCTCGGGCGATAAGCCACTCTTAAAAATATTTCCCTCCTCCTACGATTCAGAATTTTTTTTTTGATTTTCGCCTCCTTGGGATTTATGGAGATGATGTTGAGGCGAAGCGCTGTCTTAATTACTCTTTTCATAATTCATGACCAGACCTTTTCGAGCCCAAAGATTTTTTAATTATTATTATTATTATTCAAATTTTCCTCTTCTTCTTCCTCTCGTCTCCTAGCCGGAAATGAATGAATCCTGAGAGCTACCAGTGCTCTCGGCTATTCAACCATGCACTTCCCGTAAAATTCGGACTGTGCCCATCAAAGGAGATTTTCTGAATCCCCGAAATCTTCGGCAACAACTTCAGTCTCATTGAGAATTTCTTTTTTCAGCATTCAGAGATCATAACCACGTCGTACGGCCTTAGATTTTACATTCCAGCTTTCGATTAATATCAATATAAAAAAAAAAACAACAATAATAATAAAATATATAAATTCGTTTTTTATTTAACGTAATTTAGAGCGTGTGTTCGTAGAATTTGTTGACATCTTTGCAATCCATTTGTAGTTCACGACACTCTTTTCCAAGTGAGAGTAACCGGCCACCATGTTATCTCTCGTCGGTGCAAATATTCAGTTACTGCTGACAAAGTAAAGCCCGACGTCACGTGGCTTATGGCTTCTTGGGCTTGCCACAAATTCAGAATTTTCCTCTTCCTTTTTTGGCAGTACTTTAAACCATCTTGTTGATGGACAACTGGTCTTTACAGCCTCTTAACTCCATTCGGCAATCTTTCTGTTCCATTGGTAGAACTGTATTTTTCTTTCTACAGAGGTGGTCAGACAACAAAGACGTACATAAGTATTTCGTACAAAGTACAAAAGTACCGACAAAGACTAGTCACGGGACGGTGGTTTTGGGGTCGTTTTGCTTTTTACCTTTGCAGAGGTGAAATGCAATGCCGAGAGTTGAACGAAATCATCTGGCAAAACATCTGAGAATGTATTAATATTATAAAATCTGTCCATCCATCTGCGTCATCGCAACCGAAGTCCGGTTTATTTACTTTTAGTTTAACGTTTCTCTTCCTTTATCCAATGTTACGCTCCGATGTTACACGTAACACCATTTTCATAAATCACTCTCCAGAATTCCAGAATTTCTTTTTCAAGAGAAGCCGGGTCACTGACCGGTTCACTCTCTGTGCTTAATTGATTGGATAATCTCTTTGTTAATATTAAATTTCGTTATCACCGTCGTCGTCATCATCATAACCGTCGTCGTCGTCATTAATATTGCTGTTGCCGTTGTCAATGTCATCGCTTATAGGAATTTTCTCTGCCCTTTAAGTGTGCCAGAAGATGCGGAAGATTTCCTTGCATTTCCGTTCCCCGGTGACACGTGCTCGTCCCGTGCTCGAGTGACTTCGGCGGTAAAAACGCGAAAAAAAAATTATGAGGAAGTGAGGAACATTGCTGGAAACAAGAAATGATGCGTCTGCGAGGATTTTTTTTCTCCCTAAACACTTAAGTCTGCTCGGAAACCTTGTTTATGCTTACGAGAGGCCGGTACGGCGATTCGGTTTCACCCCCTCCGATTTCTCCGGTTATCTCCGGCGGACTCTCAGACTAACCGGACAGTTTCAAGAGCAGTTCGTCATCGGAAAGTGTAGACTAACAATTTCAGAGGATTATCAACTTTCGACTTGCGTAAGACCCTCGTCTTGGCGCCGATAACAGGCGAGGATGGCGGGAGATTTAGGTGCAGCAGGGATGTGCGAGTAGGTGTCGAGAAATATCCTTCTTTCCGTAATGACTTAGTCTCGGCAGAGCATTTTTTCCCCCACTTTTTATCCAAACCTCGAGCTTCGAAAGGGTTTGCTTCGTTGCTCGATCGTTGCCGATGGTTTATCCTCCTCGTTTCTACTTTCTGGTCAGTCACCGAATCTAAAGAACGTAAATTGTAGCTTTTTATTTCTTTCGACGAAGAAGAAATAATTTTTATTTTTGTTAAATTTTAATTCCACTTTTAAACGTCTTCCTTTCGACGGCCCGAGTATATTTACGACCGCTGCGCACGTCTGTAAAATTACCAACCAATAAACCCGGCCGTGCATCGACCCAGTAAAACTCGAGCTAATGGCCCTGCGGATCATGTACGTCCACAGGGGGAGGGAATGGAGCAGACGGGATAATTTCTCGGGCGAAGGAAAACAATTTCACGGAACGGACGCCAAGAGAAACGACATCATTCTACGGCCGTAGTTGACTGCCGGCCGGAGTAGCGTGCAGAATTTTAGCGAGACTCTGGCAAATCCTCGGTGCAGGCTCTTAAGAGCCGGCTTAACACCTCTCGCCCAATCATTTCCACGTCAAAATTCGGACTGGAAAAGCATTTTTTATCTCCGTTCAAATGCTCGTGAAGACTGGAATGAAGTTGTCAGTCGTACTCAGGTTGACGAATTAGGTTCTTAGATTACGATTCTGGTCTAATTGGTCAGCATTTTCGGGCAGCTTACGACTTTAGGGCAAGCACCGAGATTTCACCTGAAAATTTTACCTTTATTAGGCATTAGGGTCAAAACATGCGTCCCGTATTTTGCTCCAAACCTGCCCCCATGGGTAAGGGGCATGCATGGTCTCTCCCCTTATGAGGCGTGCAAAGAAATGTCCTCTTGAATTTTCATGTCCCCTTTTTTAAATACATTAAATGGCAAGACTGAAGTATCCATCTCGGAGATTCATAAACTTGTACAGAGATGATTTATGATCGCTCGGACATTTTCAAACCGGCTTTTATTTTTAATTCTGGGCTTATTATTATTTTTTTCTCTTTTTTGACGGGGTTGGTAATGGACCGTTGATAATGGGTTGGTGACTTGAAGCTACCAGCAGGTAGCCAGATGGAACTATTGCTTGAAAACCGAAGATATGTATGAATAATAATAATAATAATATTTTTTTGTTCCTGAGGTCTCTGGATGAGACTTGGCTTGCTGACCGGTCGTGTATGATTGAGATTGAATTTGAATATAACAACAACAACAACAGCAACAATAATAATAATGATGATGATAATAATAATAATAATAATAATAATAATAATAATAATAATAATAATAATAATAATAATAATAATAATAATAATAATAATAATAATAATAATAATAATAATAATAATAATAATAATAATAATAACAATAATAATAATAATATAATAAATTATTATTTGATACTTTATTATAACAACATTTATCATAATTACGTTAAATATGTATTTAATTAATTAACCAGTACTAGGATCGAGTATATGGCGATAGCAATGGTGACAACATGGTGGATGAGCAATCACAATTGCAGTTGCTTGAGTCTAGTAGAACTGTCGGAGTTGAATGTTGGATGAGTGACAGGGGTAGGACAAATCACAGGCGTGGATCTTAGGGGAGAACTAACCCACCCAAACGCTACCACGACCCTGTTCTTACTCCACCCTAGCTCTGAATTCTGGAAATCCACGCCAAAGCGATTAAACCACTTCGGCTTTTTTTACAAATTGGCTTTTGCCCAGTGATCGAAACAAAGAATTTTTCGTATTTAATTTTATTTCATATTATTTTATTTTCATGAATTTTATCGGATAGGAATGATTGATAGAAGCAGATTTAGGTCTGTAATTGGCAAAAGAAGTGCAGTCAAAACTTTCTTTCTAAGAAGGACATGAACATGATTCCTTTTCAAGGTGAAGAGAAAAGCAATGAAAAATATCAAAAGCGAGGTTTGAAAGAATGAATTGGAGATAGGAAGAACTTCGAGAGAGAGAGAGAGAGAGAGAGAGTGCTTCCTGATCTCCAGGAGAGCTGGATAAGAAACGAGAGGGTACAACTTTGACGGCACGGATGACCATGGGGGTCTCTGAGGGTCTCGGGGGCCCTACCAAGAATGGGAGGTTCTAGAATTGAATCGTGGGTGAGGTTGGATGAAAGGGTGCTGGAGATCAAACAATGGGTTTGATTAACGATAATTATTGTTGTTATTATTATTATTACAACATTTAATTATAATTAATTAATTGTTATTATAATTAATATGTTATTATAATTCATTCCACAAGAACTTCGGACCAACCGTATTTGGCCTTGTGACAAATGAAGTCAAAGCTGTCTTGGATGCCAGACCACAATCTTTTCTTCTCTTCGGGCGGCGTCAGGTGGTTGCCATGGAAGCTCTCTGGCTGATATGCTGACTGGAATGAAGGCGCTTCTTGCTCGAGTGATGATGATGAAGAAGAGGAAGACGAGGAAGAGGGGGAGGAGGGGGTCATAGGGCACGTTGAGGTGGCCCTCCGGACGCAAGCGGATATTTCGCTGAACCTTCTGGTTTTAAGATGATAAATTCTTGTCGTGATTATAGTCAAACAAACGGCACAATGCTTTTAGTTTATAATGATGATGATAATAATAATAATATAATTTGATAATTTTCAATAAATTTACTTAAATATTGTTATACCATTTTAAAGTGTTTCATGAAGCTGGGTAACCAAAGTATGCTCATGGTATTGCAATGTGGCTATTGAGTTTTGGAGTGACGGTGATTTTAATACAAATGATCGATGGATGGATGGACGAACGGATGAATGAATGGATGGACAGATGGATGGGTAGGTGGGTGGATGGATGGATGGACGGATGGGTAGGTGGGTGGATGGATGGACGGAATAAGCGTACAGATAGAAAAACAAGCGGAAGACAGAGATGAAAGGAAAATGCAAAAAAGTTGTCCCTGAAGATTTTTTTTGATGGAAAAAATTTAAACATTTAATAATTCATCACAATATCACGTGATGCACACGATGAAGTATCGCGAGGCTGGATAAGTACATCCAGTACGATTGTACAGTGAAATGCATATCCGTCGGTACTGTACTTTTCGTTAATTATGAAGTAATTAGGAAATTTACAAAGTATTGTTTACGAATAATTGAAGTGAATTTTTATATTATTAACTTATTATTGTTATTATCATCATCATCGTCGTAACAATATTAATATTAATTATTATTATTATTATTATTATTATTATTATTATTATAGTCTAGTAAATAAGCAGTTGGGTGTTATTATAAATTAAATCTGGAGTGATTGTAATCCGTGACATTTTGAGAACAGCTGCACTACGATGACATTCCCCAACCCAATCTACACCACCCACCCACCAAGATGTACAAGAATAAAATCGGAAGAGATTTGCAACTCAATTATGCAAGGGGGAAATGTTGTTTAATACATCACGTGATATTATTACCTGGAGTCGAATGACTCACCTGGAAGGTTGGGCTGGAAACCAATTTGTCAGAATTAAGGAAAAGTTGTAATGTTGATGGAGACTCGGATTGGGAAGTAAACAACAACAACAACAACTACCACTGCTGCTGCTACTACGACGACAGCGACGACGACGACGGCGGCGACAGCAACAACTATGATGACGACGGTGACGATAACAACGACATCAACAACAACAACAACGAACCAGTGTTGAAAGAATGAATTATTAATTCGAACATGATCAAACTATAATTAATTAATCCAGGCATGAAATATTTGTATTTATTTGAAATATGTATGATAAATAAAGATATGTGCAGGAGAGTCGGCTCTTATAAGTTATTCTAAGTAGCCATGACGTGACATCGATGATAATGATAGTGATATTGACGGTGGTGATATGAATGATAGCGATGATGATAATGATACTGATGGCAGTGATCGCAGTGATGATAGTGATCGAGGATATTTTGAAATATGGCGTCAAGGGCCACCTGTTCCTGACCAATCAAGAGTCTTGAAGTGTGGCACGTGATTGTCTGAAGCGACGTGGAGGGCTCTGATTGGCTGAGTCACATCAATACAATGAACAATCAGCAATGACATCAACTAGCGCTTCTCTATCTATGTTCTTCTGGAATTATTTTTTACAGATTCTATGGCTGTTCATTTCACTTATTTACCACTTATTTGGGCAATTGTTGAATAAATAATAATTTATTGTCACAAAAATAACATTTAAAGTAAAGATTTATAAATGAAAATCATGTACTATGAATGCTATGGTAAAAATTGGCTTTATTGTCGGTATTAACTTCATATTACAGTCATTAGTAATGAAAATGACGATAAAACATTAATTGACAATAAAATAATGTTTTTCTTATTAGTTTATTTTTAATTACTTATTTAAATAATTAATATATCTTTAAATTGTCTAAATTATGTTCAGGGCTGATGCTCAAGAATCGTGCAGATTCTTTAGCATCCGAGCAGATACACGCAGACGATACGTGATTGTGCTTTTGTTTCTTGGAGCAAAAAAAAGAAAAACAAACTAAAATACAAATTGAACAACAAAACAATACAAAACAAAACAATACAATACAAACATTGAATAACAGAATGAAATACAAAATAAAATGCATATATAATAATTTGAACGACAAAAATAAAAAAGAAACAAAAGAAAATTTAAATTGAAAGTCCTGCCGTGAACCTGTCACCAGTTCAGGTGGTTTCGTTGCCGTGGGAACCGCTGCCAGTGTAGAATTTGACAACAATCGTTGTCTTCGTCGTCGTCGTCATCATCATCGTCATCCTCAACGTCATCGTCATCATCATCGCAGTCGTTATCATCATCATCATCATCATCACCATCATCATCATCATCATCATCGTAGTCGTTATCATCATCATCATCATCATCATCATCATCATCATCACCATCATCATCATCGATGTCGGTATCTTAATAAAAATAACATTAATAGAGGATGATAATCAGATTTTAAAAAGGTATTCCAAGTAACCATAAAATGATGTCGGTGATGACGGTGATGATGATGATGATGGTTATTATGATGATGATGATGGTTATTATGATGATGGTGGTTATTATGATGATGATGGTCATTATGATGATGGTGATGGTTATTATGATGATGGTGGTTATTATGATGATGGTGGTTATTATGATGATGATGGTTATTATGATGATGGTGGTTATTATGATGATGGTGGTTATTATGATGATGGTGATGGTTATTATGATGATGATGGTTATTATGATGATGATGGTTATTATGATGATGGTGGTTATTATGATGATGATGGTTATTATGATGATGGTGGTTATTATGATGATGGGTGGTTATTATGATGATGATGGGTTATTATGATGATGGTGGTTATTATGAGGATGGGTGGTTATTATGATGATGGTGATGGTTATTATGATGATGATGGTGATTATGATGATGATGGTTATTACTGTGATGGTGGTTATTATGATGATGGAATGGTTATTATGATGATTGGGGGTTATTATGATGAATGGTGGTGTTATTATGATAGATGATGGTTATTATGATGATGGTGGTTATTATGATTGATGGTGGTTAGTATGATGATGGGGGTTATTTAATGATGAGGGTGGTTATTTTATGATGATGGTGGTATTATTATGATGATGATGGTATTAATGATGATGGTGGTTATTATGATGATGGTGGTTATTATGATGATGGTGGGTATTATGATGATGATGGTTATTCATGATGATGATGGTTTATTATGATGATGGGTGTATTATGATGAATGGTGGTTATTATGATGATGGTGGTTATTATGATGATGGTGGTTATTATGATGATGATGGTTCTGTGGTATGATGATGGTGGTTATTAAAATGATGATGGTGGTTATATATGATAGTGGTGGTTATTTGATGATGGTGGTTTATGATGATGATGGTTATTATGATGATGGGGGTTATTATGATGATGATGGTTATTATGATATGGTGGTTATTATGATGATGGTGGGTATTTATTATGATGATGGTGGTTATGATGATGGAGAATGGTTATATTATGATGATGGTTATTATGATGATGGTGGTATTATGATGATGGTGGTTATTATGATTGATTGGTGGGTTAGTATTATGATGATGGTGGGTTATTATGATGATGATGGTTATTATGATGATGGTGGTTATTATGATGATGGTGGTTAGTATGATGATGGTGGTTAGTAGGATTGATGGTGGTTGATTATGATGATGATTGGTTATTATGATGATGGTGGTTGATTATGATGATGGTGGTTATTATGATGATGGTGGTATTATGAGGATGATGGTTATTATGATGATGGTGGTTATTATGATGATGGTGGTTATGATGATGATGGTGGTTATTATGAATGATGGTGGTGGTTATTATGATGATGGTGGTTAGTTATTATGGATGATGGTGGTTAATTATGAGCTGATGGTTATTATGATGATGGTGGTTATTATGATGATGGTGTTATTATGATGATGGTGGATGGTTATTATGATGATGATGGTTTATTATGATGATGATGGTTGTTATGATGATGATGGTGGTTATTATGATGATGATGTTATTATGATGATGGTGGTTATTATGAGGATGGTGGTCATTATGAATGATGATGGTTTATTATGATGATGGTGGTAGATTATGATGATGATGGTTCTATGATGATGGTGGTTTATTTATGATGAGAATGGTGGTTATTATGATGATGGTGGTTATTATGATGATGGTGGTTATGTATTGATGATGGTGGTTAGTATGATTGATGGTGGTTATGTATGATGAGGTGGTTATTATGATGATGGATGAGTTTTATTATGATGATGATTGGTTATTATGATGATGGGGTTGTATTATGATGATGATGGTTATTATGATGAGTGCTGGTTATATATGATGATGGATGTTATTATGATGATGGGGGGTTATTATGATTATGGTGGTTATTATGATGATTGGTGGTTATTACTGATGATGGTTATGAGATGATGGTGGTTATTATGATGATGATGGTTATTATGATGATGTGGTTATTAGGATGATGGTGGTTATTATGATGAGGGTGGTTATTATATGATGGTGGTTTATTAGGATGATGGTGGTTATTATGAGGATGATGATGGTTATTATGATAAACTTGCTGGTTATTATGATGAGGGGGTGGTTATTATGAGATGGTTGATTATGATGATGGTGGTATTATGATGATGATGGTTATTATGATGATGGGTGGTATTATGATGTTGGTGGTTATTATGATGATGGTGGTATATTATGATCTGATGGTGGTATTATGATGATGGTGGTTATGTATGATGATGGTGGTTACTTTATGATGATCGGTGGTTATTATGACTGATGGTGGTAGGGGTTATTAGGATGAGATTGGTTATATTATGATGAGGGGGGGGCGGTGTATTATGATGGATGACTGTGGTATTTATGATTGATGGTGGTTATTATGAGCGATGGTGGTTATTATTGATGATGGTGGTTATTATGATGATGTATGGTTATATGGATGATGGTGGTTATATGATGATGGGGGGTTATTATGATGATGGTGGTTATTTATGTTTTATGATGATGATGGTTAGTTATGATGATGGTGGTATTATGATGATGGTGGTTGATTATGATGATGGGGGTTATTACCAGGAATGATGGTGGTTCTTCTAGATGATGGGGTGGTTATTATGATGACTGGTGGTTATTATGATGATGGTGGTTATTATGATGATGGTGTAGTTCTTATGATGATGAGGGTATTATGATTATGGTGGGTTATATTCCCTGATGATGGTGTTGGTAATTATGATGATGGTGGTTAGGATGATATGATGAAGGGTTATTTAGATGATGGTGGGTATTTAAGGAATGATGATGGTTTGATCTATGATGATGATGGTTATTATGATGATGACGGTGATGATGATGATGATGGTTTATTATGATGATGGGTGTGGTTACTTATTGATGATGATGGTTATTATGATGATGACGGTGGATGATGATGATGGATGGCTTATATTCTGATGATGGTGGGTTCATTATGATGATGGTGGTTCTTATGATGATGGTGATGGTTAGTATGATGATGATTGGTTATTATGATGATGAGTTATTATGATGATGGTGGTTATTATGAGGAGGATGGTTATTATGATGATGGTGGTTATTATGATTGATGGTGGGGTTCTTATGATGATGATGGTTTATTATGATGATGGTTGGTTATTATGATGATGATGGTTATTATGCCTGCGATGGTGGGTTATTATGATGATGGTGGTTATTTGATGATGGTGGTTATTCATGATGATGGTGGTTATGATGCTGAGCTGGGGTTATTAGGGGATGATGGTGGTTATTATGATGGATGGTGGTTATATGAGGATGGTGGTTGATTATGATGATGATTGGTTATTATGAGATAGGGGTGGCTTAATTATGATGTGATGAAGGTTATTATGATGGGATGATGGTTATTATGATGATATTTTTGGTTATTATGATGATGGTGGTTATTATGATGATGGTGGTTATTATGATGATGGTGGTTAATTATGATGATGGTTATTATGATGATGGTGGGTTATTATGAATGATGATGGTTTATTATGATGATGGTGGTTGAAATTATGATGATGCATGGTGGTTATTTATGATGATGAGTGGTTGTATGATGATGGTGGTTATTATGATGATGGTGGTTATTATGATGATGATGGTTATTATGATGATGGTGGTTTATGGATGATGTGTGGTTATGTATGATATGGTTTATTATGATGGTGGGGAGTTATGATGAGGATGGTTTATTATGATGATGTGGGTGGTTATAATGTGATGAATGGGGGGGTGGTTATTATGATGATGGTGGTGGTTATTATGATGATGGGGGTTATTATGATGCATGGTGGTGAGTATTGATGATCGGTGGTTATTTATGATGATGGTGGTATCTTATGATGAACTGGGGTGGAACTTATTATGATGATGATGGGTTAGTATGATGATGGTGTTATTATGATGATGATGGTTAATTATGATTGAGGATGGTGGTTATTATGATGATTGGTGGTTATTATGATGATTGGGGGGTTATGTATGATGATGATGGTTATTGATGATGAGGGTGGTTATTTATGATGATGGTGGTTATTATGATGATGGTGGTTATTTATGAGGAAGGATGGTTTTTATTATGATGATGGTGGTTATTATGATGATGGTGGTTATTATGAATGATGGGTGGGGGGGGGGTTTTTATTATATGTGAGGTGGTTATTATGATGATGGTGGTTATTATGATGGATGGTGGTTATTATGGATGATGGTGGTTATTATGATGATGGTGGTTGTTTATGATGATGATGGTTATTAATGGATGATGGTGGTTATTCATGATAGGGTGGTTATTATGATGATGGGGGGGTTATTATGATGATGATGGTTATTATGATGATGGTGGTTATTATGATGATGGTGGTTATTATGATGATGGTGGTTATTATGATGATGGTGGTTATTATGATGATGGTGGTTATTATGATGATGGTGGTTATTATGATGATGGTGGTTATTATGATGAGGTGGTTTATTATGATGATGGTTGGTTATTATGATGATGGGTGGTTATTAGTGATGAGGTGGTTATTATGATGATGATGGTTATTATTAGATGATGGTGGTTATTATGATGATGATGGTTATTATGATGATGATGATGGTTATTATGATGATGGTGGTTATTATGATGATGATGGTCATTATGATGATGGTGATGGTTATTATGATGGTGATGGTTATTATGATGATGATGGTTATTATGATGATGGTGGTTATACAGTGGTCGTCATAATTTTAAGCGGGAGATTATTTTTCAAGGTAACGTTTGACGAAATTCTTTTAGAAAACCCAAATTTGGACGCGTTATTTGATACAAAGATGCAGTTAATGTGGAAATTTACTGACGATGATAATGATTATGATGATTATGATGATGATGATGATGATGATGAGAGTGGTAGTGATAATGATAGTGGCTGGCAGTGATTGCGATGACGACGACGACGATGATGATGACGACGACGACGATGACGCTGACGACGACGACGATGATGATAATGATGTTGGAGGTGGTAGTTCGCAGTGGTTCTAAAAGGAAGGCGACCATCGGATGCGTTTGGACGCGTAATGACGCAATCGAGGAAATTTTATTGAATGATATTTTCACATTTAACTGCAAATTGAATTTAATTAATTGAAATTATTTCAAATTGATCCTGAAAGGAGTACCTGTTTTTCAATCCACGTCCGTCGATCCAGTTTTTATTATTATTTGTTATTATTATTATTACTATTATTATTATTATTACTACTATTGTTTTTATTATTACTATTATTTACCAAAGATTTTTTAATTGTTATTATTGTTATTATTATTATCATTATTATTGTTTTTATTATTAATATTATTATCATTATTATTATTGTTTTATTATTATTATTATTATTATTATTATTATTATTATTATTATTATTATTATTATTTTCAAGAGCAACCATTCGTCCGCCATTAAGGAGCCATTTTTTGATTCACTCGTTTCTGGGTTAATCACCTGCTAAGTTCATTCAAGTACGAATGATGTTGATAATTATTTTTAATTAATCAGTAATTATTTTTTATTACCTTCCTAATTGGTTTTAATAACATCGTAATTAGTTTTAATTACAGCAAATAATAATTATTTTTGTGATTACTTCAATAATTATATTTCATAATTATACGTAATTATTGTTCACTATAAATCAGACGGCTGATATAGAAACTGATCATAAATGATGATGATGACGATAACGACGACGAGGACGATGGTGATGACGACTACAATGACGAGAATGAACTCATATTCATAAGCACTATCAATGCGATGATGATGATGATGATGATGATTCATGAATAATTAATATATTTTTTGAAACCTATAGTCATAACCAGATGCCTAACATTTCTCTATATATTGATTCACAATATTGACAGACAATAGCACATTTAAATCTTGTGATAAACATTAGCATAATTTATTCCGCAATGCAATCGTATGCAAATTCTTCCTGGTCCTCAACTGGTACTCACTGACACATGGAGTCGAGATCTTCCCTGGAAAAGGTGACAACTCCGTCGTCAACTCGCTGACCGTACAAGGACAACTGGAAGACACACGTCTGTAGGGCCAAGGTATCACAGGCACCCGACACGCCACAACCTGCGGATGGATGGATGGACAATGGATGGATGGATGGATGGATGGATGGATGGATGGATGGATGGATGGATGGATGGATGGATGGATGGATGGATGGATGGATGGATGGATGGATGGATGGATGGATGGATGGATGGATGGATGGATGGATGGATGGATGGATGGATGGATGGATGGATGGATGGAAGTATGGATTGATGGATGGATGGATGGATGGATGGATGGATGGATGGATGGATGGATGGATGGATGGATGGATGGATGGATGGATGGATGGATGGATGGATGGATGGATGGATGGATGGATGGATGGATGGATGGATGGATGGATGGATGGATGGATGGATGGATGGATGGATGGATGGATGGATGGATGGATGGATGGATGGATGGATGGATGGATGGATGGATGGATGGATGGATGGATGGATGGATGGATGGATGGATGGATGGATGGATGGATGGATGGATGGATGGATGGATGGATGGATGGATGGATGGATGGATGGATGGATGGATGGATGGATGGATGGATGGATGGATGGATGGATGGATGGATGGATGGATGGATGGATGGATGGATGGATGGATGGATGGATGGATGGATGGATGGATGGATGGATGGATGGATGGATGGATGGATGGATGGATGGATGGATGGATGGATGGATGAATATCACATCTTATACAGATCACTACATTACAGTAACTTACATTTCTTTAATATTAATTTAATATTTTCAGTTAATGCTAGTTTTAATTCGGTTTCCTGTTGCACATAAAAACATATCTGTCAAAAGAGACAAGGAAAAGTTTTAAGAGAAAAGAAAATTCATTTTCTTAGAAATAATTTACAAATATTCTCCTATTTTTTATGAGTCTTTTTGTCCAAAAAATGATTCAAAACATTTTAAAGACAAAAATCCAAGAATCCAAGAATTTTACCAATTTAAATGTAAATTTGTTTTTAATTTGGTTACAATTTTAATTGTGTCACGTTTATTATAAACATATAAATATTCAAATTACAGTTTAAAATGGATTAATCAACTTCTTGCTTTAATGAATGGATGGATGAGTTAACTAGTTATAATTATAATAATCCATGCAAACAGCTAATTAATTATTCATTTATCTAATTAATTATCCAATCATCTAATTAATTATTCACGTAACTAATGAGTTCTTATTCAATCCATCCAATAAACGTCGACGAAAATTGCTCCCCCTATTAGAAATAATAAATGAAATATCAAACATTTGTTACGTGAAGAGGCCAATGAATCAGAGATTTAATAATGCAAATCGCATAATAATGAGGCGTAAATGTTATAAAACACCTGTAATCGATCACCTTACATTGTTTATTTCAGTTGCGAAGAAACAATTGAAGATTGTGAGTGACGAGTTTCCTTCTAGCAAAGAATTTTTGGTCTTTTTAATACACTTTTAACTAATAAATATGATAAATAAATATAAAAAATATATTAGTTTGAATTAATTTATAAATGTATTATTTTATAATATAGAATGAATAAAAATTTGAAGAAATTAATAAATTTATTAATCGCTATTTCGCTGTAAGATATATATTTAAGTATTATTTGTTATAATAATAATAATGGTAATAATAATAATAATAATAGTAATGATTCATTCTGGATTTTTCTGTAATTTGTAAAAATAATTTAGAAAAATGAAGGATAAACACGAAGATATTTGTAAATTATTTCTTGGATTGCTTGGGAAAAGTTTCTATGTTAATTTCTTTTATTATTATTACATTATAATATGTTAAATAATATAAAAATATGTTAAATAATATAAAAATATGTTAAATAATATAAAAATTATATCAAATAAATGAAGATAAATTGATGTCAATTCATTTATCGTTGGAAAATTAATTTATTGGCAGGGAGTCAACTTAAGAAAGAATTTAAGAATCATTTGGGTCCCACGTGGGACTTATTTTATAATTTTATATTATATATTATAATTATTTTTTATATTATATATATATTATAATAATTATTATTTTATATATTATATATGTATTATAATTATAATTATTTTATATATTATGTATATATATTATAATTATAGTTATTTTATAATTTCGCAACTCATTCACATAAAAAGTAATATTTTTCAATTATATCCTATTAGATAATGCAATAAATATTAAAGTAGTTTATTATAACATTATTATTACATTTCTTGCGATGTCAACGTGTTACGACCTAATTATATTTATGTTGAGAGCCTACAAAGTAATAAATAAATACCAATGGATGGATGGATGGATTAATATATTCAATAAAATTATATCAAGATATTATTTTATAATAGAAGAAATATTATTGGCCAGAATAAATTATTATTATATTATAATAGAAGAAATATTATTGGCAGGTCTCAAAATGGCACTGTACATTATTGGACTTTGACGGCATTTTAAATGCTTCCCAATTAATATTCACGATCATAAATCAAATCAATTATTCATGAACGATGCCGTGGTGATGATTTGAATAATTTATTCTGGCCAATAATATCTCGAAATGGATGGCCCTTGAAAATGACTAATGCACGCCAAACGTCGGCCGTCCGCCAAAGTAACAAATGCCCTTCCGAAAAAAGATGAACTGAAGACAAAAGGATTGAAGAGAAGAGAAAGGAGAAAGACAGAGGTGCACATGGAGAAGTACATGAAGAGTCAGGTAGAGGAACATGGAGATATTTATGAAGAGAAAGATGTAGGTGCATTGGGGGTATGCGAAGAGGGAGATACACATAGAGGAGTACATAAAGAGGAAGGTATAGATACACATAGGAAGGCATAGATACACAGAGATAAACGGAGAGGAAAACAGAGCTGCACGCAGATACAAGAAGAGATAGGCATTGATACAAAAAAGGCAGTCAGAGACAAACAGAGATCAGTATTGCGAAGAGAAGCGTTCGTTGGCACAAACAGAGACAACTAGCGATACAAAGAAACGCACTCACAGGTGCACAGAGAAGGAGAGGCAGAAGCATTCAGACATACTCCGGCCAATTCGAGTAGCCCGGCTTCCCGGACGCCTATTAATTTCACGGTCCTATAAACACTCCGCGGTATAAACACGCCACGGTCGTTTGTACACCTCCTGAGACGAAATTAAGATTTGTTAACTTCCGCTTCTTCCGACCTTCCATCCATTTTCTTGGGGACTGAGAAGTGGTTGAGGGGTATTGAGGGGGTGTTGAGGGGAGACGGACTGATGGAAGGTGCAGGAGGAGGACATGGAGCGATACTCAATGATAATCAGCGATACGAAGAGCGATAATGTGAGATGCAAGGCTTGGAATCGTTCAGACGTAAAGATAGAAATGGAAAGATACCAGATAAAGATACAAAGATAAGGCAGGAATATACAAACATCCACCGGCCAGATGTTAGCGGTGTAGTACGGCACATGGAGAATAAGAAATGTTCAGAATTTTCAGAGATTAAACAAAAAGGTTTTCACGATTTATCTCATAAAATGTCGAAATTCAATCGATAATTCCAGTTGAATTTCTTGGGGAGAAAAGTTCTTGTTAAATTCAAAATCACGAATTTCAAATTCCGAGGAATAAAAAAAAAGGATTTTCCTAAAATAAGAACAAAAATAAAATAGAAAATAAAATAAATGATAAAGAAGAAAGGACAAAGAAGAAAAGAACAAAAGAGAGGGACAGGTTTCTAGGACATCATGGAAGCTTCATGAATAATGAATGAAAGTCTTTATCTGCTCGACATGAACGCCTGGCAAATATTTTCCAGTGGCTTCGATGTCTTATCGTTGTACGAGTCGCTCCATTACGCAGGCTACTCCCTTACCGGAGAGGTGCGAATGCGGTTCGAGCCAGGATTCGAACCGCTAACCGTGCGTTTGGAAGACTAGCTGGAGGCAGAAGTGGAGGTGGAGTACACAGGTGCCAGGATAAGTGTCAGGCGAATTCACAAGTTCAAGTTTTATCGGTTTGCCGTGGATTTCCAAAGTCGGGAAGATGGGTAGAATTGGGGTAGGGTTTGGGTAGGGCTCGGTTGGGGTTAGGTTAGTGTCTGAGTGTGTTACGTACTGAAGATCCCCAGCCTGTGAGTTGTCTTTTACCTGTCACATATCCATCATTCGAGTACAGTGAACTATTTCATTTCTTTTTTCCAATCTCTTCCTAGGCGTCAATATTAATTCATTAAGGAGTGAAATTATTGATTGCAAGTGGAGTTCTTAATTAACTAGGGGGGTTGGGGCTGGAGTGGAGGGTGGAGGGTAGGGGGTAGGTGGGTTTAAGGCATCAGTGAAACAGCGAAGTAATTAATTAGTTTGGAATTATGCCGATTGATTGATTGATTAAGGAGTGCATTTGATTGAATAAGGAATGCAATTGATTGATTGAGGAAGGAGTGCAAGTGATTGATTAAGTAAGGAGTGCAAGTAATTGATTAAAGAGTGCAGTTGATTGATTGAGTAAGGAGTGCAAGTGATTGATTAAGTAAGGAGTGCAAGTGATTGAACAAGGAATGCAGTTGATTGAGTAAAGAGTGCAGTTGATTGATTGATTAAGGAGTGCAAATTGTTCGCCGAGAAAGAGTGAACGCCTATCATTATCCCGAATGACGAATGAAAGCATGAAATTCACGGAACGAAAGAAAAAGCATTTCTGTCATTTATTTCTAAATCTAACAACCTCACAATTATAATAAAGATTTTAATTTATCTGGGATCAGACTTAAAATTACCAAATAATTATTAATAACAATATAGTCATCATCGTCACCGTCATCATCATCATCACCATGGACATCTGTGCCGGTGATGATGATGACGATGACACAGATTTGGCTCTTCTTTTTCGTAAAATAATAATGACCTCACTAGGCCTCTCTTGACGGAGGTGAAACAATATCGATGATGATGATGATGGTGATGACGACGACGACGACGATGATGATGATGATGATGATGATGATAATGATGTCACCTGGCTCCAGCTTGTAGAAGGATCTCTCACGTTACAGAAGACAGGAAAGACTAAAAAGGAGTGAAACTTTTCACCTACCGATTTACCAATCGCCCTGCACATGTGAGCTTTCAGCATTGTCACCAGTCGATCATCACCAACATCATCATCATCGTCATCGCCGTCATCATCATCATCATCATCGTCATCGATATTCAGAATCTCCGTCATCGTCACCGTCATCATCATCATCTTCATCATCATCATCATAATTGACAATACTATTTCTCTCGTCGTTGTCATCATCAATGTCACTAGCATGATATCATCATCGTCGTCGTCCTCATTAACGCCATCAGTGACATCATTATCAACACCAAAGTTTATCATCATCATCATCATGGTTTTACGGCATCGCTAGCACCTCAATGCGGATGGTAGAACCCATTCAGTAGGAAATTAAACCTCCGAAACATTGAATGCAACTTCCCACGACGACGAAGACGACGACGATGATGACGTTGACGGAGGTCATGTGACCAAAAACATTCAATACATCGGATGAACTAACCGGAAATGAGCATGATGGCGAGAACAAGGGAGCAAACAGCGGGAGCTTCCACCATCTTTAAAATCCTTCGCGCCTCCGAGCAAACATGGCCGACTTCCGGAAGTGGCAGAGTTTCGCTTTCGTTTTCAGTACCTTGAAATGATATTTTTATTTTTTGTTCATAGGAAATGTAAATATTTATCGCTAATGGAAATAATTATTTTGTGATTCTTTTAGCACTTAATAAATATTTTAACGTTCACTTATTATTATTATTTTAATAGTTTTCGTATCATTGAATAATTTGATATTTTTTGTTAAAAATATAAATCATTTATTTATTTATTTGTTTATTTATTTATTTATTTACTTATTTATTTATTGGCTCACAAGAGAAAAACAAAGGATACACTAAAAGCCTATCACCAGCCATGATAACAATGTTTTTGCTAGAAGCGATTAATAGCTATTTCGAGCTAATGTTTTTTAATTAATTATTCAAAATATATTCAATTTATTATTTAGATTTATCTTCAAAATCTCCAGATTAGAGATTTTAAACATTTTTAATTTTATTCATAATATTTTTTTAAAGAATATTTCCAAATTGATGTTCGGGATTTCGTATAATTTTGAAATGTCAGGAGATGACGTCACCAACGACAATGGTGGTGACGATGATGATGATGATGATGGCAACGGTGGTATTGATGATGATGACAACGACGGTGTTGTTAGTAGTGATGATGATGATGATGATGATGACGATGATGATGATAATGATGGCAACAGTGGTATTGATGATGATAACAACGACGGTGTTGTTAGTAGTGATGATGATGATGATGATGACGATGATAATGATGGCAACAGTGGTATTGATGATGATAACAACGACGGTGTTGTTAGTAGTGATGATGATGATGATGATGACGATGATGATGATAATGATGGCAACAGTGGTATTGATGATGATAACAACGACGGTGTTGTTAGTAGTGATGATGATGATGACGATGATGATGATAATGATGGCAACAGTGGTATTGATGATGATAACAACGACGGTGTTGTTAGTAGTGATGATGATGATGATGATGATGACGATGATGATGATAATGATGGCAACAGTGGTATTGATGATGATAACAACGACGGTGTTGTTAGTAGTGATGATGATGATGATGACGACAAGGACGATGGTGCTGATGGTGATATTGGAGATTCAAAAAGACAGAAATTCGGGAGGTCGAGTCTAACGAAGTCACGTGACGAGGTGACGATGACGCGTTTCCGTGACGTCACACGTTCCCAAATAAAATCGCCGTCGTCGTCGTCATCGTCTTCGTCCTACTTTTGACACTTTTAATCGTAATTAGTTGTGGTATTAATTATGGTTTATGGCATTTGTCACGGGCATTGTCGTTATCATTACCATCACCATCGTCATCATCATCATCGTCATCATCATCGTCATCATCGTCATCATCGCCATCATCATTATCATCATCAACATGGTGATTGACATCTGAAGAGAATGAGTAATTCAATTTAATCTCTCACGAGACGAAGAACATCTTTCCTGATTTCTGGAAAAAAAGATTTAATTGACATAAAATCATATTATATTAATAATTAATATTATAATATAATAATAATATAATAATAATAATTATTATTGTTTTAAATAAATATAAAATAAATCGATATTACAAATATTGTAAACAACATCATAATTATTAATCTGATCTGATATACAGAATATTATAACTCTAATAGTTTATAATTCATCTATAATTACTTGAATACTTGAATAATATTTCATATAATTCATGTAATAAATCATATTTTCAGCAATTTAACACCTGACGAATTCACTAATTTGATGTGATGATTGGATCTATTATTGGACATACAATTTAAGCACGCATAGTTGAAAGAGATGCCTTGGTTGATTGGGTTGACCATCCAAGGATGAGGTGTTGTACACCTGGTTTGTACCTTTGAAATGTTTTTTATTAAATTATTATTTACTAAAATTTAAAATTAAAACGTTATTATATTATTTAATGAGCACAAAAAAAGGCACATCATGGTGCATAATATTATAAGAATAAGATAATATTGTAAGAATAAGATAATATTATAAGAATAAGATCAATTAATTTTAATATATTCCACTCGCAACGTCTTCTTTTTGTCGTACGTCTTTCAGATGTGACAATCAAGTCAAACAAAAATTAATAATAACGAATAATGATTCTCTCGTCCAAGAATATTATGAATGATCAGATAAATAGGAACATTTGTATTTTTGCTTTGAGATGCTAGTGGTGATGACGACGACGATGAGGATAAGGATGAGGATGACGACGATGATGACGGTGACGATGATCTTGTTATCCAACCATGAGCATGGACATTACCCCGTTGGAAGGCTGGTCGCATAAAAGTGATTTAAATACTCGTTGAAGACCTGTTTGGATTTCATTTTCCAATTGTTTGGCAACGTATGGAAATGAAAGCAGCGCGTGGAATTTTCCGATCATTTATGTAGCGCTGCCTTCAACGGGTTGATGGATGTAGTTGAAGGTCGGTTTGGCTTCCCATCCGCTTGCTTTCCTCTGAACGAACTCTGTTGTTGACATTGTTACCAAGCCCCACGTTGGGTCAGAAGCCGCAGGGGCGAGCTAAGATTGGATCAAGTTAAATGAGTTGTTGCTATTTGTTGTCGAGATAAATTTGTTGCGTTGAAATTTTATTAGTGCTGTCGCTCGGCCCGTCTCACTAACTGCTGTTAGTGTTGAGAGTGCAGGAGTTAATGTTGTTGTTGATGTTGTTGCTATTGTTGATGTTGCTGCGGAGACCGCACAGAATTCCTTTGAGATGAAATCTCATTTTGAAACCCAACGACAACAACACCAGTCAATAGAATCCGAGCATTAGCCCCTTCCTCCTTCTCCAGTTTGTCTGCACCTGGTGAGTTACACCTGGGGTATTGGTCCTTGAGATGAACAAATGAAGGACTTCAAACGATTGGGTGGGTTGCAAAGACGTAGATATTGATCGATCGATTGGTTGATTGATTGGTTGGTTGATTGATTGATTGATTGATTGATTGATCGATTGATTGATCGATTGATTGATCGATTGATTGATTGATTGATTGATTGATTGATTGATTGATTGATTGATTGATTGATTGATTGATTGATTGATTGATTGATTGATTGATTGATTGATTGATTGATTGATTGATTGATTGATTGATTGATTGATTGATTGATTGATTTTATTGGGATCCGTCATTCCTCTATCAGAGGCTCTAAAGCTTCCATAATGAAGTTATTTTTAACAGGATCGACAGGATCAACATTGTGCCATGTTCACGCTGTTTTCCACAATCCATGTCCTATCGAATCACTTTGACGTCACTTGGCCGTCACTTGGCCGTCACTTGGCCGCCATCCTGCCGATGCTATGACATCAACATGACGGTCATCACCTGCAGTTGCCAACGCTATGCCGGCTTTGCCTTGAATTGCCGAAAATCGTTACCACGACCAGTGTCAAACTTATTTAAAATTTTTCCCTTTTCACGTTTTCCAACTTTCCAAGAGGAATACTTTACCGTATGAGGTTCAATCCTTGTGCTTCTCCCGGGTGAACATGCTCTCCAATTTGCATCACACACTATCATGATGATGATGATGATGATGATGATGATGATGATGATGATGATGATGATGGAGATGTGTTGATATTGGGTGGGTGGGTGGGTGGGTGAAGACGATGATGAAAGAAGGACTTTGTTGATGGAAGGAACTGAGTGGATACTTTGTGATTTTGATGGATGAGTGAAAAGTTCATAACCCTTTCCTCTCGATGGAGATCGTAACCGAGCATGTGCACTTGCATCGTCATGGTCATCATCATCATCATCATCGTTTTCATCGTCATTGTCGTCATCACCATCATCATCAACACAACCGCCATCATCGTCATCACCACCGAAACAATCATCTTCTTCTTCTTCATCCTCTTCATCATATTTCTCATCCTGAACTTCTCCAGGGCCTTCCAAACAATTCCAGTTGGAAATTCCACCACCCCATTAGATGATGACGTCATCTCGACTCCACGTCACGTGTTGCCGGAGGAGATGAAGCATGAGCAGACCTATCTCTCACCCTCTCCTCAAATACTGCTCTCACTCCAACAAAACCTTCCAACGGATGTCGGTGATGATGACGATGACGGTGATGATGATGACTACGATGGTGAAGATGACGACGATGATGATGGTGATTATGATGACTATGACGACGAAGATGATGTTGATGATGATGCTGGAGTTGATGGCTGTGATTGTGGTTGCGCATTAATCTGACGATGAATTGACGCTAAGGAGAATAAAAAAAATCCTTGATGATGATGATGATGACGATGATGATCCTAATTAAGTAGGAAATAGGATAAATCTCTTGTTGAATTAATACTTAATTTAAACAAAATCGCTTAAAAATTAAAATAATTACTGATTAAAATATTTCAAAAACATCTTTGAACTTGTAAAATTATTAAAATTAGTAAAAATATTACCATCATCACCACCGTCGTCATTATTATCATCATCATTACTATTACCAGCATTATCATCATCACTATCACCACCATCATTGCTATCACCACGATCATTATCATCACCATCTTAGGCACCTTCCCACAATTAGTCTCGTTAATTTCCAGCTCTTCACCAGCAGAACATTTTCTCCATTCATCATCTTCCAGGCCATGCATCACTGCCACCATCGTAATCGTCATCGTCATCATCACCACCACCTTCACCACCATCATCGTCGTCTTCATCGTCACCGTCATCGTCATCGTCGTCGTCGTCATCATCGTCATCATCACCACCGTCATCGTCGTCGTCGTCATCAGCAACATCAGCAACAGCACGAGGAGTCTCGAGGTAAATGTTCGCCACGGAAATGTTAGCAGTGGAATTAAGAAATGCTAATCACGGCCACTCGAAGCGTGATAGGCTGGAATGGATGGCATCCATTTCATCCGCCAACCAATTAATTAACTCCTAATTAGGTCAACGGAGGCCTGCGACAGGTCTGATGTTTAAATGTCTCCAGATATAAATAGCCCTGCTCCCCTAACGGTGCTGATGATGACTACGGTTATGATGATGATGACGATGTCAATGACCTTGATGATGATGATGATGATGATGATGATGATGATGATGGTGATGATGATGACGATGATGAGGATGATATTTTAGCGGTTATCGTCATCGTCGTCATGAGGATGAATGTCCTTATCCAATGGAGCACCCACGTTGGGCCTGTTATCTGGAAATCATTTGTTGATCTCTTTATAATCAGGAGAGAGAGACACGATGATCAATGGAAGGACAATGAAAAGATACGATCAGTATATCATACAATCATGTATATCATACAATGATACTGGCGATGATGATGATGATGATTATGATGATGATGATGACGACGACGTCTATGATGACTTATTCTTCCAAGCATTCCTTGCACCCAACCTGGGGCCTTATTGATCACGACTTCTCATGAAGTGGGTTGTCTTGTTCTTCTTGTACTTCTTCCTGTTTGTTTGTTTGTTTGTTTGGACGTTTGTGGAAAGTTGCAAACAACTTGGCCGATCAACTCAGACGTTACTATAATTTTGTTGAAATGCATTTGTTGCGATGCATTTGTTGCAATGCATTTGTTGCGATGCATTTGTTGCAATGCATTTGTTGCGATGCATTTGTTGCAAAGCATTTGTTGCGATGCAATGCACCTAACTCAACAATTCATTTTGAAATAACATTCCAATCACTCACATTTTCGTATTTAATTATTTTATCTTCGTTAATTTCATCGAAATTATTTCGAAATAATTTTAAAGTAATTTCAGTCGACTGTAACGTTTTCATTCGTTCACTTAGTACATGTACTAAATAAATAAATTATGTTAATAAGTAGTTTGGGTGGAATAAAATGCCTGGTACTTTCAATCACAAGCCATTTTCTCGTAACCATTAAATTGTTCCAATTCATCGCTGCAATGCTTCCATGTTGTCACATCTGCTCTGCTCATCTAGTCAGCCATCCATCTATTGTCCATCCATCCATCCATCCACCCATCCATCCGTCCGTCCGTCCGTCCGTCCGTCCCTCCATCCATCCGTCCGTCCGTCCGTCCATCCATCCATCCATCCATGTTTGTAGTCCGCGAAGCACTTACATGATTGCAAGTGAAGCATGTGGTTTATTTATGTTCTGCCGCTTTTTAAAAGCTTGAAAATTTTTCAAGTTTTTTATTCTTTTTGGTCAAAAATAAAAAAAAACAAAAAAAAAATAACGTCATATTTTTCTCGGACATTTGCAATTTTTCTCAAAAGGTTCCGAGCACGTGGGGTCCTTCTATTTAGATTTTCAAATGACTTTGTTGCAAATGAATTCAAGTATTTGTGAGTTTTAATCAATTACTGGAGAATTACTGAGAAATAACGATAATAACAGCATAACTGAAAATAAGAAATCATTATTATTATTATTATTATTATTATTATTATTATTATTATTATTATTATTATAATTGTCATTATTATTATTATTATTATAATTATAATTGTTATTATTATTATTATTATTATTGTTATTATTATTATTATTTGTTTATTCACAATCACGGCCGTTATTATTATTATTATATAATTTTTGAGCAGTTATTTCCTACAACCAAAAAAAAAAAAAAGAACGACATTTCATTACGTGTTCTCGTCCTATTATCGCCCACAAAGGGTGAACACACAAACGACAGCGGAGCACAATTCATCAGACCGGAAACAGATGAGCATAGATACTGGAAAGATTGTAAAGGACAGCAGTGGACAATTTGTTCGTCCATGTTCCAAAAATATCTGAAAATGTGCGACAAATTCGTTTTAAAAGCCAGCACTATATGTGAGAGAACGCGTTAGGTTTTGTGATGTTTTCGTTATTAAAAATTGTTTTATGTTATTATTATTATTATTATTTAAAATTTAATTTCTCATATTAATATAGTAACTACGTTGTTTCCTTGAAGATCTTCATGGCCAGGCATGTTGGACGTCGTTGTCGCTGCCGTTCGAAGTCGTCGTCTTCGTGGAAGTCGTCCTCATCGTCGTCGTCGTCGTCGTCATCACCATCAATGCCATCATCATCATCATCATCATCATCATCATCATCATCATCATCATCATCATGACCAAGATGAAAGAAGCCATGGAGAGATTGACCAATAAAAACGGAGCACTTAAAACTTCTGAGAAGGTTTAAAAGTGAACAAAATAAACACATTCAATTACATCGTGACAGTTTCAGAATTTTATTATATAAAAATGAATATGTATTATATAATAAATATATTCAATAATTATTTATATAATAATTTTTAAACAAACAATTATTTTATTTTA
>CM067537.1:2835000-3050000 GCA_034509925.1 Hirudinaria manillensis
TCAATGATACGTCATACGTCATGACGTCAGACAATGTCATGTCATGACAGACGGCACGGCCCCTCTTGGAGAGATTGTATTTAAATGCGATTAAGTACCACTTGAGCCACTTAAAGAGGGGAGGCAGAAACATCGACAATCATTTCAACCGAATTGCAATAAAATTAATTTTATTTTCATTTTATTTTTATTTTATTTTATTTTTTGCCAATAAATCTTTCTTGTTATTAAATTTAAAAATTTAAATTTCAAAATGTGGCTTTTAATTCTTGGTGAGACAACTGAAAACTACATAATAGCAACATCATCTTCAACAGCATCATCATAGCTGCTGATATTTTTGTTGCTGTTATTATTGTTTTTATTATTATTATTATTATTATTATTATTATTATTATTATTATTATTATTATTATTATTATTATTATCGTTATCATCATCAGCACTTCATTGTAACAACCAAATTGTCAGACAATTATGAACCTGAGTCGTAATTAATAATAATAATATTAATAATAATAATTATTATTATCATTAATAATAAATTATAAAATAATTATAATCATAACAACAATAGTGATTATTACAGTTATTAATCAGCTATTACATAATTATTAACAAACAATAATGATAATTTTAATTAATAATGAATGAATTATTTATTTATTTAATTACAAAATGTACTTAATTTATCAAATGATTCCAGATAATTACCAACTAATTATCAACTATTTATTAACTTCTTCAATTCCACAACTTTCCACTGCAAGGTTTCAGTTTCTCTTTCGTCTCATTTTTCCTTCTGCAAACCTTTTTCCAGAAGATCCACGTGATAAGGTGACGATAAACATAACGATTATTGTTGGTTATTATGATTATGATTATTATTATTATTATTATTATTACTATTGTCGTTTGCATTGGTTATTATTATTATTGTTGTTGTTGACGATTTATATTTTCCTATATTTAGCATAATACGCCAATATTTCAAAATAATCTCGTTTTTGAACAAAAATTGTCGGCAAATATCTTCACTTTCAGCTGGTCTTGAATTAATCTGGAATTACTTGGTTTAAATCTTTTTTTTTTCATTTATTTTTTAATTTAATTAAAATAAAAATCACTCTTTTAATCTGAGTGATGTTGCGCTGGAGTACCATCTGAGAAATTGGTGTGATTTCAACCATCCAATCCTCAGCCCTAAGATTGATTGATGGCTGGAAACCACGCCCACTCAATGTTTTCCTTTAAAAAAAAAATATAAGTTAAACTTTATTCCTCATCTTGAAGTCTAGGATGGCACGTGACATCAGTCGGTACTGGCCGTGTTCGAATCCCAGCATGGAACCCACACATGGAAACCTGATGAAGACACCCGATTGGTTGAAAAGACATCGGTAAACAAATTTATCGACCTATTGATTATTTAAATGATAAGATTCATTGACCAATCGCTTGCTAAAGTGATGTAACTCAAAAAAAGGAGCATTTCATCTTCGTTGTTGTCATCTTCACCGTCATCATCATCATCAAGATGATGTTTTCATTGCAATGAGGCTGAGGTTAATGAGAATGATCGACTGAGACGTTGATTGATTGGATCTTTATTATTAATAACATGATGATGATGATGTTAATGGTGGTGATGATAACGATCAAGATGAGGATGATGACAGCGAAGATGAGGTAATTATACTATACATAATTATGATGCACAAGGATGCCATTCAATGCTAATGTAAACAATTATTAATATTATAATTATTATAATAATTATTTAGTTTCACAATATCCAAATAATAAATAATATAATATCGGTAAAGAACGATAATATTATTCTTGCCGCCATGAATTATTAATTGGAATTGTCCAATAAATGTATTCTTAACGCATTTTTATTAATGCCCCTCATGGCGCCAAATGAGCGGATTTTTTGGCGCAAATCTGAACGATGGATGGTGTCCTGACATATGAGACCCCATTGTTTGTCTTCTTGTGGAATGGGAAATGTTTGCATGGCATTAATAAATTATGCTAATGATCCTGCTATTATTATTATTATTATTATTATTATTATTGTTATTATTATTATAAGTGGACGGTGTGGCTTTGAATGAAATCATTAGAATATGTATAGAAAGAATAGGATTTATAAATTACCTGATATTATATATATATATATATATAATAGCATGGCATTAATAAATTATGCAAATGACCTTGCTAATATTATTATAAGTGGCTTGGGATGAAATCATTAGCTGCAATGACTGAATAGCACTGGTGAATTTTCTATTATATACAATAGCATGGCATTAATAAATTATGCTAATGTACACGCTAATATGATAAGCAGATGGTGTTATTGTCAATGAAATTATGAGCCATAATGGACACATGGGATTGATGAATTATTCATTTTTAATGAGAGAAACCGAAAGCGAAACTCGATTAAAACGTAAAGTTTCCGAATGAAAACAGGGGGCGTCCCATTTTTAAATAAATTATTTTCATGGCTAAAAGATTATAAAACTCTAATATTCTTTTGAATGACAATTTACAGCATTTAATATCATTTATAACAGAAATAATGGATTGGTAATCCTCACATGAATACCATTTTGTTAGCCTGTCTCGTAAGGTAATATTATATGTAATATATGTAACTGTAATTAGTTATTATTATACTGTAGTTAAGATTAGATTATTATTATTATTATTATTATTATTGCATGCGCAACTATAATTAGACACGATTTAATGATAATAATCATATTATAAATTAAACATCATTTTATTACTCTGTCTCGTAAGGTAATATTATAAAAAATGTTTGTTCTAACTGATTTTTTTCGACATGTTTAACTGTACTTAGTTATTGTTATAGTTAAGATTACATTATTATTATTATTATTATTATTATAATTATTATTATTATTATTATTATTATTATTATTATTATTATAAATATATATAAATTTTAACTTAATTATCCCTGTAATTTGCTGTCACTTAGATGAGACCAATTCTCAAAAACATTAATTTTAAAACAATTAGGCTAAACGTTAATGAAGCCAGAAGATGCATTAGAATAAATAGAATATCCATATTAAATAAATATCATAATTTGTTTTAAAAAGAAATGCACATGAAATGATGTTATAATTAATTAAAATTAATTAATTTAATTAAATTGTTAATGTGTATTCACCAATTATGTAAAGATTAAGATAAGACGACCGATAGATGTCGTGGTTCATTGTAAAAAAAATTTAATAACCACTTTTAATTTGTAAACAATTTAATAATAATTTTATAATTTGTAATTTGTAAATTATGATTTTATAATTTGTAAATTGTAAATTATGATTACCTGTCCCTCACTCACGGTGGATTAAGTGCCATTCGAAGCCAGCACCTGTTCGTAGCGGTTGTTTTTTAAAACTAACGAGAGCGTTAGTATTTAATTTAATTTAATTTCGTGAAATTATATTGATTTAATAATTATATTTAAAACTTTTAATTTTAATTATTCACCTATTTATGGTAAAAAGTCAAATTTGTCGTCATTCTTTCTTTTCATATCATTTCATTCTTTCTTGTTCATCATCAGATTCATTGATATCATTATCATCATCATCATCATTATCATCAACGTCGTCGTCATCGTTACTAGCGCCATCATTATAGTCATCATCATCATCATCGACATCATAGACAGTCTCATGGCGATGACATAAATTGTCAGAAATCAAAGATCGCCGCTTGCAATTATGCGAAATAATTTATAATAATAATTAATAATAATAATAATTACGAGAGCTCCAATTACTAATATTTATGATTAAAATTAAAATGATGACGATGACGACGACGACGACGACGATGACGATGATTATGATTATTATTATTATTATCACTATTACTGATTCACGTGGAGCCATTACGTCCTGCATATTGCATTTTCAAGAGAATAGAAACATTTTCAATCACATTGACTCAAGCGCCCCCTGTCGAGCATAACCGGCGACACAAGTGTTAATACATTCCAACGACTACAACAACCACAACAACCACAACGGCGACGACGAAGACAACGATTATGACGACAATAAGACGACGAGAAATATTATCTCTAATTATTTTTATAATTTTATGGCAATATTTCTAATAATCGTATTATCGCGAGCGCTTATTCTGATTATTATAACAGTCAAGTCTCGCTACTATGCCATCCGTCGGGACCGAACAAAAGTGACATAGTAGCGAGGGTTTGTAAAAATGGCCTTATTTTATCAAATAAAAACGGCTTTATTTTCTCAAGTCACACATCAGCTCAGTCTAAAGCTCTCATAATCGTCGGCTGTCGCATCTCCTTTCGGCAGATCTCGTTGTCTAGCCGATCGAACGCTCGCATCACACCAGACTTGCGACCACAGCTTCAGCTTCACTCTGCACTGCCTTGTACGTGTTATCCTGGCGCTTGTCCAGAATTGTCCAGACATTCACTCTCATTCCTATTTACACTCCCTGTCAACTTTGCCCATTCCACCAATCAAATTCCATGGAATGTTCCATCACCTTCCTTAATCATCCCTCACCAATAATTCCTTGGAAAGTATTAACCTGATCAAATCTTAAAAATACAAGGTAATGTCTCTTAATTACTTTCCCCGACTGGAAATATGTCCTTAACTTCATGGGTTAGATAAACATCGTCAGGATCCTGGTGGAACTGGTGGCATAGTAGCGAGGGTTGGGTGTGGCATAGTAAATTTATTTTGTATTGAATTTTGTCGGTACCGAGCAAAAGTGGCATAATAGCGAGGGTGGCATAGTAGCGAGACTTGACTGTATTAAGAAAATATTCGAAGAATTTATTATGACCTTAGTGAAGGTCACGAATATTATTCGTAGCCTGTGCTGCCAAACTAAAAATTATTATTTTCGTTGATAATAACGCTATTAAACATAATTTCAAATTGTATTATAAATCGATAAAGTTATTATTTATATGGTGATGATGATGATGATGACGATGACGTATAAGTTATTCAAGTAATATATCTCCTTTATCAAGCAATTTGTCATCTATTCTGAAATATTCCACGACATTCTCTTCCTAAAATGGAATGTTTTCCGTGAAATTATTTCATATTTATCCATATTTCTTCATAAAAGCATTTGGGAAATTCAATATTTAATCAATATGGTTATTGGTAAATTTTAAAATAAATATTATAATTATAATATTGAATATAATATTCAAAATTTTGTGATGGGTCACCTAATAATAATAATAATAATAATAATAATAATAATAATAATAATAATAATAATAATAATAATAATAATAATAATAATAATAATAATAAGATAATATGGTATTAAACATTTATTTAAATTGAAATGACATCTGATATTATTATGAGAATATATTTGGAATAAATTCATTTTATTGGAAATTCGATCGTAATTAAATTCCATTTTTTTTAGACAATTGAAAATAATTGAAGTCTGCAACTGGATATCATAAGTCGAATATCAGACATTTTAAGCCATTAAACTGAGAAATTCAATTTATTTCGTAGAATAATTTCGGAATAATTTAAAACTTAATCCCTCAAATTAAATAAAATATTTACCGAATTAAAAGGATTGAGAATTTAAATTTTAAATAATTCCCCAGGCGCGTAGGATTTCATTGGTTGAAACAATAAGAATTGGAACCAATCAGAGTACGGCACGTCAGGACAAATCCGTGGATACGACAATAATGAACTGTCTCAAATTGCTTCCATATCACTATCATCACTGTCACTTTCATCATCGTCATCGTCGTCATCATCATCATCATCGTCGTCATCGTCAACTTCATCAATGTCAACATCATCATCATCATCATTGCCATAGAATCCAAAGACAGTGAATGAATTCTAAGGGAAATGAAATAAATTTAGTTTGAAATTGCAAAAAATAAAATATTTATGATAATATTAAATTTAACAATAATGTTTAGATTAGTTTTAATGACTATCATAAATAATAATAATAATAATATTAATAATAATAATAATAATAATAATAATAATAATATTAATAATAATAATAATAATAATGAAAAGAAGATTATGAATTTATAAAGGTCTTAAATTTTAAAAAAGTATTGTTAAAATGATACATAAATATTTTCCTAATCATTACCTCAACACAATAATAACATACATATATAAGAATATTATATATATTATTATTATTATTATTATTATTATTATTATTATTATTATTATTGTTATTATTATTATTATATTGTGACAACGGGCATTATTATTATTATTGTCTACTGCAAGGGAGTGCCATCAATTATTGGCGCCATTGAGTCTCGTATAAGCAGACGTCTCCTGTGCTGGGATTCGAACCAGCAGCCTTTGTTCTTCTGATTCTTTATTGGGAAACAATTGTTACTTGCATCTTCGTAAATTCTTACAAAACCGTCTTGGGTCTTGTCTTTGTCTTGTCCTTTGTCTTGTCCTCTGTCTTGTCCTCTGTCTTGTCCTCTGTCTCGTTCTTTGTCTTGTCCTTTGTCTTGTCCTCTGTCTTGTCCTTGTGTCTTGTCCTCTGTCTTGTCCATTGTCTTGTCTACTGTCTTGTCCTCTATATTTCTTTCATTGATTCTTTGCTTCTTTTCAAAGTCTTTCTATTATCGTCCAGTTAACTATCGACCGAATATGAATAACAATGAATAACCATTACAACAACAATAGCATCAGCAACAACACCAACAACAACAACACCAACAACAACAACACGACCACCTACAACAACGTCGACAACAACAGCAGCTGCGACAACAAAACTACAATAACAATTTACTTGACATATTTCAGTCGATGATTATTTTTAAGTGGATAAAGCATTTGTTAAATTAATTTTAGTTAAATTATAAATGCGAAGATAAATGTTTTATTTATTATTATTATATTATTATTATTATATATTATTATTATTATATATTATTATTATTGTGGAATTTAAAAATTTAAATATTAAGTCTAAAAATAAATTCTGATATTGATTTTAAATTTCATTTTTAATTGCCTGGCAATAAATTACAATTAGTTAATTTCATAAATTCAAAAATAATTATCGAATAAATAAAAATTCTCACCGCTTAAAACACAATGCAATATTTATAATGGAAATAATTTATTTAAGTAGGTCATTATTACCTATTAGTATTTTTTTTACTAATTTTATCATAATTGCTGATGTTATTATTATTAGTTATAGTATTTATTAATATTATTATAAATGTTATTATTATTATTATTATTTTACAAACAAACCTTCAAAAATGTTGCCTGAAATTGTCCATTAAATGTTGCAAGTGATCCAACATCGTATAATTTGAAAATGGAACTTCAAGAGAAGAAAATTCTCCTATCCTAAATTCTAAAACGATCAATTGAAACAATTATCGACGCCATAATTACTGGAATAATTATAGAATAATTGATAAATAATTATGGAATAATTGAGAAATAATTATGGAATAATTGAGAAATAATTAGGTCAAGAAATAATTATGAACGAGCAGACGACATTGCTCGGCACTCTTCTCCTTCGCGAGTGATTTCGCGGGTCCAGTCGGCTCCGATGGCAACCAGAGATGCGATGCCGATGATGGCCATGATGATGATGGTGATGATGATGATGATGATGATGATGATGATGATTACTGCCACGATGATGATGACGACGAAGACGAAGACGATGACGATGATGATAATGATGATGACGGCGATGACGACAAAGATGATGACGGTGACGTATACGACGACGACGATGACGGCCACGACGTTCACGACGATGATGACGACGATGTCGCTGCTGCTGCTGCTGGTGATGACGATGATCATGATGATGATCGACTGTCCAGTTCAAATTTATGGAACGAAGTCTGAAGTTGTTGAACTCTGCACCTTCACCCAAGAAAGCAATTGGAGGAAATCGAAACCGAGGCTTGCGCGGCGGGGAATTCCATTCATCGTTCCGTCGATACCATCGAACCCTTCCAGCTCTTCCAGTCGGGGATTTCCCGGGTTCCGGGTTTCGTTTCCTGCGCCTGGAAACTGTGCAAGGAGCAATTAACTCCGTGTCCTCGGCCGACCAATGATTTACGTCCTCGGGTCACGTGACTCGATATCCATCGTCATCAGGGTCAAGTGGGGGGGGAGGAGAGAGATGGTGAGGAGCAGGAGAGGGGGAGTGGATCAGTAATAAGCGCTGTCATCTCCTCGCAGTCGTAAACACCGAGCAATAATAATAATAATAATAACGATAATAATAATAACGTTAATAATAATAACGATGATGATAATAATAATAATATCAATAATAATAATAATAATCAAGGATTATGACGGTTATTATGACGATGATTCAGCTATTAATGCTATGATCGATACTGCTGTTGGTATTGTTGCTACTGCTGTTGTTGTCATCGTCGTCGTTGTTAACGTTGTGATCGTTCGTAGTTATTTATGGTCTCAGTGAGTTGCAATTATAAATAATTAGAAAATATTAAATAATATTAATTATTATTATGGTGTTGATACAATATTTGTCGTTCCAATAAATACAACAACAACAGCAACAACAACAATAACAAAGACGACAGCAACAACAGTTGCAAAACAAGTTGCAAAGCAGCAACTCCATCCCCAACAACGACAAGGAATGTTTAAAAGTGGATTTCAGGAAAGAACAGGTGCGTGTCGATCCAATATGGAGTCCGTCGTCACACATGACTGCTTTCGACCATCAGCGATATCGGGTTGCCGTTTGATCTTATTGCCAATGCTTCATGTTAATAATAATTATAATAATAATAATAATAATAATATAATAATAATAATAATAATAATAATAATAATATAACTATTACTATTATTGTTGTTGTCAATGTTGCATCTATACAATCACCATCATCGTTATCATCGTTTCCCTATCACAACCATCACCATATATTGTTAGTAAGCAATCGGGAGCTTTGGTCGACCTGTTGTTGGTAACAATCGTTGTTGTTGTTGTTGTTCCTGTTGCTGCCAGGCAACATTACATCACTCGTGTGCCGTTGTGATCCTACCATCACGTGATCAAACCCCCTGTACTAATTAACACAATGCGTGTTCCAGTCTGGCTGTCACTAAAATTTAATCCTTCAAACGACGACGATGACGACGACGATGATGACGACATCAGTGAAATTAATGACGATGACGACGACGATGTTGTTGATGATGATGATGCTGATGATGATACTGATGATGATACTGATGATGATAGTGATTGAGTGCGTCTTCCATTCGAATGTAGTCCAACCAAGCATCTAGTACCACATTATAGAACCACGAAAACAAAGGAGAGCAAAAGACCACTCGAAATTTTAAACTCCGCCAAAAAAAACTTTGGAAAAACTTTTCCTACCCACCTTCTTTCCTCCTCCTCCTCCTCCTCCTCCTCTATCCCCCCCTCCCCCTCCCCCCCCCCAAAAAAAAAAACCAAAAACCAAAACTGGAACTGGGAAGTAAAATTCTCCTCGGAATCAGCGGCGCGTAAATTTCACGGCAGAGATGAACTTAATGGCACCATGTTGTTTATGACGTCATTCCACCGCTCTTGCAAAAACCCTCCACGCCATGAAACATGGAAAAATGCTTTGCCATCTGGAATGCACGCCCTCTCATTCTTCCAACTAATGGTCCCCACTCGACCACCCATCCATCCACCCACCCATCCACCCAACCGGCCTTCATTCATTCATTCTCTCGTTCTTCCAGGACAAAATGATCAGTTCACTCAATCAATCATTTGTTTGTTTGTTATTGCAACTATTACAATATATGACAATATTATTTACCATTTTTGTTATTGTTATTATTATTATTATTATTATTATTATTATTATTATGTTGTTCTTCTTATTATTCTTATTGTTATTATTATTGTTCTTCTTATTATTCTTATTATTATTATTGTATATTTAATAAAGTTAATTAATGGTCAGGCATTAAATCATAACTTAAATATTAACCCCATAAATAACAGAAAGAACAAAAATTTTGCCATCACTGATAGATGGAGCCTCAAGGTCATTGGTGATGTCACGGGATCAAGAGGTCACATCGAGGGTTCAAACCTCATGCCGGAAATCCAGAGTGAGTCTCCTCCTCCTCCTCTTCCTCCTCTTCTTCCTCCTCCTCCTCCTCATCATCATCATCATCTACGACGACAACAACAACAACGAATGCGACTGCAAGGATGTTAAATAATAGGCAATAATATTATTATGCATATTATGCACCATGACATTACTCAATCTGTCCTGTTATTATAAATATAATTACGACCAAATTATTTATTATTGCAATAATGAACTATAATTGTTCATTACCTGATGACTGACTTTGGTAGTTACAAATGTTGCAATGATCGAATGATTATCACTGATGATAAACGATTCAACAACAACAACAATAATGATAATGATGACGACGATAATAATAATAATAATAATAATAATAATAATAATAATAATAATAATAATAAATAATAATAATAATATAATGATAATGATATAATAATAATAATAATAATATAATGATAATAATATTATAATAATAATAACAATAATAATAACAATGACTGAAATCCCAGCGGTAACATTCCACCTCTGCTCGTTGGAGCGTGACGGAGGCCGTCCATCCAATTTGCAAGTTTTCGTGTTGTTTTGCTTTTGTTGTGTTTTGTTGTTGTTGTTGTTGTTGTTGTTGTTGTTATGGACGACTGTTGTGTTCATTTTAACTTCCACGACGACCACCCGAGTGGAACTTTGGTATTTCCACCCTCCTCAGCCTCCTCACCTTGGATTTTTGAGGGCTGTTGAGGGGAGCATTTGTCGTTTTGTGGGTCAGGTGACGTTTAAGGTTAAAAGGATTTTGAATGTTTGTGATTGGGATGCTTGTGATTGGGATGTTTTTCAACATTATTACTATTATCATTATTATTATTTTAAAATTTCTATTATTATTATTATTATTATTATTACTGTTGCTGATGGTTTAATCTGAATATTGCAATCAACTTTCATATATATGTTTTAACTTTGTCATCGTCATCTTTTACATTCGTGGATATCCGTATCAATCATTTAATCAAAATCATTAAAAGGAGTTGTCGTTTGGTCAACAACAACAACAACAGCAGCAACGACGACGACAACGACACATGAATCGCACACTTGACTGAACTCAGTCGTCTTCATGATTTCAATCGTCTTCTACATTTACTTTCTTGCCATCAATATCGTGACATTGACGACCTGATGATGATCACGATGATGATGATGATGATAACGACGATGACGATGACGACGACGACGATGATGATAACGGCGATGATTTTGTTCACGATGAACATGATGGGGATCACCACAACAACCAGAATAGCCATCGTCATCAGCATCACTACCATCTTCATCATTATCATCACCCCATCATCATCATCGTCATCAGCACCAATACCATCGTCCTCCTCCTCCTCCTCCTCATCGTCATCATCATCATCACCACCACCACCACCATTATCGTCGTCGTCATCATCATCGTCATCAGCACCAATACCATCGTCATCGTCCTCCTCCTCCTCATCGTCATCATCATCACCACCACCACCACCACCATTATCGTCGTCGTCATCATCATCGGCTAAAAGATGCATGTACTCGTGACAGGTCACGTTTGTAGCAAATTACGTCTTATTTTCGCGTTGAAAATAAATTATTTTTTACTCCTTGCAGATTATAAATAATTTGAGTTATTTTAAAATATTCTGAATTATTTTAATAATTATTTTAATTCATTTTAAATCGTTTTAAAATGTTCGAGACACATTAAGGTATTAATGCAGAAAATTGTAAATATTAAATTGTAAACCATACTGGAAGATAGGTTTACAGCCATTATATTAGGTTTTATTGATAAATAAATTAATTAATTAATTTAAATTATTATTATTATTATTGTTAATGTTGCTGAGCTCATTATCATAATTTATGTTAATCGTTGTTTCTTAATGTTAATCTTATTCAAGAAATATTTTATTTTAATTTATACGTTATTATAATTCGTTTCTTTACCAAGACGACCGTCTTGTAGATATTCCTGATGAATATACAGGACCGGATTGAATAAATTATGCAAATTATGATAATAAGGAATATTTAATGCCATTAAATATGCATGACCCCGACCCGACGGTAACCGCGTACGCGTGGTCCATTATTTTAACCAGTCTTTATTTGCTCCTGGTTGCAAATACAAGATCCATTTTTAGATTTGTGAACGATGCTCAACACTGACCATCAATCCTATTGGTCGAGTGGATGGAAAGAGTAGCTTCAGTCATCCATCCGTCCATCCATCCATTCATCCATCCATCCGTCCGTACGTCCGTCCGTCCATCCATCCATCCATCCATCCATCCATCCATCCATCCATCCATCCATCCATCCGTCCATCCGTCCATCCGTCCATCCGTCCATCCGTCCATCCATCCATCCATCCATCCATCCGTCCATCCATCCATAACTCGGTACATCCAGAATTCATTCGTCCATTCATCCGTATATCCAAACTATAGTCATTATAACACATAAAAGTGCAAAAAAAGTACATCTTTAAAACAAATCTCAACTATGAACCGTTTCAGTTATTAATAAAATTATGTAAAGCAATCAATATTCTGTAAAATCATGTAAAATAAATATTAAATTATGTAAAAATAAATAATAAATTATGTAAAATTATATAAAATAATTAACATTATATTTGAATATATAATAATTAACATTATATTTAAATATATAATAATTAATATTATAAAATATAAATATGAAACAATTATCTTCGACGGTCATCGCACTAAAATATTTATCCGAACAAAAATCTGAACAAAGAAAATTAAAAACTTTTATAAGGACTTTTGACAAATGGCTTTTTGTCCTTTTTTAAAAACTAGAACTTTTTTATTAAATAAAACTTAATTAAAAACAAAACTTAAAAATATTTTCATTTTAAATTCATATATTTCAACAACCACATTGGCTATGTTGGATAAGTGACAGGCAAAAGCCAACTTACAGGCTGTAATATTAAGTATTCAGACCTTAACCATACCCCAAACTTTCAAAATATTTGTTGAGCCCTGCACCAATCAACAAAAGCCGACATCCTAAAGACCTCTCCCAATATTTTAGGTCCCCAGACGGGTCAGGGATCACCCTGGGACCCTACCCTAGTCCTATCCCAACCCAACCCTACCTTAACCCTACCTACCCCAAACTTAACCCTAACCATACCCTAACCCCAGCCTACCTCCTTTCTCTGGAAATCCACGATAGAACTTGTTCCTGTGAGTTGACTTTTGCTCGTCACTTATCCAGGTATCCAAGACTAGCACCGACATCAACTGCCAACAACTGCCAACAATATCAGCAACAATAACAACAACTGCCAACAATATCAGCAACAATACCAACAACAACAACAACAACTGCCAACAGCATCAGCAACAACAACAACAACTGCCAACAACAACAGTTTACAACTTCCGACGACGACAACTAAATCTGGAAAATACCAAAAATCCTCGTCCGACTGAATGTTCAGGATGGAGTTGTTTCGGCGTCAAATTGGAAGCCAATAAGTCGAGAGGTCACGTGCTCCTCATGACGTCATCGTCCACGGTTGGTTGACTTCAACTGCCGAGGGGTTACAAATGGCGCCCGGCCGTGCTCAGATGATTCATTGATTCTTGTCGTGTGAATTCACTTCAAGTTTCTTCTTCTTCTTCTTTAATGAAGATACACTCGCAAAACTCATCCGCTCTTGAGTCTTGCTCGCTCTGTCCATCTTCCGCATCGTTCTTTCGTTTTTCATTTCTTCCTTCCATTTCGTTCCGTAACAGGTTAATTTATTTGTTTATTAATTTATTTGTTTGTTTATAATCTGATGATTTTTCTGGTGGATTTCGTGTTGGAAACATCAACTGAGGCTGTTAAGTGATTTCTTTTCAAGCTGAATGAATGGATGGACGGATGGATGGATGGACGGACCGACGGATGGTCCGACGGATGGATATACGGATGTACGGACGGGTGGACGGATAGATAGATAAAAGGATGTAGGAATTGATGGGTGGACGAAAGGCTTAACGTTGTAAATGCTGAGATCAATTTAAGTGGTGCTGTCATCTCACAAATCGGGTCGTGCACCTGCTCAAACCCCTCCTGATTGGTGGCGAACATTTCGCGCCAAACAGGTCAGCTCAGCGTTTATAACGTCTCTCGGTGCAACCTTAACAATCACCGATTGTCATGACGTCTGACGCCTGATGACGATGACGATGATGACGGTGATTGGGGAGATAGAGATGCAATTTAAACTTCATTTGTTAATTTTGTAGAATTTAATTTTAAGACGAAAATTAATTTCAATTGAATCGTAGAAATCACTTATAATTGTAATAAATTTCTAAAGTAAAATGTCTATTAATCGCCCAAAAAAGGCAGAAAATGTAAATAATAATCATTTACAAATATATCCGATAAATTATTATTTACATAATGAGTGACATTATCATAAAATATTACAAAGTTACTCAGCACTCACCACCGGGGGAATGTAAGTAATTATTCATGAGGCCCGATTGAATTAAGTTGTTGTTTTGCGTGTCTAATTAACCCTGCTCAGGTCATTTGGAATTCATGGCCGGATTTCATGGTGCGGTGGTCCAAAGGTGCGGTGTTCAACACCTGGCTAACTCTTAAAGGGATGGAATTCGACAATGCGAATTGGAAAAAGTAATAAAATATTATTATTCAATCAACAGTTTATTAATCATAATTGCTTTTGATTTTAAAATATAATTATAAAATATTTATTAATTATTTTATAATTAAACAATTATATTGTAATTTGTAACAGTAACAAACAATAAAAGCAGTTCATAATAACAGCCATTTTAAAAACAATTATTATTGAAAATTAACAATATATTTAAATAAACATGTAATAATTTACAACATTGAAGAACGATAAACAGTTATACAATTATATAACCTAATTATTAAACAAAATATTTATTAAAAACAATTAGCTAATTGGTTGCTTATCAGCTGGAGATGAATCATTGAGATGAAGATCGTGTAGTGAATGACATAATCTTGATAGGACTTCATGTCATCCGAGCTTTTGCTTGGATTTATTTTCATTTTTATTTTAAAAAGAATATTTTTATTTAAGAAAATTTATTTATTTTTTATTTATATAATTTATTTAATACAATTTTAAGACCACGACAACAACTTGTTACATTCTGCAGGACGTTCTCAAGAAATGATTTTTTTAATAAAAATGGAGAAATATAAACATTCTATGATATTATATTTTCGTAATATTAAGTTATATTAAATATAATTTGAACTAATATCATGTTGTAATTACATTAGAGTACCAATCTGGAAACGTTTAAAAGTGATTAACAAATTAAAACCGCTGACATTCGCAGATTAACTTTAATAATTTCTAATTATTTTAATTAATTAATTAATTAAATGAAGATGAAATTAATTTTTAAAACCTCAATTATTTACAAATTGCACCCATACGTCTCCTCGGTCGTGGTCTGCCACGGTGTGGTCGACCTTGAACTTCGAACGGCCTCGTGACGTCATCATGTCTGACGAATGGGAGGAGGAGATGAAAAGGTCAGACACTCAATAATGAGGTCGAACCAGTCTGTTGACACGTCGATCCATTTGATGAAATAATATTATGACAGCAGCACGTACAAGACACGTACAAGCAAATAGCGGAACAAGGTATCCGTGTACTGGAACCTATACGCACGTATTGGAACCCATGTGCAGGTATTGCAACAGAAGACTCTTTTTCGGCACCTATACTCAGGAATTGGCACCCCATGCGCTGTTATCAGGTATAATTGCAGGTACTACAGGTAGAACCTGCACGTAGGTATTTTTCATATGCAGCTATTGGCACGGATGTGCAGGTATTTGTACATATATGCAAGTATTTTCACGTGTATGGAGGTATTGGCACGTACATGCAGGTATTGGCAAATGTTTTCCAAAGACCGATGAAACGTTTTTCTCCATCTCCTCTCAGCTTCTCTCCTGTGCTCCTGTGATGGAGCGTCTCGATAAATCAGAACAAATTAAATAATCGACCCAACATCCGGGTTCAATTGCTTCCATCCACCAACCTCCAACCTTTCAACCCCGAGGGAGATGCATTTGGAAAATGAGGGTACGGAAAGGGGGTAGTCAGTGATGATTAGGCAGTAGTCCATGAGGATTGTCTGCCATATCATGTGATAGTTTTTTTTTAGACAGTATTTTGTTTTAATCGAGCAACAAAATGTATTTTCAGTTTGTATTTTTTTTTGTGTATATTCAATTCAATTCGTTCACTGTCCTACTGCCAACCATCCTATCTGTATATACACAATTTTTTTGTCTGTCAACATCAAAGGTGTACTCACCAGTCAGCTGACAGTGTATTCGCGAGAGAGGAAGATGTAGGGTGATTTGGAGGAATCAGTGGTTTATCGCGTCATTTTACAGTAAAGTATTATCTTCGGTCGCCAAAGTTATGCATGTATAACAACTATTTTTATTTGCATGTTATAATAACAAATATAATAATAAAGACTGTCTTTATTTAATTTCAGCTATCAGAATATAAGCCAAACAATTAAAAAATACCAAGAGGTAAATGAAGCTAAAACTCCATCTTTGGAAAGTTATGTATATATATACATTAGGGTGCCAATAAAAAATGTTTTTTTCGAAATTGTTTATTCCCGTTCCAGAAATTTGTTCCTTTTACATTTCTAAGGTTATACACAAATTTCTAGGTAAATCAAACGTCATTTAGAACTGTCTCAAGCATCTTGAACATCCCAATGCTTAAACATTGCGTATAATAGCGGAAATTACATATTGCGCACATTTTACATGGTTAACTTCGATAACAAGAAATATTTTAGTTTTTTTTTTAAATCTGTTTAATTTCGTACAACTTAACCTTCAAAATATTAAAAAAAAAAACACAGACTTTCAACAAAAAATGCATACATGTATATACATACATACATGTATATATATACATACATGTATGTGTAACTATGCAGGTATTTATGTGCAAATATATAAGAGAGAAATGGATGTCTTTCATATTCGGTCACCAAAGTTATTTTTAGATTCTAGCTAATAGGGTTAAGAACCACTGACCTACATACTCGTTTTCCTATACACAATTTATTATTTATTACACTGGATGTATAAACACACAGACTTGGTAGCTAAAACCTGGCACCCCTTCATGGCAGAAATGACCAGCTCTTCCTCATCCACCAAGGATGACAGTAAGTTGCAAATGAATCACGAATGCTCAGAGTTGCGGAGCACCCCATGTGGGATGACATCCCACCAGTAAATCAACTCAGGATTTTCGGTTCCTGACATTTCAAACAGCCCCAGGCTAAAATGCATTTTTGCTGCGCTATTCTAGAGGATTTACCCTACCATTGTTGAGGCTTTCCATTCTATTTGCTCTTCTGATAACCTGAATGGCCTGATCTTAAGTAAGATCAACACTTTTGTTCAGGTTTGGACCACCAGTAAAATGCAAATATCACAATTTTGGTGACTAAACCTCCAAAACTTAGGCCTCAACTGAATCACTTTAAACATGCAATAACGAAATCTCACCACCAAAACCTGCTCAACTCGACTGGTCCTGAGGTCCGAACGAATCGGTAACTTATTGCGGCCAATAAAAACCTCGGCAGACGTCCCCACCACCCAATCAAAACAAACTCCAAAGCAATCCGACAAATGTTCTGGTTTATCCAGGACGATACGGCATCATACCAACCGATGAGAAACTTGATAATGATGATGATGATGATATTAATAATAATAATAAAATAAAAACAGACGACATCCCCAAGCATCTCCGCTCATAGATGTGCAAACTCTTCTGCTAAACTTCGTGCCCGATTGAGATTCCATCTACATTTTGACCAATTTTTTCTCCAGCAGCAGCAGAGACAAGAACGAGAGAAAAAAGAAAGAAAGTTGAGGAGAGCCTGGAAAAGAGCAGACGATAGAAACCCTATTTCGAACGGAACGTCCGAAGCCGGCATCTAAAATGGAATTTTCTTCGGTTGCATAGCGAGAATCGATCGAGGCAGAAGTAAAGTTTTATTCCAACAACATTCAGATCTCAACACCTCGAGAGAAAGAACGACGACCGCAAGAAGGACGAGGAAGCAAAGATCGAAAAACTTCTACGGAGAGCGGAAGCTCGGCCGCGTCTTCGCACGTTACGGGAGTCGCATTAGTTTATAAATATAACGAATCAATCAATCAATCAATTAACCAACCAACTAATCGACAATTAACTTGAGTTAAGAATGCAATGAACAAAAAATTCGTTACAACCGAGCGGACCGCGTCGGTCGCCCGACGGAGATTTGCGAGGAGACCGGCGTCGAGCCTTTTCAAAGTCCCTAAGATACGAGAGTTGCCGCGCGGAACTCGGGTCGCACGGACGCGCCCTCCTTCCCTTCTCGCGCACGCACGCACGCACGCAAACTCGGGTCCGTCAAAATATCTACAGTCTCCGACGTCTTGCGTGCAGCACGTTGGACGACCTCTCCCCCGACCATTCAGTCGATCTTCACGGTCGAGTAAATCTTCCTCACGAAGTAGGAGGAGCCTACGTAGCTCACGGTGCCTGCAAAATTCAAAGTCATTCGGTGAATGGAAAATCGTGCCATGCATGCATGCATGCACAGGTGATAAAAGATAAACGATAATGCGATACGCATGCGTATGATGACAAGCGATAAATAAATGACGATAGCTTGCAACATCAACCTCAGCCTCTGGCAATTGTTGTGGCAACTATGTACAAGCATGAACAGATAGCAAAAGCCTCTCATAACACATAAAATGTATGGTCAATATCAGTTTATCCTAAAATCAATTTAAGTCTTAAAGCATTATCATTAAGCATTATCATTCTGCGGTCCAATGCATGGACGCCAGTGACAGAAATTGCAACGAAAGAAACAAATAGAGACAAATACCGAGAAGATACAAATAGAAAATACAAAGAAACAAATACTAAGATATTTACTCACCGCACATTGTGCCCAGAGCGACGCTGAACAGAGCCATGTAGCCAAAATAGAAAGTGGTTTGGAAAACACCGTACATTCTGCAAAATGGGGAGCATTTCAAAGATGTGAATAATCACTCGGTGATACCAATATAACATAATAATAATAACAGTAATATTATTATAATTATATTATATAATATTAATAATAATAATATTGTTATTATCATTCAAACATCGGCAGATCGTTCTCAGCGCCATTAATAACCTAATGAGTCGAGAGGCTACCTAAGCATTCCCATATGCAACCTTCACGCAACATTACTAGGACTGTCGTCATAAAATCGTCATCTAATTAACTAACTCGAGAGAATGAATGAATGAATGAATGAATGAATGAATGAATGAATGAATGAATGAATGAATGAATGAATGAATGAATGAATGAATGAATGAATGAATGAACAAACTAACGAATGAACTCACTTGGTCTTAAAGAAGAAGTAGTAGAATGAGTACATGTACACGTACAGGGCTGTCGAAGCACCAGCCAGGAAACTTGTCCATTGCCTGATTATGATAATTTATTCGATTAATTCATAATTCATGTGCTACAAATCGACCAATCAAAATGATCCCTGGCAATCGGACCTAACATTTTGACATTATTGATACCGTCACATTTTGAAATATGAAACTTAGGTATAAGTCTTTCCTATTTCAACCTCACATAACTCAGGAGCCAACAGTTTGCAAAAAATTTGCATAATAACATCATTATTATTATAATGAATAATTATTATTCATGGAGGAATCGCATAAAATTGCAATTCAAAGTCAATGAACGAAAGAACGAAGGAACGAAAAAGAAGAAAGCAAAAAAACCCGACCATCTGTAATCCTCGGCGTTCAGCAAGAAGTAGGTGCAGACGATCGTGACGCAGACGGTGACGACGATGAGGATGAAGAAGACGAGGAGCATGAAGCCGTACACGTAGTAGATCTTGTAGGCCCAGAAGGATGTGAAGATGAAGTACCTGGACGTAAAAAAGACGAGCAACGAATGTTTTCGTTTCGTATGTTTTGTATGCTTCGTAGGTTTCGTATGTCTCGTAGTTTTTATGATGACACGATATCATCCTTCTTGTTCTCATTCGATCGACGCGGAGTCGAAAAGGTCAAGTCGCTCGAGTGTTTTTAAGTTGGTCAACCGGAGAATTAATCATTAGTTGATGTAATCATCAGTCATTGATGGTTGCCATGATTGATTTATTAATCTATTTATTTATTTATTTATTTTCAAGCATTGAATTTTGAAGAGTCAAATCTCTGCTTCAAAGGAAATTATAAAACAAAGTCAATTGTAAAACAAAGTAAATAGTAAAACAAAGCGGTTGAATTGTTTACATTTCAACGACAAAACAAAGATGAAACATTGCCTTTTGAAGCAATCCTTACATTTCAATGAAGATGGATCCAAAGGGGAGAAGTCCTCCGAGTATGGCAATCACTCCTGGCTCCATGAACCTGAAAGATTAATTAATTATTTATTTATTAATCAATTATTAATTAATTTATTATTTATTTGTTAATAAACTAATTAATGGACACCGAACGATGAACGTATAATGAATAATTCAATAGAGTTCAAATGCCATCATGGCTGATGATGCTCTTGAAGCAACATCCTCCAAGTGAACTGGTATTATCATCATCATTATCATTATTTTATTTTTAAATGATAAACATTATAAAATGAAATAATTCTAATTCTAATTAACAAGATTTTCAAGACAATTCAAGAAATTAAATCGTCTTAAATTGACAAAAACAAAAAAAATCATCCCGCAGACCATTTTTTCTCCGGGATGGGTCTCGGAACGGCGTTCACTCTGCACGGGAAGTTGGGCTGACCTGAAAGGTTCCTGCCAAGCACCGTTCCGACCAAGTTCAGCGGCAGGATGACGAACACGCATATGCACAACACCGCCAACTGGAAGAACGACGCGGTTTTTTTATTATGAAATCACGTCGACGTTAATGACGGAGACGACGTTATTAAAACAACGTTAGTAAAACAAAAACTATTTCGTGGAGAAATAATATATAATAATTATTACAATAATAATAATTATAATTATTACAATAATAATTATCATTATTATTAATATTATTATTACATATTATATTATTACATATTATTAATATGTGGTTAAGTTCTAAAACCCATTGAATTATTTCTGCACTAATTACCCCCAGCCATTGGGAGGGAATCTTTCTGAGGACACGTTTATTTTAATGGAACGACAGTGTAAGAGTTTCGAGTGCTCTTTCATTCATCATTTTGTCATTTCATTTTTTAATTACTTTAATTATAAATTAATCAAATTAATTATAAATTAAATGTTTTTATGTTCTCAAAATAATTTTGAAAAAGACTTTCAGTGGGTGGAAGAGCAAAGTATAACAAAACAGTAAACAGAAATCCCTGATTACGTTGTTAATCTGAGTTTAATTCATTGTCACGTATTCATCTATCCACCCCAAACCCACCCATCCATCTATCCATCCGTAAGTCTGTCATGGTTAAAAATCGTCCTGAGTTCATCCATTTCAACTTCAGCATTTTAGGTTTTCCGTCATTTTCTATTTATTTCCAAATTTCTAATTGTAATTCAGAGAAGCTCCAGCATTGACATCATCATCATCATCACCATCATCCTTGCTGCCAAATAGCACTAGTGTTAAAACCATACCTGGTTCATGCCCAATAGTGCAATAGCCCTAAAGTCCTATTCTGGACACATGCCACTTTAACAACATTCTGTTTTATTTTATTTATTATTATATAATTATTATTTATTATCACTTTTATTATCATTATTATCTCAACAAATACACCATTTCCACATCTACAAATAAACCCTAACCAGCTAATAACAATACGCTTACCAATAATACCATTGCAGCTGTAATTGTCATCATCACCACCACCACCATCATAATCATCATTATCATCATCAACTCACCATGACAGAGAGTGGAATGGTCCTAGCAGAGTGGTAGTACATGGAGATGAAGTTGATGAAGAAAGCCGTTCCGCAGATGAGAGTCGGCATGAAGAACGCGCTGAACACCATCTGCTTGATCCACAGCTTCCCTATGATTTCGAAGATTAATTTATAATTAATTGATTATTAATTTATAATTAATTGATTATTAATTTATAATTAATTGATTATTAATTTATAATTAATTGATTATTAATTTATAATTAATTGATTATTAATTATCAACAGACGAATTAACGACAGCCTTTTTTTTTAATGGCACCTTGACAAACTGACTCATTAATCTTAAGTCGTGATTCATGACTAAGTTAATTATGGAGATGGCAAAAATAGATTTTGCATTCCGGCCATAATTGTCTATAGTAAACTGCAAAAATAATTATTTATTCCTCAAAAATGCAAATAAGATAAAAATAATATTATTATATAATACGTCATTTGTATAGCGCCGTGCGCGCGAGCTACAGGGGCGGTGAAATAAGATATAAATAGTATTATTATTATTATTATAAAAAAACTGAAATAAGATATAAATTATATTATTATTATTATAAAAAAATATTATGGTAGAAATGAATATTAATGAGATCAGTTAAAACTGTTATTGGTCACGTAAAGCATTGAATGCCAGTTCAAGAACAGCATTCAAGTCTTAAGAAGACAAAAGCTAATACAATTCAATGGTATTAAACATTAATTATTAATTAATGTAATCTAAATCAAACTAATTAATAAATAATAAGAACTTAATTTAAATAAATTAATTACCATAATAAGATCATTAAGAGACAGAAAAACAAGAATCATCAGAAACTCTCAGCAAAGTTAATGTAATTATGAATTAGAGTGGGTGGCCTAGCTTGCCAGAGCAACCTTGGTGATCTACCAAGTAATTTATTTAATAAGTAATTGGATCTCACAAGTAATTTAACAGAAGTTTGGCTGCAACAACAGCAGCAACAATATCTCTTGTGACAACAATATCAGCAACAACAACAAAAGCCCACGACTAACCTCCAATCCTACTGTAGAGACTTCCTCCGAAGTAGCCATTCACGGGACCGGTCGCGGCAAAGACGAAGATGGCGGTCGTCAGGAGGGAACCACGTCTGCAGGGAAGAAGGAAATAAGAAAGGAGTCATTGATTAATTCATGGCAGAAATGATTTAATTGTGACGTCAATTAGCGAGAAAAAAAAAACAAAATCGAAGATGATTTTGCACCAAAAAACCACCGAAAGTCTACCAAGCAGCAGATCGGGGAGATGAACATTCAAATCACTGTTGGCCTGCCTGTCAAGGGAGAGTCCCAATTTCAACGACCTCTCGACCTCTGAACTTCCAGCCGTGCAACGACCTTTAACAGTGCAGCGATTCCAAACAAAAGCGAGTCGGATCCGCAAACAATCTCGTTCGCTCGTAAAGACGAAGCCAAAACAACAGGGGCTTCCGGAAACGGAAATTTTGAAGTTCTAAAGAAATGCTCCGAGGAATGAAGCAGTAACCTCGACGCGAACGAACGAAACCAAATCGTTTTAAAAGAAAAACATCTGCCCGACCGTCCGTCTCGACGAAACTCACTCCGTGTACAGCTCCCCGATGATGGCGATGGTGATGGTGCAGCAGGCCACGAATGCGATCTGATATCCCGAGCCCACGAGGGAGGAGAAGAGGATGGGGTGGACGGGAGCCCTGAAGACGTCACCGTGGACCTGCTTCCAGCCGTACTCGTCGCCCAGGTCTCTCTCCTGTGACGGTGTCGTCGGAAGTTAATCGATCGACCGATAACGACAGTCGACGTCGAATTTGATGCAATTAGTTAACGACCAACGAAAATCACATCATCATCATCATCATCGACGCCTGGAAGTACCATCTCGTCGATGTCGTCCTCCTTGCTGTATCTGGCGTAATCCTTCCTGAGCGTCCTCATGAGAATCATGCTGACTAAACCGACCAGGAAGATGACCATCATGAAGGAATTGAAGATCGAGAACCAGTGGATCTGCGCATAGTTACGATTTTACATTCAAATTTATATTTCAATTATCACTATTATTTATTTATTTGTTTTCACGGTGTCGAATACAACAGCTGAAAAATCAGTTGTGCCAGGCCTCAATCAGAGTCCATGGGAAGATATTATTTTTATAACAATATTAATAATAATTATTATTATTACAATAATTATCATTATTATTATGGAAAAATCCTCAAAGTGGCTGGGGATTAACCTTTTAATCAAAGTTAAGGCCAATGCATTGGTACTGATGGTTAGGTATATTGGTACTGGTAGGGTATATTCTCTAATAATTCATGAAACCAGCTATAAATAATCTATAATTTTTCCCTTCAAAGAGTAAAATTACAATAATAAACACCTTAAATACTAAAATACATCTTAAAATCTTAAACATGTAAATTATTCTCCTGTTTTTTTAATCACCAAATTTCATTTGTTATTCCAGAAAATAATTGGCAATCCTAGAAGAAAAAATAATAATCAGAATTCGTTTCACGAGAAATTAAGGACATAAAATAATAATAATAATAATAATAATTTTATCGCTTTCATCCCATGACGACGACGATGATGATGATGATGACAACAACTTTTGTTTTTAAAAACTTCAAACTCACCCGATGCTGGAAGAAGTTCGGTTCCAGGTACTTGTCGAATCTGTCTGCAAATTTGACCTCGGAACGAATCCATTTGACCTGTTCGGAAACGACGACGGAGAGTGACGGCGAACGTTTAAGTCGAATAAAACAAAAACGTCAAGGAATGTCGTACGAAGTACGACTTTCATGAGACTATCGATTCATCCTAGGACTTCACATCCTAGGCATTAACATTCTTGTTAGTCTTAGCATAAAAAAGAGGCACTTTAAACATTCTCTGAATGAATTGAATTGAATTCATGGAAACTACCAGGAAGAAATCATAGATCGATCTATGACAGTGAAGTTCATTTATAGATTGAAATCATGTCATGACGGACGGACAAATCGAAAAAGGCAGACGGAAGGCACGCACCTCGTAGGTCAGGCTGATCGGAGACGACGAAGTGACGGCAGTTTTGCCCTCGACCGTCATGTTGACGTCCACGATGTTTTGGCCGTTGTATCCGATCTGAAAGCTCTTGTGGGTGTAAAGAAGTATTTCGTCAGGTTTCTCGCCCCCAGATTTCTCCCCGACGGAGCCTTGATTTTCAATGCAAACAAGTTTTATAAAAGGATTTTATAATTTCCTAATTGTACATTTAAATATTGAAACATTAGTAATAATTCTATTTATTATGGAATTGTAACATAACAATTCTATTATTGTGATGTAGTATTATATATACTTATACATTAAAGTTATTACTTTCTTATACCCATTTAGATGTTTTTATTTTAACATTATTTATTTATTTATTTATTTAATTACTTAAACATTATTTAGCACGAGACATAATTACATTTATCGTTTCTATTTTCCTTGAATGACGACACGTGTTTAAACAACCGATAATTTATGTATTGCTTTTTAAGTCATTAAAACCAGTAATTGTACAAACTGGGAATAAATTGTAGTGAAATTTAAATTTTTAAAATTTAAATTATCATTAATTAAATTAAATTAAAGAATTCTAAGTTCCTTTAGACTTCATACTGATTCATTCTGAGTCTTAACGTTGCATTTTGCACATCTGTTCGATCGCTTCTCGTATAACAAAGACATGCAAAGACGAGCAAAGACTACACATCAGTAAAACATCAAAATCAATTCAACGACAACGACTAGCAACAAACAAAACAACAACAGAGCGCAAAACCAACCCCAAATCGGAAGGTCATCGATGTACATCTGATACCAATAGTTATTCTTTATGGCATAAGTGAATGCTTGCAGCTTGGTATCGTCCATGGATATCTCACAATAACTGGTTTTGATGACATCATCTGAAATGCCGTCCACAATTTTAAATGTCACATTTCACTTGCAGACGGATGGATTTGCAGAAGGGCAGAAGGATGTTGGTAAGTTAATAAATAAAATAAAACTGTTTATTAGTAAATTATCCGATATAAATGTTAAATTGAAAATAAAGTGACTATTTTGCCAACTTCAGTAGTTTGGGTGTTCATTTGAAAAACAGTTTAAAATATACTTTGCTTTACTTTAGACCAATGAATTATTTAACCAAAGTTTACGTTTGAATTTGATGTCTATTCCGCTGAAAGTCAGTTCGACTCCCTGCAGGGCCTCGCCGATGGTTTCGTGGTGATGGCCGACCTCCTTCTGGGAGCCCAGGCAGAAGGGCAGGGACGTGTATGAATACGTTTCTTGTTGATTGTAGTAGGGACCGACGGTGTTCATCCATAACACGACTTGCTCGTCGTTTTTGTACTTTCAAAAATAACTCCAATTTAAGAGCTTTGGACATTAGGTTCAGTGACTATAATTAATGCTGTTTGACGATGATCCTTAGAATATCATAAACAACTAATTAAAAAATGCAAAAATGTGAAAAAGATTCGGTACATCGAATCGGTTGGACATAAACTTCATCCATTCCAGGAGTTACGTCACAAACGTAAAACAGTTCAAATACAGCAAAATATGGTCGTCAATTAAGTATAAATTTGATGCGAATCGTCAAAACTTACAACATGATCGTGTTCGTCGCCATGAACACACAAGACGAAGAAAACCGTTGTGAAAAACGATAGCAGATTAAAATCCATCTTATTAACGCTTCTAATGACAAGATATTGAACCCGCAATTATCATTTACTCACAAAGATGAAGCCAAAACTTAAGGAAATGAAAATAGAGCGCAAGACTACGGAGCCACGTCACTCTAAATATTCAATAGGTGCATTAAAGTTGGAACTATTTTGTCAAAATAGGATGGCAGAAGCACTAAATGCAGCTTATTTTAAATAGTTTGGTTTATACCAAAGCAAGTTTTTAGCTGGTTTATTCCATAACGCATTAACAATATTTAAATCAACTTGTAAGCTATTTAAGCATGATTTGTTGCATAATAATAAGTTTGCGCTTTTAAACATGCAGCTTTTATAAATTTACCTTTCATATAAATAAACTTCTAATTGAATAAGTATCATTTTTTTACAATAAATATATGGATAGATAAATCCAGGTAATGTAGATTATCCAGGATAAATACGAGTATTAATACTTGCCAATTCACACTGGCTGAAATAATGAGACTATTACTAAATAAATGGATATTATAAATTTAACAAAATTTTTAGAAATTGGACTGTTCTCAAAATTGTTTTGTGCTGTCTAAGTTGAACTTTCCTCTAGATATTAACAAAATCCATCACCGCAAATAATGTTCGCATTAACCTTTCCTCTGCCTTACTTTCATTTTTATGACGAGTTCATAGTAAGAGCTTTTTTTTATTACGCTAGAATTGTTTGCATATTCCATTCAAATTAAATTTATAATAAATATTTCAATTAGATTACTTTCCTTTGCCGGATTATAATTTTATATAACTTTAGACATAATTTGATTTGAATTTCTTGAATTGATGAGCTGACGTTTTAAGGTCTAGCGGCGCAAATTGGTGCAAAATTGGCGCTCGCATATTTTTTATTTTCTCTCAGTACCACGATATGAAAATTAAAATGAGTAAAGCACGATTCTTCTTAACGTTCTTAGGTTTACTGAGTAGAATCTGTTGACATCTACGACGTCCACTAGTTTTGTAAATGCCAGCATCATCTGAGCATTGCATTTAACAAAACAAATATTTTGAACCACAGGTGCGCTATTTCATGGAATTGATTAGGATTTGACTTTTCATCCTGGGATATTTAAAACTCGGGCTAATGTTCATGTCATAACAAAACGGAAGAATAACAGATGTTTCTCAGTTAATCCCTGGTAGGGATATTTCCAAAGAAATTTTATGCAGCACTGGTCATTGCGTGCAGGTCCTAAACAACGAAAACCATTTCACGAGTTATTTTGATCATGGAAATGATTGGGAAGGTCTTGAAACTGAGTATGTTGTAGAATTGTTTTCATTATATTTGACAATATTTCTACTTGGACGGCATGCGAATTTTATTTTTATGCTTATTTTTTAGTGGTTAATCTTTTAATTGAAAAAGCGTTATTAATGAGCATTATTAAATATCCTGTAAACTGTAGAGAATTCAGATGCAGTGTCAGTCCATCACACAACTCAATACAGAAAATTGAGGCAGGACATAACCGACGACGAAAGGGACGACGAAGATGACGATGTCGTCTTTCTAAGAAAAGGAATCGAGTTAAAGCAGCAAAATGGTTTTGAAATCGATCGTGTCAAACTTGGCACCGAGTCTGACCTTGACCTCAGACCATCCAGGAAATCAAAACCTTCGTCGGATGGCATACAAGTATTTGTAACATTTAACCATTAAGTTGATAATTTCATTGCTAAACTGTCAGTTCCATAATTCTTTCAATAGTGATTGAAGCATGTCTTTTTGGACTAATTTGCCTTAATTTTTATTAAAATGTTAAGCATTATTGAGATGTTACAATATTTATCATGTCTTTTATTTCATAGGCCAATGTCAATTACAATTTACAAAATACTGGTATGTGATGGGCCTTAAGTCATAATAATCTCTTTGGATAAGTCCAACTGTGGAAATTCAATTCTATTCTGCAAATATTTTAAGTGCCTTTTTTATCCAAGTCCTAGGAAAATTATGGTACTTAGTTTTAAGGTTATCATAAAATGTATTTTAAATATTATACAACTCTAGATATTAAGCATTTATGATTACCTGTGTATGACATAACTGTCATAACTATCATCATCATCATCATCATCATCATCATCATCATCATCATCATCATCATCATCATCATCAACATCATCATCATCATCATCATCATCATCATCATCAGGTAAAGCAAGGAAGTTTTAGGAAAAAGATGTCCTTGAAGAAACGACCGACCTATCTGTTCGTGACCTTCGTCTTGACCTTGGTGACGATATCTGCCCTGGTGGCATTTGCCATGCACAGGCAGAAGACCAAAATAAGCAGAAGTTGGAGACAAGAGTTTGTGGATTCTGGTTGGTGGAGCAGAATAATAAATCGTTAGGGAATTAATATTCATGAACCTATTGTTGAGAATAATAAATCATTAGGGAATTAATATTCATGAACCTTTGTAGAGATTCATGGGCATACATCATCTTCATTTAGCATAATTATTATTATTATTATTATTATTGCTGATGTTATCATTTATTATTATTGCCCTTTGCTTACAAATGGTAATGCCTATTATATTATAATATGATAATGTAATTAATAATAATTATCATTATTACAGTTTTTCTTCTTCTTATTATTATTATTATTGTTATTATTATTATTATTATAACCATTGAAATCTTACAGAGAGCTCATCCAATGTGGTGCTGCAAGATATTGACGGAGATGGTGCTGACGACATCATTATCAGCATCGTCTCGAACCAAAACACGTCCTCTGCCCTTAGCAACGAAGGATCTTCATCTCGGTTCATTGATTCCACGCGATCGGCGAAAACAAAAGGTTCCATTAAATTTTTTTCGTGTTTAAAGCCGTAAATGTCAACAAAAAGACGATTTTGTCGAGAATATTTTTAAAATAATGGATAAATACAGCGGGCAATTTCTTTTCAGTTGACCGTGGTTAATTAATAAATTAATTAATTGATTAATTAAATTTAAGGTTAATTAATTTAATCAATTTGATTTGATTTTTTAAATTTAAATTGGTTAATTAGTTAGGAATAGTTAATCAAGTATGAAACTTTTCAAATCAGAAGTCAATGCTCCCGGCCCCGGTCGGCTGATTGCCCTGAGGGGTCGTGACGGGGAGGTCTTGTGGGAGACTTCGGTCCCCGTCGGGTTGACGGTCGTGAGGTGCAGAGTCGTCGACGCGGATCGCGACGGATCGAACGATTGCATCGCTTTCGGACCTTCGGCAGGCCTCGTGGCTTTCTCGCCTGTGACAGGTGGATGTGGTTGTTTATACTTTTATAATTTTATGTTTATTCATCTGGCTTACATCCACCAATAACAGTTGTCGAATATTATTTTAATTTTTTTTTATTCATAATGAATGTGTTTCTTGAATCAGAAGTTCTCATCGGTACTTGGTAGATAGAGTTTGCTTATAACTTTCTGTGTTTTCAGTTAAACACTTATTTATAGCCATCAATTGTGTCATTCGATCGATTGATCAACATGTAGAAATCGTCATTTTCTTTCTTTTTCTTCATAATTTTATAATAAAGTGTTTCTTTTAAATGAAATTATGATAATATTATTATTATTGTTGTTGTTGTCGTCTTAAAATCACAGGACGCGTGATCTGGAACAACAACTTTGGCGACTCTCAGACGGGTCGACAGCTCGTCGGCTTCGACGCACTGGTTGACCTCAACGACGACGGAGTCATCGAGGTCGTTGCCATGGAAACGGAGGCGGGTGATCGGCCGGCACCCGCTGCGAATAAGGTTGCGAACGGGAGAATAATTAAATTAAATTGTTTTTAAATGTTTTAAAATTATTTGAGAATCTTTGAGTTACAAGTCAGGTATCTGTTGATATATGTGCACACTACAAATATTATGACAAAGTGCAGTTTTATTTCCTCACAATTCCAACCATCAAAACCCATTAAAATCCAATCACAAGAGAATTAATGGCCTGATCATGACTTTATTGAATTTGCATGCGGTTGTTTTCTATTATATTATATTTTCTATTTTCCTTTTCCAAAGAGCAGAAAAAAATCCTTTGAATGACTTTCGCTTTCTATTTATAAGTTATATTTTCTTTATAAGTAAGTTGTCTTGTGAGATTAAAGCTACCGCTGATGAATATGCAAATGGAATTAGCGTAATTTAGCATCTTAATGAACATTGTATTTAATTCAAGACCGAACGAACGAGTGCACTGCTATTGGTTGACGGGATGACAGGGAAACGGCTCGGACAGCCAATCACGGTGAAGGGTGGTTCTACATTCTCACCGCTTGTTCAGAAATTTAAGGACAAATCTGTTTATGTTATTTATGGAACTGGAGGTCCAAACGAAGAAGGTTTATATATTTTTAATGTTTTTTTTTATTTTATTCATAATTTTCATTAAATTATAGCAAATGATTGGCCACGTGTATGATTCTGTGCAATTCTCTTAGCAATGATTTGCAACTAAGTAATAATTATAAGCATTCGTTAAATTTGGAGATTTAAATAATTTTTTATTAGATTTAATTGTTAATAATTGATTTCAAATTGAGTCCAATTAATGGTCGTTCGTTCATTTCTTCCACGAAGGTTCTCTGTTCGTAATGAGCCTCAGAGATTTTTATTCCGCCGTCACGTCATCGGAAACCAAGAAACCGCTCGTAACCAAGGACTCGTCCGCGCTCAAAGCTTCGAAGATGCACTTCAAGAACTTTGACAGCCAAGGAGGCATCGTGGATGTTCTCAGGTCTTTTTTATTGACTGTTTAACCTTCAGTTCAATTAACCTTGTAACCAAAAAGATGCAATAATATTATACATTGATATACAGATATATTGATGGATGGATGGATGGATGGATGGATGGATGGATGGATGGATGGATGGACTAATAAATAAATAATCTTCATTGCCATCAATATTATAATATCAATTAACAAATAATAATTATTATTGCATATAAAGTTATTTAAGCACATGAAATAGATAAATTTTGCCTAAACTAGTATGACATATGATACGAAAAAAACACATACGATGATTGCAAACTTCAGAAGTGACCGTCATCCTGGTGTCATCATTCGACCTTTGATCTTGGACTTTGACGGCGACGGATCAGAAGACATGTTGGTGGCTTCGTGCGACGGAAACATTTCCCTGTTCGCAGGGTCAAACAACAAGGTCGTGTGGTCACTGACCTTTTCAGAACATCATGTTACCAGGTGATGATTGCCTATAATTTAAGGGTCATCATATGTATTTGTTATATGTTATTCTTGTGTTATACAGAAGTGCATGTATGTGTATCATAAATTCATAATATTGTCAATAATATTGTATCATAATATTGCCAACTTTCTGAGGATGCTATGGGTGGAAATGTTATGCTTTCATTATCATGAATGTCACCCTGAAGACCTCCATACCATTTTCTTTCATCCTAGGAGAATTCTGCTAGTTCCAAACTATCACAAAGCTGTCACCATCTTTTCTTGTCAATGCTATATACTTTTTAGTATGTATAGTATATATATAAAAAAAAATCTTAAATGTTATGAATAACACGCTTGCCATTGCAGAGACATGTTGCCAGGATACTTTGATGATAACGAGTATCCGGATGTCCTCCTCCATCTCAATCTCAAGCCACATTCCAACATCACGGCACCATCGACTGTTGTTAGTGTTGCAAGATTTATCCTTCATTGACAAAATAAACACCTTAATTTATGTTCATTTATGGACCAATTATAAGAACTATAAGAGTATAATCTTAAGAGAATATATATCTTATAAGAATTATAAAGATTATAATAACCTTATCTTATATATTATGCTTATGTGGCACCATTATTCTAATAATATCAGCTTTGACCTACTTAAGTCCGTGTTCATTATAACGTATTTAAATGTGTACCTCATTAATATGCTTAATATAATTTGTTTCTTATTAATCAAACAAAACAAAATAATTTGTAACTCTTCAAGCAATTGATTTATTCTTTCATCTCAACCATTCGACCCATTTTCTTGCTTCATTTGAGGATGCCAATTGTTTTTTTATTATTATATATTTATTTATTTATTTATTTAATTATTCGAGAAACAAAGAATAAAAATCTTCCGAAGGTGATCGTCGTCGACGGAGCGACCGGTTCCCTCCTGTGGTCCGTCAACGACACGTCCGTCGAGTTTCCGACCCAAAACCTGGTCGTCAAGGCAACGGAGGAGGGGGGGAGGAGGGACTTGTTCCTCTTTTGGCTCAAGAGGCAGACGTACCTTGAAGACGAAGAAGACGTCAAGGTACGTCGAAGGAAAGAAATTCTCGGTTGGCGATGACTTTAGTTTGCTTATATGTTAATTTACAATTAATTAATTATTAATTATTTCTATGAAGGTTCTCGTAGCTGAATTTATTCAACATTCTCTGACTTCTTTCAACAACATTAAATTATATCTTTAACTGATTAATGGTTAAGTAATAATTTGCTAAACGAATCATTATGATGCAAAACAGCTATCTCAAAGTGATACTAGTCTGAATAACCTTCAAGTATCAGCGGTAGAAATAAGTGAATTTTTAGTACCACATGGTTTATACTTCATTGACCAAAAAATAAAAGATATATAAAAGTAAAAGAAAAATAAAAGTTTGTGCAACCATCTTTCACATAAACACTCAGAGAGACAAGAGACACGTCAGGAACTCTGAAGTTCCGTTTCCAAGGAGATCCAAAAGCTTCCAGAAGTCAAGGAGTCACTCGACACCTTTCCAGGACTACTTTTCCTACAACAGGAGACCTTACCTGTACGACACTGGAAATGCCTACCACCCTTCGGCAGCTTTTGACTATCGCCTGGCGCCGGAATACGGTGTCGATCCAGGTAGTTCGTTTGATCGTTAATGCAGGGTTAGGGTTAGGGTTTGGGTTAGGTTTGGGGATAGGGTTTGTGTTAAGGTTGGGGTTTGGGTTAGGTTGGCACCCATGCAGATTAAATTCCTACCTTGCAAATGTTAATTATGTATAATAGTAATGTAATAATAGTTAATATTATTAATGGTGCCAATATTGTTTTGCCACTGTGAGAATGTCTTTACTTTCATAACCACTGAAAGATTTTTGTGTTTAAGAAACTATGTGAAATCGTTGTGAAGTTTAAATGACATGTCTCTTCAAATCAAAGCAACAAGATACAAACGTATTAAAAGATACAAATAATTAACAAATAATAATTATAAATAAGACATTTATAGAATAATTAGAAGGTTAAATTGTACAACTCATGTTATATCTCTTAATGCACATTCGACTTGCCTAAATCTTCGTTACTATTGCATTGCCATTGCCACCACCACCAACTTCGTTATCATCATCAGACCAGCCTCTCCCCAGTCGTAGCAGGCCTTACCCACCCGAGTATTACAACCCCGAGGAGTCGATCGATTACGGAGGGAATCGGGATTTCAGAAATTACCACAAGTCGACCAAAAGTTTGAACTTTCTTAGTTTGAACTGTTGACATGGATTTTAAATAAATGAATTTTAAAATGAATGATTTTAAATAATTTTATTTATGAAACTAAAGTAGTTTGTGGATTCAGATTCAGTTACTGGTAATATTTAACAATGCTCGGTTCATCTGACTCGGAACAAAAATTATTTTCTGTTAATGGTTTCAAAGTTTTCTCAGCCCATTAAATGTTATCACTCATTGTCATTATTTCATTAATTTTAAGCACCCAAATTAAATCAATTTTGTCCTTAAATCTAAATAAGAGTAGATTTTACATCTTAACCAATTGTTATCCAATCCAGTTGATAGCTGAATTGATAAAAGAAATTACAAAAAAGAAATATAAACTTTAAATTACCACGTCAATGTCTCTCTCTCTCTCCCCGAACACGCATCGCAGCAGCTTCGACCACAAAGTCGCCCGAGACGTCATCTCCGACGGCGACGGTCGCCGAAGTCCGCGTCGTGAAGTCCGAGTGCAGGTCGAGGACCGAAGAATCCTTCCTCGTCGGACTCGACGGACGTTCGGTCGAAGGACCTTTCGTCGTTTCACGCGAGGAGGAGGAGGAGGAGGAGGCTCGCCCGGGTTCGATACGTCGTTGTTGTCTTGATTACTGTTATGATTATGATAAATAACTAAAACTATCGATCGATTGATTGATTGATTGATTGATTGATTGATTGATTGATTGATTGATTGATTGATTGATTGATTGATTGAGAGGTTAATTAAGAAACCTGATTAGCAAAAAGGAACTGATTAATTAAAATAGTGAGAGATTAAGTGATTTATTATGAAATTGATTAAAAGATTAATTATTTCAGGAATTAATTAACCTATAGTATGGGTCTGCGTTCCTAACTTGTAAGCTTACAAACTTATAAACGAATAATATTTATGTTACGATGGCCAAGCTGTCAAATAAAAATAATTAAATAAAAATAAATAAATAAAAATAAGTAAATAAAATAAATCATCGTCCATCACTCAGGTAAGAGAGGATCACCTTCAAAGGACCACCACGACAGCTTCGTTGCCTTGAAGTCCAGCACAGGACCTCGCACCTGCCTGTCGGTTGTCATTCGACACGCGTCAAGTACGAATTACGTCCAAAGTCCTTTTTAATTCATTCTTTTACAATTATTTGTTCAATTTGTTTAGAATTAAACAATTATTTCAAGAATCCAGGATTAACATTTTTTATCAACCAGCTATTGCTAATTGTCCTGACTATCCAGTTACATTGAATACATGTATTTGTAAATTGCTGTGCCACATGTTTGATTGGATCATTGCAGCCAACATAATTTTTGTTGGCATAATTATACGCAAGCATAGGAACATCTTCGTATTAGAGTTTAACAATTCTTATTTAAAAACATTTCTGTTACAACAAATTCTATAACGCGCACAACAACCTGCCCGTCATCATCCGAAAACAACAACAAACAAACAAACAAACAGGTGTGCTGGGAGATGTCGACGGAGATCGGAAAGTGGATCTGGTGAGCTCGACCAGTTACGAGACGTCGGAAAGCGATGGAGGAGCAGACGCATCTTCGAAGAAGAAGAAGAAGAAACTCGTGGTTTCAAAGTTGGATCTTCAGATGAAACTTTTGAAAGTCGTCGATGCGAGACTCGAGTCCTTGACGGCGACTCCTTCCGAGTTCGACACGAGTCGCCACCTCGCTTTTGAACTCGTTCCTCCCCGCGTCGGTTTCCAGACGAACCAGTAAAATATCAAATTAAATATTAAATTGAACATTAAATTAATTGAATTTAAATTCATTAAATGTTAAAATACTCGGATCGGACGTCCGTCTTTGGTTGGGACGTCGTCTCTTTTGTAAAGTCACTGAAAGTACGTCGCACGCATAAATTAATTTTTAAAGAGCAGCAAAGGAAAGCAGTCTTTTAAGGCCTTCATTTAGGTTTTCCGTTTTGATTTTGTTTTCCTGTAAAAAAAAAGAGAAAATCTTTATAAATTAAAATTTATTAAATTTATAAAATGTATATGATCTGTTCTGCATATCTACAATTGTTCTGTAATTGAATTGTCATTTCATTTTCTTCCTGTGCTTTGGAAACTGCAAGTCGTCTGCTTTTCTTCCTTCCGTACGCCGTTTATTTTGCCGCCCGCCGATCGGCGCGTACTTAAAATATGCTGTGCAAGTACATGTACATAAAACGTACTGTGCTACGGTATAAGGTGTAGCAAACAGAAACGATGTCTAGTCACCACATTAACTGAACTGCGATCATATTTGTCTCGACTTGTTTTGTTTGTTGCATGAATTCATTGCAAATGTTGGTTTTTGGCATTTGCATGCAACGTCCGTCTGGTCATTATTTTATAGTTGTTTTCACTTTTCGAGACGTTAAGCTGCAATTTAAGTTTTTAAATTTGTTATTTTGAATTATCATTTAATTTTATTTTATTTCAATTAAATATTTTTTAATTAATCGAGGTTAGCTATAATTTGTTGCTAGCTCTAAGAAGTTGATATTGATTGATTGAAACTGATATTAATTGCAAGACATTCAACATGTTATTATACCAAGTAGTGATTAAACATTATCATTTCTACGGTTACCTTGCTATGGATATTTGCCAAGAACAGATTCTATTTATTACAACATTCCTCTTACAGCTTTTATTTTTTAATCAATTATAATTAATTTTTAATTAGTTTTCATTTCAGTGAATTCGTGTTGCTTTTACATAATTTATTTGCGCATTTAATGTTCTGGTATTAATTTATTTGATGATTGATTGCCATAGTTGGGTGCAGTTTGCATTCACTTTCTGTTTGTTGTTTTAAAAAATTTCATTTTCAAATGTTGATTGTGATCAGCGGGTTTCAATCAATTTGACGGTGAAATGGCATATTTGGAAATATGCTTCTGACTCCTGGTAGAGAATATCCATGATTGTAATACTTGATTGATCGATCGATTGGATCCCAATATTTTGGATTGTTGTTCCTCCCAGGCAATTGCCTTTGTTGAAAATTTTATTTCAACTGGTGGGTTTGGGTAGAACTTAGGAGGCCTTCTACAGACTCTCCGAGATGAGGTGAAGTGGTAAAGCCAGAGTTGCGATGCGCTGGCAGACAATTTGTGTCCAAATGTCCTTGTTTTACAATGGAACTGGTAAGTGGTGCTCCAACAGTACTGTCGATGAAATGGAAGGAGGAAATCCGTGAGGTATATAGAGCACATAATATAACCTTGGGCAAGTTATCGATAAATAAAATTTTAAAGGCAACATAAGTATTTTTGAATATTTTTCTTAAATTTGGTACCGGATCTGCTTATAGAAACGAAACAACAGGAAACCCTCGAGTCTCAAATCACGATTTAAAGATGTCGTCTGTTCATCTATGGTGCAAACGCTCTCAGTCGATTAATTAATTTAGTAGTTAAATCTTAAACATTAAGAATTTGACAAATTAAACAAATTTGTTTTGAAAGTTGTAAGACAAGTGTTAAAAAGAAATTATTATTACTTTTCAAAATAAATAATCACAATCTTTAAGAGGTTAAAGGCGGCTTAGTTTTCCTTTGCGACGTCAGAGGAAAAACCAAACAAAAACATGAACATAAAATAGGAATTTAACAATTAACAATGGTCTGAGAACCATTCGAATTTGAAACAGAACATGAAATCTATTAAAAAACTATTTGAAAGGCCACCTAAGTCACCAATATCGAGGAGTTTGATCTGCAGAAGAATGAACAAAGGCCAGTATATCGGCGAATACAAGTTGTTATCGGAGCTTGGGGCTGGAAAATTTGCCACGGTTTGTATGAAGATGAAGATACAATTTTAGAACTTCATCAGTGTGTCTTTGTGTGTCTCCTTCTGGGTGTTTTTGTAAGAATATGGGTAGCAATGTGTTTCCGACTTTGATCGACAATTTAAAAATTACAATAGACAAATATGCAATCAATTAATTACTTGTCAACATTTCAAATAATCGTTTCAACTCACAGGTAGTTTTGGCAAAAAAAGAGACTACAGATAATTTATACGCATTAAAAATAGTACTCAAAAAACCCGGAAGAACAAGCAAATTGAAGATGGAATCGGAAATACTGGGTGTGTTGACGACCCACAAGCACAGAAATATCGTGGAATACTTCGGCTCATTCCAAACAAATGTGATGTTCATTACCTGCTTTTCATTGCAGTTTAAATGGCTTCCTTCTTTTAGACGACAATGAAATGACAGCTTTGAATAAATTTTTAAAGCAGTGGCGGGTCTTCTGATCGTTGTTCTTCTCCAAATTTAGCTTCCGCTGGCCAGTGTTCTAGAATGCAGATCCGCCACTACAACCCATCCATATTACAACTATGGAGACACCACTACTCTCTATTTTACTATTAACACTATAATTCAATGTTTATTTTTAAAATAAAAAAATTATTCAATCTAATCGAGAATAAACTTGTTTTAGGGACACATGTGCTTTGTCCTTGAGTTTCTTGAAGGTGGAACCATCTATGCCCAAGTACGCTTCGGACCGTTGGAAGAGGAAAGGGCCAAATTTTATGCTGCCTGCATGCTCAATGGTATCGGCTATCTTCACTCGTTGAACATCGCACACAAGTGCGTTTTTGTCGGTTCTTGAACCTTAGGAGTGTTTGATTCAGTGACTGATTTTAGAGGGAAATGGGGGAAGGAAGAGCGGTTCTACCCATCCTCCCCTATCGATCAGACTGGACCTAGGTTCATTTTGTGCCCCCCCCTGCAAATGTTTATCCCTAGATGCGCACATGGTTTCAATGAATATATATTCATTGCATATTATATATATAATTTGTAATTAATTTTATTTATTTATTTTTATTTAATTATTATCAAAAATAATTGGAAATCCAATGAAAGGATTAAGCTATGAACTTTTATCGTTGAGGCGCCAATGCAATGTCGAACTAGCACACAATATTAAATAATATTATAATATTATTACAAAGAAACAAAGAATAAATAATAGCAATGAATTTGATAGAGTACTCCGCTTAGAAATAACATTCTTTTAACTCTGAGAAGGTGCTTTTAAAGGATAACATTTTTGTTTTCACTTATAAAATGTTATTAGTTTTTTTTTAGCTCACAAATTAATCAAATCACATTTTAGAGATATCAAGCCTCAAAACGTGGTTATCGATCATGCAGGCTACGCCAAATTGGTTGACTTTGGACATTCTCAAACCCATATTACCTACTCAACGCCATTACGCAATAAACTCGGAACCAGAAGATACAAAGCCCCTGAATATTTCGAGCCCGGACCTGTTTATAGATTTGCTGATTTCTGGGCCCTTTGTGTCACCCTTAATTTCATGCTTACCGGAAAGGTTAGCTTTTTATAACCACGCTTTTCGACTTATGATTGAGATGCTATTTTGAAAATTCTATTACTAGATTACAAGTAAGTATATATATATATATATATATATATATATATACATGTATATATACTAGTACATATATAGACTAGTACATCCCACTCAAATGAGTTTTTGCTAATATGCTAAAGCTTGACCTAATTGTGATAACTTTCTATAATTTACAAGCATCTGGATAGCCCAACGAGGATAAAACTAAAAAAGAAACTTCTATCGCCACCAGCGTACGACCTATTATCCAAAGTAATAATCAATACAGAGTCAAAGAATTATTAGAAGGAAATCGTTTAGAGGTTCCTTCAGAGTGTTATTCTTGTTGCAATGCATTGATTTTTTATTTTAAAGGTATTTGTGACTGATCCCTTCGAAAGGCTGGGATCGAGCGAACGAGGAGCTAAAGAAATTATGGAGCACGAATTCTTTAATGTCAGTTTTACTCCTGTTTCTTGCAGGGATTTGCATGATGGAATATTTCAAACCACGGTTGTTTAAGCTAAAGGAACGAATAAATTGAAACCGTACATCATTTCAGTAGCCACTTTAAATCCAATGAAAACCTATCAGTAGCGCAGAGCCTAAAAGCTTTTTATGGATATATGCCACCTTAATACCTAGTCTCATCGTTATCAATTTTTGTCTTGGTCTTCCACGCCAGGACATGATAGTAAACTGCGCAAACCAATTTTTATCATTTTCACTTTTCGATCGGTCCTAACCGTACCAGAATCTCCGCACCTACATTACTCGACCTGAGACGAAGTCCCTCCTCAAACACCGAGTAACGATTCATGCAAGTCTCTGCAAAGTCGCATTGAAACTGCTTCGTAACCACGACGGAATCTTTTTGTAATTTTCAGACCATCGACTGGAAGAAACTCACTAACGGAACTCTCGAAGCACCGAAATCAAAACCAAAGAGCGTAAGGAGCAGAACGTTTCTAAGACTTGTTTACTGCTTAAATAGATAACATATCGTCTCTCTTACTATGCCATCCAGATACCCATAGTCTCTCCCAACCTCATTTTCAACGAAGTGAAGTCGGTAGAGAGCTTTATAGGACTAGAAGGTTTAAATTGAGCCGAATTGTATTTCCGTCTAGTCTCGGAAGCGTCACGGACATGACAATTTTCGAATGCATTTGAATTTTCCTGTAATAAACATGAAATGTACCATCAGGAAACGTCGCTAAAAAATTATGCTCGGTCCTTCTAACTCTCGGAGGATCTTAGCCAGAGGCGTGCGTGCGGCAGAGTCTCCGACGGCCAGCCATTGGAACTTGTTGTCGAGCAACTTGGGTTGTTCCTCTTCTCCTACTTTCACCAGTACGGAGATGCAGAGACCATCGTTGACGTGCTTCGGCCTGCCGCAGTGTTCCAGGCCCAAGACCAATTTCACGAGGGGTTCCCCCTCCCCGAGAACTTGCTGTCGAAGGGAATCGCAAATAACTTTCCGTCCGGTCGTGCGGATAGAAATATACGAACCTTCAAAAAAGGTTTGCAATTGCACGGCCCGGGACCCATGCCGACGATAGGCAGGTGGTCCATTGGCTTCCTTCCAAACACGACGTGGTATTCGTCCCTAAAGGTTGAAATGCAATCAATCAATCAATTGATCAATCGATTGATGAAGAGACGACTTTGGTTCGGATTTAAGAAATGCGATTAAATCAAAATAAGAAATTGAATGTATTTGGATCCATATAAGTGATTTACACTTTTGTATTATGGTAAGGATCTGTCATCGCTGTCATTACATTTGCAGTCAAACTGCTTAACTCATTAACAGAAATTAAACTTAAGTCTGAACTCATGTTCATCGAGACACCCACGAACATTAAAGCTCTCAACCCTCCGTCCTCTGCAGAGATAGCAGGAACTCCTCTCCCTTCCTCGGCTACTCTAAAACTTCTTGGGGTCACGTTTGATTCTCATTTGAGCTTCAGACAGCACATAGCCTCCATAGTTAAAGCCTGCAACCATCTCATCTGGGCTATATGGCATATCCGCCCACTCCTCTCCGTTGACACAACATCGGCACTCGCCCACTCGCTGGTTCTATCTCGCCTCGACTACTGCAACTCTCTTCTATATGGATCATCTGCTTCCCTGATCCAATCCCTTCAACGCATTCAAAACAAGTTAGCCAAGCTCGTGCTACTTAACCCAAATCTTGACAGCTCTGAGTGCCTGAGAGAACTGCATTGGTTACCCATCACCGCCCAAATCTCATTTAAAATATCAACCATCACATATCGCATACACGCGACGTCAAATCCGCCATACCTCCATAGCCTCATACAGCGTCGCCACCCACCCTCTAGCCTTTGCTCATCTGCCACCTTCAACCTCCATCAACCGGTTCACAGAGCAACCATCGTCAACAGAGGTTTTTCACACGCCGCTCCTGCAGTCTGGAACGAGCTACCCCCATCTGTGAGAGCCCAGCCATCCCTGGAGCTCTTCAAGCGTCACCTGAAGACTTACCTCTGCAGGAAATACCTTCCAGACTAGAAACAAGATCACACAAAGCGCCTCCAACGCTATGCATATGGCGCTATACAAATTAACTATTATTATTATTATTATTAATAAATTAAAAGGAAATTAAAACCAAGACGGAGACCGACTTTTCTTTGTGATGGAAGACGACGACCAGCCTCATTATGAGTCGGCGATGGCACGATCGGATAGGCATAATTTTTAGCAGCTTCTCTTGATTTTTGTAAAAGTAATGTCCATCTTTGATAACAGGAATGATATCTTTACTCCTGGAAATAAGTTCATGTAGAATTTGATTGTAATTTCTGCAAAGAAATGGCAAAATTATTATAAAATGCACTTCCAGACAAACAAACAAAATCTACTTTCAACAATAATTCTCTGCTTTGATCAAATTAAACTTCGATTGATGGACAGCCAAATGGTAGCTATTATAATAAAGACTATAATAAAAATTTATTCAAATTTATTAAAAATTACTCATTAATATTAATACCTGAATGTGGACAATTAGTAATACATAATAAGTAAACAACCTTAATTTGATGCCTATGCCACTGTAAACGTCGGTCAACAGGAACCATTTGGCCTGCAAAGATTCATTATCTGCTTTGGTTTTCAGTGTTCCTCCTTTGGAAAATATCCAGAATAATTGGTGATGATTGTGAACATTTTTTTTTGTTTTTACAAATGTAAAAGAAATATTTTAAATTTCAACATAAATTGTGCTCATCATAATATCATCAGTAAGTATCACTTCCTGTTATAATACAATACAACTATTGATGCCATTTCTTGGAAAAATACTGATTTTCAAGTCTGTAACTAAGCAGTGTTTGCTATTACAGTTTCATGATATATTAGTCTGGAAGTTCCTTAAATACACATTAAATATTAGTCCTTAAAACACAATCAAGCCACAAATTAAGTTATTTCTGCAGGTGAACTCTTGTGACTCAAGTTCACCTGTTTGCAAGACCTCCAATGAGATGACCAGGACATAAAGGACAATCTCTTTACTAATCTAATCTATTCTTTAAAGCAGTTACAGTTACATATTAAACATCTTTGAATGAAAACCAAGTAAGATCAGAAAGCAATCATCCTACCGGTGACGGTGCACATGAGATTGAACCTAAACCATTGCTGTGAGGTCACTTGAACCGAAACGAGACACTCCGGTTGACATTTCATTCCGGTTTCTTCGTCGACTTCTCTCATGATTGCTTCCTCCAAATAGCATTCGACACTTACCTATTGACTAACATTCCAATCCGAATGTCGTATTAACCTCGATCGTCTCGTTTGCTTCCATTCTTCCTGCTGGCAGATACCACAACCCCTTGCAAGAACTCTTAGCCTCCTGTATAAGAAGGATTTCATCTTTGTTATTAAACACCAGAGCAGACACAATGTAAGTTACAGTCTTCTTCACATAAGGAATGTACTTTTCTGTCAAAAATGTTATTTTTAAACTTTCAAATGCAGCTAAATATTACTTGGTAATGGCTGGCCTATGTTATTTGCCTGATAAAAGTCAAAGTTTAAAAAAATCCTTAACATTGCTTAAAATGAAGTAAATCAAAATTGCTTTAACAGATAAAACTGATCATGACTAAGGTAGTTATTGCAAACATAGATAAATAGTCTATTAAGTGATATTCGAAATATGAACTTATTCATCACGGACTGTTTTCCTATAAAGTCTAACAGTGCTTTACACTAACCGTTCATTTCCGTATCGATTACAATTTCATTGACGGCCTTATTTTGCAAAACATCTACCAGTTGATCCATTTTTTAAATTAAACCGTGAAATGAAAGAAAGAGGCAAATATAAAAAATAAGATGGGATTCAAATGACAAAATACTGAAAGTCTGCTGATATTAAACCATTCGTAAAAGCCACAGTCTATTTCAAAATAAATTTAAACGAATCGGTCACAAACAAGAAGACCTAAGAAACGCAGTAAAAGTTTTATTTTCGCTTCTTGAGAAAGAAAAGAGAATTTGAAACACATTTACCCACAGATTTAACGATTCTTTTTAAAATGGAACAAATCGATAAAATCAAATATTACGTACACTCATAGGTGACATTTATAATGTTTTGCATGTTAAATAAAGGTTTTTCTTTATCATGATAATGTAATGATTAGGTTCTTTAATGGATTCCACAACGTCTATCTAGTAAGATCACTTCTGACTCTATTGAATTTGATTTTTTTTATTTCACAGAAGGGCTCCCCCATCAGCAGATCCAGCTGGGAAGCCCTAGGGAAGATCACGGGACATAAATTTTCCATGTGCCTGCCCCTGTCAATTTTTCTGCTTTCTTCAAGTTTATTTTGTGCAAAGGTGTTCTAGAATCATTGAGGAGGTTATAAAATTTCATATCGAAATCATTATTGGCTGTTCTCAAACAAGATGTAGACACAGATATTTAATTTTAGTAGTAGGTTTCATCCACTGTATTGAATAGAATTAGTAAAATATTCTGAATTTGAGGAAAATAAAAACTCATCAGTAAAAAATCTAGTTTAAAGATGCATTCTTGCTATACACCCACTAGTATACATACTAATGATAAATTAAACTTTTGTGATGTTCGAAATCTATACTGTTAATCCCCTCATTCCTGACAATCTTATTTTGTCACGGACATGTTACCATTATGCCTGTAGTCATTCGAACCAATTTTTTCTCAAAATTTCTGGAGTAAGAGGTTATCCATCGAAACCCTATAAATAACTTTGAATTATTGTCTATCTTTTTTATTCTCGAAATTTTCTGATATATTAACTGGTTTTCACTGATGTAAAAATTCTTTTTAATCCAAGTTTGAATTCATTTCCGAACGCGTGATGTTTTCATTGAAATCATTTTTGCACGTACAATTTCATGTGGACGATAGGAATCCTAAAATAACAAGACACGTAACACGTTATCATATTGGCCGTGCATAATATAATATTTAGCTGCATTATAAGACTACGATATAAATAGTTTTTATTTTAATGTATCTTCTATTTAATTTTCACTGCTCAAGTAGACATGAATTATCAAAATGATTGTTAATCCAATTTCATGTCTCAGACGCGATTTGATAAGACTCATTTCTGCTAGATATTTATATATAACACCCAGGAATTTGAACTTCCTTTGAGTATGTTAAATGTAAATTATTGTCAGGACTATCACTTATTGGCCAATGGCTGCAATTCAAAAATGGCCAATCATCTTAATTCAGCATTAATTAATTAATTAAAGACGAAATATAAAGTAATACTGTTAATACTGTAATACTCACATGCCTACCGTCAAAGCCATCACCACAAAAATTATAAACAAGATGATCAACAACACGTTAGTCTTACCCTCTATCAGCAACGCTGTTGCATCTGTAATTACGTGTAAACGAAATTCGTTTACTTAATAATACTTAGTAATATTTAATAGCACTAAGTAATACTTAACAATACCTATTAATACTTAGTAATACCTAATAATACTCAGTAATACTTAATAATACCTAGTAATACTTAGTAATACTCAGTAATACTTAATAATCTCTAGAAATACTTAATAATACTTTTGTTTATGCATTTGCTGTAAAAAATAACTACTAATGAAATTATCATTAGAGAAATGATTTAATAATTTTCCGGTTTTAATGGAAAATGACAAACCTATTTTGTTGCCAAAAGAAGAAATTTGAGCGAGCCATAATTTCGTAAAAGCCATTTTAAGTAATGGAAGAAGTAATAATTAATTGTAAGGAAATATTGTAATGAATAAAAAAATGAACTATAATAAATTACAATTATAATTAATTATAACTACAATAATAAATGTACTACATCAAATAGGATTATATTAAATTATTAATTATATTACATTTATAATTATGATAATATTATGCTACAATTGTAATGTTACGATCGAGTATTTAGTTTTGTGAATTGAAATGCCCACCTTTTTCAATACAATAATCGCCTATGAAACCTGGTTTACAACCTGTCGTGCAAATGCCGTATTTGTTTGGTACATTCTCGCATTGGAAAAGCTTCTTGCACGTCAAGAACTCATGATCTTGTCTACCGCAGGCTTGTGTGATGAAGAAATGATTTCAGTTTTCAATATTTTCAGTTTAATTGTAATACTAATCAACATAATCATTAGATCAGGTAATCTGATTCCGAGATGTGACGCAATGGTGCAGTGGTGTCGGTGTAGGTACAGGGTTCGTTGATTTCAAATTTCTTTGCGTTCGTAATGTATTTGCAGGATAATTATTAAGTTAAGAATATATTTATTTATTTATTCATTTATTCATACTTCCGTAAATTGAGTAGATTTCTTCTCCTCCGCATATATCATCATCGAATCCAAAACATGAGGAATTGCATCTGAATATATCAGGCATCATTCCTAAGACTTCTTCACCGCAAGCGCACGTTTCGCCCTTCAAAACAACGAAACCGACTTGAAAGATTTGACGAATACTTTCAAGTCGATCTTCGACTAAACTCGGCTAATCGCTAGCCGGGGCCCGAATTCGAATCAGCTTGGAGCAGCTGAGAATAGTAATAATCAGATAATTTGGAAAGACTTTCTAACGCTAACCATGAGACCAAAGATGCTGAACAAGTCACAATAATCCAAGCAAAGGGAGACGTTAGGGTTGTATTTGCTCTTAGTGAGGGGAAACTCGAGTCCATAACTGCATCCGTGATAGTAGGGCAGGTGAGCATTCACTGTTGGCACATTAGGTTTAGTAATTATTAAAGTATTGATAGAATCACATTCAATGTAATTAGTATGTAAAGTGGTATTGAGATATACGTGAGATGCCTATTCAGATGTAACAAATTACTCATATGTACAATAGTTGTCCCTACAGGTTGGTTTTGCTGTATTACAGAGCCGGTGATAAGAACCAAACTAAATAACATTCTGCACATCTTGAATAATTCAATCGATTATTGTAATTTATTTATTATATTATTATATTTTATTTTATTATAATAAACATGCATTTTCAAAGCATTCAACCGAGCCATGTTAGTTAATGTTAAACTTTCTTTTTTCTGACCTATGTACACAGAATAGCTATCGTTCCCTCCACAATGTCTCTCCGGATTTGCACAAACCTCGTCGCATCTGTTTTCATCCAATTCGTCAGAGAATTCATAATCCGTGGCACAGTGGCACTCCTTTCCATTCTGCAGGGTATAGGAAGGTACCACTTGTGACATTTTCCATGTAATTATTACATAATCAATTTTTTGTTTTTTTTTGTTTTCGAAGGAATTGCTAATTAAGGAAATTTTAAAAAATAATAAAAATTAATTTATTCATTCATGTATTTATTATTTTAATCAAAATAATTTCATTTCTATTATATATCAGAGTATTTATTTATATATTTATTATTTTAGTCAATTAAATAAATTAATTTTATTTCATTAAATTATTGATTTATTACAGCGACCTTTGGTGAATTTTCGGAAGGAATTATATATAATTAAAAAAAGAAATTAAAAAATAACATTTAAAAATCCAGTTCGTTTATGAAGCGCCCTCTAAGTTCATCATGAATAATTATGAGACATTTACTTTGATGCCTGTCAAAGCATACTGCTCTTCGTGGCATTTTTTCCAGCAGTTATCAAAGGAATCAAGTGGAGAAAAGACTTTGCTTGAAATATTTCTAAAACATCCTCGATAAAATATGACAGGCTCGTCAGGAAATCCGGAAGCTAGGGGGAAAGAAGGGTCAAGGAAAGTTCGCGAGGTCAATGTCATGTCATCATAAGGTCATGGAATGTCTTAATGAATTTAACATATCATATGATTGTAATGCATCCTATATTAAACCATAATTTATTTCCAATTAATTATTTATAGTTCGAATTAACTCAAAAAGCATTGCCTTTAGTCATATGACACTGATTTTTGAAGATATTGACAGTTAATATAATGACTTAAATTAACATTTATAATAAGTAATAACACCAATGATACGAATAGCCAAACGCTTAAACCAATATTAAACAATATAAACCTATAACGCAATCTCAGTTTTTTTTGGACCATATTATTAAATTCTTTAAGAAATGTAAATATTACTATTAAAACATATTAGAAAAACGTTTTAAACAATAAATCTAGTATTTTTAAATGCGCAGAACATATTTACAGCTTAATATACACACCCAAGGTATGCACTTCGATCTCTGCCATCCTGAAATCTGCACTCGTTTCTAGAATCAACTGAACCATGGAAACTGAAATGTTCGTCGTCATGCAGTTGACCCTCAGTCCTTCACCCGGATCGGTGCTTTTGAAGGGCTTCTCGAATCTCGAGCACACGAATTTCTGCTCGTCTTTGATCAAAGAAACCTTAAAATAGTCCAAAGGGTTCTTTATGTGATCTTTCGGTGGGAGATGTCTTCCTTAAGATAAACAAAAATAGCTTAATAATTATAATAAAATAAAAATAATAATGATATTATTATATCATTATACATTATATATAATAACAATATTATTATTATTGTTATTATTATTATTATTATTATTATTAGTAGTAGTAGTAGTAGTATTATTAGTAGTTATTATTAGCAAGACTTAATAGATGAAGACTTGGATGGAGAGCAAGTTCAATTTAAACAGAACAAAGAAAAATCCACCCACCCGACGTCACAGGAGGAGAAGGCCTGGCCGAGCGAAAAAACCAAACGCTGCCGAGGGAGAGGGGGTAGAAAAGCGGATGGCTAACAGGGAATTCGTCGTGACCAGAACGAAGCAGTCCAGAAGAGAGAGGAGATTGCAAAAAAGACGGGATCAAAGGAGAAATCTTCAGACTCTCATGAAGAAAAACAAGGTGAAAGGTGCGCAATCAGTGCTCAATGAGGATTACGGCGAAAAACAAAAACCGTTTCCCCAAGAGAAGCTGCTCGAATATTGGAGGCAGGTGTTTTCAAGCGAATCAGTCACGGACGACCGCCCGGTAACACCGACTACAGGACTCTGTCACGACCTGGACGTCCCAATAACATGCGCCGAAGTGAAAACTGCTGTGAAAGGTCTGAAAGATTCCGCTCCAGGTTTGGACGGAATGCGAAAGAAAAATCTCGACGGGATCAAATTCATCGATGTTGCCGTGCACATGACCCTGTGGCTTTTTTCTGGTCTGCCTCCCTCACCATTCAAGGAAGGAGTCGTTAGCTGCATCCCGAAGGCCAAGGAGGTGCGCTCTCCGAGCGAGTTCAGGCCGATAACAGTTGGACCGATTATGAGCCGACTCTTCCATCGGATTCTAAATCGGAGAATGCTGCTCTTCTGGCCTTTGTCGGCACGACAAAAAGCCTTCAGGCACGGCGACAGTCTCGGAGACAACCTTTGGCTCATCAAGGCACTCATCGAGAAAAAGAGACTAGAAAGGAAAAAGCTGAACTTGACTTTCATCGACGTGGCAAAGGCGTTTGATTCTGTGAGTCATCAATCCATAATCAGAGCTGCCCGTCGTCTCGGCACACCGACAACGCTGATCACTTACCTCATTAATCTGTACAGCGACAGCAAAGTGTACATGAGAATGGGAGGAAAACTCAGCGAGGCCATTTCTGTTCGTAGAGGAGTGAGACAGGGAGACCCAATGTCTCCAATGCTCTTCAACGCGGTAGTTGACATGTGCATGAGCGCCATTGACAGTTCGATTGGAATCTCCGCGGGTAACGAGTCGAAAGAGACGTGTAATTACATAGCCTTTGCGGATGATCTCGTTTTGATGTCGTCGACAGACGTTGGAATGGAGGCCATGACGGGCCAGCTGGAATCGGAATTGGCAAAGGTTGGTCTGGTCATAAATCCAGACAAATGCGCATCGATGAGAACAGAAGTGGTCAGTAGGAAGAAACTGTGGGTGGTGAACCCCTCGCCATACCTAAAATTGCAAGAGAAAGAAGTCAAGGCTCTCAGCATAGCAGGAGCGTACAAGTATCTCGGATAGGACCAAAGATGAAATACACAACACTCGGGGACAGGATTCAGAAGGGCCTCCACTCAATATCACGTGCTCCGCTTACTCACTGCCAAAGGCTCTACATCCTAAAAACCCACTTGTTACCAAGTTTGGTACATCACCTAACATTCGAGAAAGTTTCCCTCAGAGCCCTCAACGCGGCCGACATCGCAATCAGAAAGTCGGTGCGGGGTTGGCTACGATTGCCGAAAGACGCAACAAATGCGTATCTGCACGCCCCTGTCAGGTTCGGTGGACTGGGGGTTCTCCAGCTACGACGCTGGATACCCGAGATAAGAATCCGAAGACTGACAAAAGTCTTACAGCAGGCCAAGCTGAATAACGACGGCTTCATCATGGACATGCTGCGCCAAAACACAGCAGTTATGGGAGAAGTCAGAAGATTTGGACGGCCGCAGTTGAAGGACACTGGAACGGAATCGTCGAAATCACGGCGCCTGGCAACTGCCGAACAGTTGTACAAAACGGTGGATGGTTACGGATTGAGGTCCTTTGTCGACGGTGTGGTTCCTAGCGAGTGGCTGGTCGATGGTGTCAACAGAATGCAAAATAAACAATTTCTGCAATGTGTGAAGGTCCGCGCCGGCGTCTTACAGAACAAGCTGCGTTCGGCAAGGAGATGCCCAGTTGCCGACACATCCTGCGATGCCGGTTGCGGTGTGACAGAATCACTGGGCCACATCATTCAAAACTGTCATAGAACGAATGGCCCTCGCCACCTCAGACACGATGCCCTCGTCCGTATGCTGGCAGCCCACCTCGAAAGAAGAGGCTACATCGTGAAGTTAGAGCCACGAATTCCAACGCGGAATGGGACAAGAATTCCCGACCTCTGTGCGTGGCACGGGGCGCGATATATGGTTTGCGATGTGGCGGTGATTGCTGACACGTTCGACCTGAACTACTTCCATAGGTTCAAGGTCGACAAGTATAACACGCCAGACATCAACCAGTGGATGAAGCAAAACAATCCATCTGGCGGCACTGGAGAACAGGAGGGACTGATCACAGCTTTCGTGGCGAACTGGAGAGGAGCCATCTCGGCGGAATCGTGGAAGATTTGGAGACAGCATGGTGTCTCAAGGCGACTTCTCATGTGGTTGTCAATCAAGACAATGTCGGAGTCATATCGGATCTGGAAGATATGGAAGTCCAGCACATGGAGGAAACGAGGATGGAACCGCAAACGGACTAAAAGACAATAGCTCATTTTCTAACTCTTAGAATTTCTTTTTCTCTCGGACAATTTTATTAAATTATTATTTATTAATAATTTTATTATTGCGATGGTCCTAGGGTGATCCCTGACCCAATGGAGGACCTAAAATATTAGATGAGGTAGATGGTTGATGTGATCTTACGGATTGTTCAGGGCTGAATAAAATGTTCGATAGTAGTATTATTATTATTATTATTATTGTTATTATTATTATATATTATTATTATTATATGTGTTATCGTTGTTGATTTTGAATATGATGTTTAATGTAATATTATTAATAAAGTTATATTATTAAAATCCATACCAGCAACGACATATAGAAAGACATAACAACTCACACGATGAGGCACAACATATGCAAAAACATTTTGTTTATTTTAAAAATTTAAATAAAAAACTTAGCAAGCAATAAAAAACTTTATTAAATTTTAAATGATTTCCGTGATACTGAATCAAAAGCTAGAAATATTTCAATTATAGCTTATTATTTACATTATAATTACTTAATTAAATTAGGGTTAAGGTTAGGGTCAGGGTTAGAGTTAAAGGGTTACTTAAATTGAGAGCTCCGTGACCTCTCCACCCCGAGATTTTTTTAATAAATCAATAAATGAAATAATTGGGAAAAACAAAAACTCACTTGGAGTGGTGCCTGCATAAATAATGACGTAATGTACGTAATAAAGGTCGTCCAATGACACGGTAATAGATGGCGTTCGTCCCTTGCAATATTTTGTTACGAAATAAATGTCATGTGACGCGTGGATGTCACCGTCAAATAGCTTCGAGGTCAGGTAAAGCGACTCGCACAAGGTCGATCTTTTCCCGAGTGCCACGTTGATGGCCGTAGCTCCTGGAAATTGTAAATTGTAAAAAACTACATGTAATTGTAAAGCTAAAATCTTAACTACGAAATCATTTCTTCTGGCACGATTAAGAATTTAAAAATTCATTTGAGAGTTGAAACAACAACAACAACAACAACAACAACGTAATACTCATTTGAATTAACATCATACAGAAAAACCTGTGGATTAGGGCACCCGAGAATAGGGTGAAACCTCCCATAACGGTTTTTCTAGGGACAGATTTTACTTTAGTTTAACCTAGATTCCTGATAAGATGAACAGCCTGCCCATAGGGACACTTGGACTTTCGTGCAAAATCTAGCTGTCCCTACAGGCAAAGTTACAGGTTTTTACTGTAATTGTAAAGCTTATTTGTAACTACAACATAACAACCTCTGAACAACTTTTCTTATACGATTAACAAGTACATAACTACACAATTAACCAATTAGGAATACAGACTTAATACAGAATTAAGAATTCATTTGAATTCATAACCCTAATTGAATTAAGTAATTATAATGTAAATAATAAGCTATAATTGAATTATTCATTTTCTTTCGGGCTTATCGGATTGCGAATCAGTAAAATAAGAATTGATAACAACCCAACCAACCAATGAGTCCTAAAGCATTTAAACGTAAATTTACATCCAGCAATGTAAACGTTTTGCTTACCTTTCAAAGCACAAATTAAGAACGCGATGAACGTCTCCATTAAATTGAATTTAGAAAAAAAAGAAATAAATAAATAAATGGAAAATTATTTTCTCGGAAAATGTTTTTGTTTTCAATGACGTCTCCTAAATGTTTAAAATGAAAAAGCATACTAAAGTAATGGAATAAGCGGATCAATATTTTAAAACTGATCGATGTGGTTAACAAGTCAAGGGTTAGGATTTAACGTATTTAGATGATGGTGATGACGATGGCTGATGACGACGAGGACGATGATAATGGTGATAATGATGATGATCCTTTTTCTGCTTCGTCCCTTCAAAATTCAGTTACTAGAAGAGGCATAGCGACAGATATGAGGGCAAAGCACCAAGTAAATTCTTTATTTATAAAATTATTTAAATTATAATCGGTTCGTGTCTTTGGTCCAGCAAATAAGCTTAATGATTTTTTAAAAACGTCAGCTCTAACATGCTCTTGATAGCTTATTTGCTATTATTATTCTGGCAGAGCTGAACTACGGTGCTATGAGAAATATCATGATAATATAATAATAATTATAATAATAATAATATATTATTGTCATTATTAACCCACCTTTTACTAGTTATAAATAGCAAAAAAATAGTGAAACGAGAAGAAAAAAATCCAAAAACACGGATGCAATCGAACAACATTTAATTACAAATCCGAATATAATGATGATAACGATCACAATTTCCAAACTTTCACATGCACATAGATGTCTTCTTTTTTTAAAAAAACAAATTAAATTTAATTTTAATTTAATAAGATTTAATTAAATTGATAGTTAATTAACAAAGAAATGTCTCAACCGGAAGCGCACTGACACAGCACCAGATTCTTGAGTAGTTGCAGACGACTCGGTCTCATTGGAGGGGCTTCCAGGGATTCTTTGCTCAGTTTATCGAAATCGATCTTCTGAAAATCACTTGAATCTCTTTATTATTACTATTACTCAGTAAATAATAATGATCATGATGATTATTTTTATTATTATTAAGTATTATATATTATCATTATTAACTATTATTATTATTTAATATTTATTATCATTATGTATTATTATTATTATTATTAAAATTCAGTTACTAGAAGAGGCATAGCGACAGATATGAGGGCAAAACACCAAGTAAATTCTTTATTTATAAAATTATTTAAATTGTAATCGGTTCGTGTCTTTGGTCCAGCAAATATGCTTAATGATTTTTTAAAAACGCCAGCTCTAACATGCTCTTAATAGCTTGTTTACTATTATTATTCTTGCAGAGCTGAACTACGCTGCTATGAGAAATATAATTATAATTATAATTATTGTTATTATTATTATTATTATTATTATTATTATTATTATTATTATTATTATTACTATTATTAAAGTACGAATAACATTTACTCTGAAGTACGGATGTTCCATCAATTCTTCTGCTCCTCGTCTTCCTGATCCAAGTCTTTTGACAGGATTCTTTTTGAACACCTCATTTGTTTATTATTAACAGTTTATTAATTAACTCCTAGATGTTGTTCGAGGCTTTTATTAATCAAGGTGTCATCCTCGTCGTCGTCGTCATGTTCATCATCGTCGTCGTCGTCGCAACTGTCGTTCATAGCCATCACCAGCAACGGCATTATTGGTATTAATATTTCATTAGTTAGTTTATGACTTAAATTTATTAATCTACATGTATATTAGAAAAATATTAGAAAGTAATTACAATAGTTTAGTAAATGTTCTATTTGCAATTTAGTAGAAAATATCCAGTCAAATATAATATAAATTATTGTCATGAGTAGAAGAAATAATTCTGTTGGAAATTGAAACCAATTGCATGTTATTAATGGATGAATGAATGAACGAATGAATGAATGTTTGAATGAATGATTGAATGTTTGAATGCATTGACGAACAACTGACGCCTACTTTGCTGAACAAGTCTTTAGCTGAAGTGGAAAGATTGGAAACATCATATTCTATCCTCGGAAGTACGGTTACATACTTGAATTAAAATAGAATTTATTAAATTTATAATAAACTTAAATCGATTAAAATCAAATTAATCGAATCATTAATTTCACGGGTTAATAATTTATTCATTATTCAATAGAATATTCCTCTTTTCTTTTTAAATCTTAAAACACCTCATTGCGGTGGAAGCTTGGAAATAGCAAATGCTAACATTAACCTTTTTCGTCAGCATCATGTACAAAGTGACGCACAGAGCCCAATAGTCGGAAGACCTGTAAACCGGTCTTGAACTGAAGAATTCTGGCGCTTTGTACCTCTGCGTACCCAGCCTGTCACGTAGGGGCGTGCTGTGCCTGATCTGAAGTTGGGAGTGCCCAAAATCGACCAGCACAGCGTAGCCATTTTGATTCAAGACTACGTTTTGAGGTTTAATGTCCCTAGAATGAATTTTAACCGGAAATTCGATTCAATCCGTTTATTGGGCGTCTTTTTTTTTCAACTAATGCTCTGAGAATGTATCACTTGTGTGCTATGTTTAGGGAGTGCATATGGGCCACACCGCTGAGCATACAGGCTGCATAGAATCGCGCCCTTTCTTCTGATAGCGGACCACAGCGCAGGTGATAAGCTATCGATCCTCCGCCCAAATACTCGAGAATGAAGCACATGTAGTTCTGGAATTGTACGATCAAAGTTTGAAGTATTTGAAGAAAAAAATATATAATTTTTATTTTGTCTTTAACGAGTTTGGAAGCAACGTAATTCTACTTAGGCACATTTGATGTGAACGTGTCGTAGTATTTGACGATGAGTTTGTGTCTGTTTTCCCCGAGGTACTCCAGAATGTGCTTCTCTGTCAACAGATGTTCATCTCTCGACTTTTTCATGCGAACCATTTTTATGGCAAACTGTTTGTCTTTTCCCGGTATTTTGGCTAGAACGACCTGTTGTAATCGTGATCGTTACGTACGTAAAAACTTGTAAAAAAAAATTACAGTAGTACATGGCTGGTCTGCAATTTCATGCCATGCCACGCCTCAAATAATATCATTCAGTCGTTGTAAATTTATTTTGAATTAATATTAGTCATTAAAATTAATGTGAATCATTCAAAATTCTCTTCACATTAACCCAGTTTTATACAATATCTATATAAATAAAAATATGTAGAAAACGTAATACGATGTAAAATGATAGAGTTACAATCCCCCCCCCCCCTCCCCTATAAAAAGGCAACATATTTAGGCAACTATGTATCGCATATCAAGCAGACCAATTTACTGCCTTCTATCAAAGTGTATATGTCTTGTAGTCTGAGGGTGTTTAGTTGATTGAGATCTTAGTAAGTCCAATATCTCATCACTGGATTTTGATGATTTTATAGTAAGTCTTACGAGGTAATAAAGCCATTCGTGTGTGTGTAATGGTGTACAAATATTCATGGTTGCTTAGCTTTCTGTAGTTTCGTTTCCAATTATTTTAATTACGATTATTCGTTATTTAATGAACTTTAATTCTTAATATTTAGAAAGTCTCAATCTCTTAGAAAGTGCTTCTAAGAATTACACAAACCGTAGCGAATTTACCGTGTCCTAATTCTGAGATGATTTTGTAATCTCCTACGAAGAGGTTTCCACTTTTCTTTCTGTACGGAAGTATCCCTTCGAGATCGGAGTCGCTGGGATTGCTGGAGTCTTCCGACGTGCTGGATCGTCTTCTCATGAGATTACGAAAGGCATTCATGTTACTTTCTCGTGTTGCATCTCCTTTTTGTTTCGATTACTTTATCATTTATTCCATTTATTATTGAAAATCGGTTTTTTATGCTTTTTATTTGTTTATTTGTTTTTTCCTGTACTCGTGCTAGCGTCACGTTTAAAGCTGGAATTACATGTAAAATGTTAGATAAATGGTGTAGGATTATGCCAACAGATGAGTGGTAGAACTATATTCACCGTGATATGATAATTAGGATAATTAATTATTAATGCTTGTGATGAGCATGCCGCATGTAATAAATAAGTAGGTTGTAATCCTAATCCACATTTCTTTCCTATTGTTATGCAATGGAATATGAAGAAGACACTGATAATATTCATCAGAATTTCTATTGTTATGCAATGGAATATGAAGAAGACACTGATAATATTAATCAGAATTTCTAATAACAATATCGATTAGTGTATTCCGCATATAACCACATGTAAAGCACATGTTATAAATGAATCAGAAACGAGGTTAACCTAATAGTTAACAAGTTAATAAATTAATTTTACTATTTATTAGAACTTAACTCAATTGGTAAAAACTTAATATTTAATCTGTGTCGCTTTAATATTTGTTTTTTTTTATTGAAGACTTCTTACTTAACAATTGAACAAAGATGTAAAATGACATAATTGCAACAAAGGGGTTTACATTCAATCCTGGTTAACGCCACTTAATGCAACCTAATTAGCCAAGAATCTTTGAATCTTTTAAAATCTTTTAAAAGGATGAGGAAGGACGAATTTTTCCCATGAAAGTTCCACTTTCGATTCGAATGATCTTCCTAGGAGGTTTGTAGTCGTCATCTTCAGAGTCACTAGAGGCACGCTTGAGATTCTCCGGCGTATTAAGATCGAAATTTGTAAACGACCTTCCAGTCGAAGAATCGCAAAGACAACATGAAATGATTTCTTCATCTTCATCGCTGTCTGAATCGTATTCGACCAGTCGATAAGTTGAAAGCGAACAGTTGCTCGGAGGCATGAAACAAACCGAATACGTTGAACTCATTGGCAGCATGTTTGTACCTTTCATGGGGACGGGGGCACGAGGTTCGTTCTGACACGACGTACACAGACGCGATTCAATGCTTTCCCGGCCAATGTCATCGTTTCTGTTAAACGGCTGCTTAACATTTGTGTCATCAGAAACTTCCTTTTTCATAATTTTAGATTTGCGATAAACGGATGGGGCAAATAGTCTCACTATTGTGTTACATGTTATTATTGAGAATTAGGTTTCTGATTTCGGCGTGGGTTTTGTGCGAACAAAAGATTATAAGTAGAAACATTTTATCCAATTAATTTTTAATTAATTTGAATATCACAAATTTCATCGAAGACTAGTTATTGTAAATTAATTCAAATATTTTTTTAGTGTGCTCTGCTTATTAAATATTACAGGAAACCAGTTCTTAAATCGTTTTAATTCATCTTCGCCGTGGGAACATATATAAGAGACCAACGGGCCGGCTCTTGCAGGTCTGTAATACATAAAACACGGGACACCGCATTTGCTTCCACATATCGATCTCAATCTTTGAATTCCAATAATACAACTAGATTTGCCTTGTGGGGTACGCAGGCCCAATTGTTAAATGATTTATTATGAGTCCAAGTGTTCTGAAGGTGGCTTTTCGATAATGGCAATCGCATAATGATTTTCTTTCGAATATTGTCTTATTTTGGCACGAATTATTTGATTATTTTTATTTCAATCCAATATGAAAGAATTTAAGAATGTGGGAATGAAATATAATTCTAATGATTTGGACCAGAGGTTATGATTATGATTACATTAAGGCCGATCGTGTCAATTCTTCATTTTCCCACTATTTCACGGCACAAACTTGGAAGCACGATCGTATTTTAAATTTATTTTTAACCTCTTAAAACCCCAATTCATCAACCTTCAATCTCCAAATGCACAAAAACAAATTTGGGGAAGTTAGGAATCATTCCGCAGATGACGTAATTCGAGATTTTCAACGGTCGCGACATCTAGAACTTAGTTCATAAATTACGTTAATTTTAGCGAATTATTGACAAAGTTTTTTTCCCTAAGCTTAAGTAAAAAATTCTTCCACTCTAAAGAGGCTAGTTTAAGTTTAATCTTGAAAAGATTAATCCCCCAAAAATACGAATGTACAAGCACATCTGGCCTCAAACTAAAGCTAGATGGCTCAACCGCCAGGATTTCTGGTCTTTGTTTTTGAAAGTTCACTTGAACCATTTTACCCACCTTCAACTAGAAATAAATATCCACACACCAAATACCCACATCTGACCACCTAAATCTACCCTACAAAAAGAACAACCAATATTTCCATTGAAGCCTAACTTCAAGAATTTTCAGATTTTTGACATCCTAGCAGATTTTTCTCGTTATTTGACGTGCAAAGACCCGAGCGGAGCGCATCCAAGCATTTCACAACAACTGAAACAATGAATTATTGGAAGCAAAACCTTGAATAAAATTCAATTGAGATAACAAAGCAAAATGTCGGTCGTCCAAATTATCCAGACTAAGTGAGTAATATTCTAGCAACAACGGCGACAGCACCACTTCTGAAATGCGAACGACAGATGTACTTGACGAAAGAATCCGACCACCAAAGAAGCTCCGAAAGCGATTCAGAAAAACGTTGTCGTTTGAGCAAAGCAAAAAAGATCTTAAAATGTCCTCAGTTGGTCCTTATAATCACGGAGTTCTAAGCAGATGTAGTTGCGCAACAATGGATCGTTATCGCAGATCGTCGTAATTATTAATATTATTATAATCATCACTTCCCTTTAATTCCACTTTTAAGCATGATGAATCTCAAACTTTGGAAAAGAGGATGTTGTGCTTCTGAAGTCTCTCAATCAGACTGGTGTTTTTGAAAGCTCGCCCAGGCGTCAGCACCCCGCAGCTGAAAAAGATTTTAGCAAAAGGTCACTCAAGGTGAAGCAAACTTCCAAGTAAATTGCCAAAAGCAGTTATTTCGTAGTTTGTCAATGTTTAAATTATTAATGTACTGTAAATAATTAATTAAAGTGAAAAATTAAAATCGAATGTCAACTGACGAGCTAGGAAGATTGTTCTTCTCTTTCAGGAGCACATAAGCAGATTGCACCAAACAAATGGAGGTCGTCAGGTATCCCACCTCTGAGATGTTGAAAAAAGGTATTAGGTAACTATTATTATTGCTATTATTATTATTATTATTATTATTATTAACTTATTATACCAAGCTACACATAGGCCTTAGGTAGGCTAATACAGCACAAAGACTTGTTGAACTTGAAAACCACAAAGACAAAACAAACATGCCTGAAGGCAAATTATGCTTCTGAAGTAGACACTTGTCTGGCAATAAGCCACATCGGGTATGCATTTTTAATGTTTTGCATAACTTCTACTTTAATTTATGTCACTTGTTGTTTACTTCTTCTACATTCAATGATTAATTTTAAATTTGAAAGGAATAAATAAATAAATGAATAAATAAAATAAATAAATAAATAACTAATGCCTATAGGTTACCTGGTCCTCTCACTTTGGTGACAATCTTCTTATCAGGTGTTGAAACCTCATCACTTGAGAAACCCTCCCCGATGAATGTCATCTCAAATGAACCGCCCTTGACCTGATTATCAATCAATCAATCAATCAATCAATCAATTAAATTCAATCCAAACTAGCCAATCAATCAATCAATGCCAATTGGTTGAGTCAACCATTTTGATTTCATCTCAAGTTTGATTGAACACTAATCATTACTGTCAACATGCTATGATGTATTTACTGTGCTAGAGAAAGCAATATGGCCATTCAAGAACATATAATAAACAAATAATAATAATAATAATAATAATATGTAAAATTCAATAATAATAATAATACTAATCAGAATTCAAGTAATTTTTTAAAAGTTTAGAATAAATAAATTATATAATAAATCAACCTGCTCCCTGGTAGGTCCAGTAGATGAGAATTTTCCAAGAGAAAAGAACCTTGGGAACTGTTTGCAATTGAAAGCAATTTTTAAAAAATGTCTTTAAAATGCGTCCCTTGCAAAGTAATTGTCACAAAAAGCCGCAAAAGCAAAATAATCCGGTCGTCGTTCATTTGAATAAAATATTAAAATAAAAAGTAAAGAGGTAACTTATTCAACAGAAAATTATTGTATTAATGATGGAAAGTAGAAAATTTATATCAGTAAAAAGGCAAAATTGATGAACAATTCTTAGCTTGGCATTAATCAGACATAAATCACTCAGAACTCATCAATTGTATTGAAAACCATTGGACTGTTATCATAGGATGAACTCACAATAGTGCATCTATGCTAATACTGCTTTTAAATTGTCTATCTGCTGATCTCAGCCAATGCAATGGATCTTACCCCATAAGTTGATATTTATAATTAAATTATAAATAAATACTGGTAATATATATAATTAAAATTATAATTGAATACTGACAAGAATTAATTATCATAAAGTTAAAATGTTAAATTAATCATGTTATGTTAAATTGGCCCAATAAGTAGTGGTCCACATTATGAACATTGACAGACCGACCCACTATACATTATTCATTTCCTGTTCTTAGGACTTAATTATGATTTGCTGTGCAAATAAGATTCTGAAATTAAGGTTTATAAGTGACACTGGAATGTCTAACAATAATTCAAAAAATCTATGATGGCCAATCATAGATCAATGATGTTCTGATATCATGAATTATCATGATACTTCAGGAATTCATGACATGGATTCTAGCCACAAACATTTTGAAATGAGCCTATTCAGATCAGGTAAATCTCTCATTCATCATAACTGGTATGGCTGCTATGATCTCAAGTTGAGCTTTTGAAATGCATGCAGAGAAATCAACAATGGATTGCTGAAAAATGCTCTGAGACTTGAAAATTGTCATTAGTAACAAGGGCATGCAGATCAGTACAGAAAAAAAATATTTATAAAGTCATAAATTAATATTATTATTGAACATTAAGAACTAAAGCCATTAATTAATCTGAAACTTTATAAACAAATATAAAATACTTAAACAAGCAATTGATGCTTAATAATTACATGTGGAAAGTGAGAAAAGAGCTTCAATCAGGACTTATCAACCCACTTTTTCCAAAAGGTAGATTCCAAATCTTGTTTTGCTGAAGACCATCAGCATGAATCCAACAAAAATCCAGGACATCAATTCACCAAATCCAGAGAACGATGAATACGGTTGGAATTGCACCTAAATTTTACGACATTAGAATTTAATTGGTTCCATAAATGTATTATAATTTACAATTTTCCAATTTTAAAGTAAATTTAAACATCAACTTTCAATTTTGAAGGGTATTAAATCAAATTCATCTGATGCAACTCATTCAGCTTTGAACACAAAGAGACAAACTGAATGAATAAATGAATAAATTATTATAATCCTCACAGGCTTTTCTTTGTCATAGATGAAGTTGAAATATGAAGATCTTGTTACAATGGCTTTGTCAGTTCCTATGAATGGAAGACACCATCTGTTGACATCATTGCTGAAGAACACGGTTGATCTTCAATGGGATAAAGAAAGGATTGTTCAGTGAAAGTTTTTTGCAAGAATTACATAACCAGTCACATCCAGGCAAGGAAGACAGGAAAGATGGCAATGATTCTATGTATTGGTTCCAATATAATCTTGGATATAAATTATATTCACTCTATTTTCTGTTGATATATGCTATACAAAACTGTGCAAGTGGTCATCAGATGACCCTTCCTTTTGTTTAGAAAAAAAAAATAAATAAATAAAAAATATTAATTATATAAAGTAAGATAATTCATAACATAACTTACTTTTCATCATCATCATCATGATCACCCACTCTTGAACCCAGTAATCAATAAACACACCCTTAACATCTGCCTCACCTTAACAAATATCATCAATAATAACTTGGCTCAAGATTTCCACAAACGTTATCGAGATAAATCATTAATCACTTAAATCAATTATAAAACTGATTAAAATATGCTACACATACCAATACAAATAAAACTAATTTAATAACAATAATAATAATAATAATAATAATAATAATATGTCATTTATACAGCGCTGTATACGTGAGCTACATACAATTTATTTTTATAAACGAATTTAGATGTCTTTGCCATAAACCTCTTTTGGAGTTTGACCTTCGGGGCTGGAAAAGACTGTGGGTAAAGCCTTTCCCTGATGGCTCTGAGCTCTGACTTTGTTGACAGGCTGTGAATAGCAGACTTCCAAGTTCCATCATTTATGCATCCTCCCTGTATATGGGAGCAGATTAAATATGATAACTCAAAATATTTCTAAAAGACCTCACAAACTTTTTCTCCTTGATTGACAGAGATGTAAGATTCTACTGAATTCAGTGACCCTACAAAATTATCAATACATTTGACTTTCCTTTCAATTTTTTGGCTTAGTAACCCCAATTACTTCATTTATAGCCTAGAAACTTAGTTCCATGAAAGCAAAATAAATTTTAACTAATGGCACCAATTTTAACTTACAAATACAGACTGCTTAATTTTAAAAACCTTGAAAATTGTTCTTTGTATAGAGCAGACCCATCTCTGCAGGAATGCTGTCAAATCCGCAAGCTTGGATTATAAACACTCCTTTGTCTTGCGCATCCTTGTTAAAATCCAAGTGGATCTTTTCCAGCCACTGTAATGACCAAAACAAAGTATGCGAAGTAAAGTAATGAAACATTTAAACTGATATAATATAACATAAATTTTAGCATTGCTGATCTATTACCAAGTTGGAATTTAGAGTGTTTCTGAATAATTTACATGCCTACCTGAGTCTCTCCACAAATGTCAATGTGGTGAGCACCAGTGGCTATGCATGCTTCAACCACTGGAGTTCCATAAAACCTGAACTGTAATGCACCAACAACATAAATATTTCAAGAGTTAAAATCAATTATGTCCATTCAAACTAACGGGTCCAACGCAGTTCAAAACCACTTTGGTCTGTTGGCACATGGAGAGCAAGCTATCCTGGCTGCTCACATCAGCAATAATAATTGGCAGTTCCGACAAATCATGACCTGTTAAAGTAAGTACTTTTAAGATCTCTCTTCCTAAAGAAAATCTTCCTAAAAACATTTCAGACTTCACGCAACTTCGTGCTCTACTCAAACAAATCCAATTCTAGCATCATATGTTTGCATTTACCCGTTACTTTGGATACCGATTCCAAAACACCCTGAAGGTTTTTCATCTTGCGACCGGCAATTGCCCATTTTAATACTTTCTCTTCTGATGCTGTCCTGGCTAGTTCTTCTACAACATATTTCCCTGTAAAACCACTTCCCCCGAAAACAACGATATCGTACTTTCTTCCTTCAGCCATTACGCTCTCGTCGCTACAAGCTGTGAAGACAGAGTTATGCGGGGAAGGTAAATTGGAGCAAACGCACAAAAAATTTAATTACACGTTAACTGGTTATGGCAATTATTTAAAAATGAAATGTAAATTTTCTGGCCAACTAGATTTGAATTACGCGAGAAAGAGTCGTTGTCAAATAATGAAATGACCTAATAATCTCAAACGTCCATCTTCTCGTTCAAGAGAATTGAGAGCATATGTAATTACGGCAAACAATTTTCACATACTAAACGAGGCACCTTTTCCGACAAACCGGAATTCCATCCTCATCACCTTGAGTGCTACACCCCCCACCTTTGCGTAGCCCTTGATCATTACTGAACGTTTGAGGAGAAAACAAAAATGTTACCATACTACCTGCTGGGAAGGCTTATTAACTAGACGAAACTGAAACGACCTCCTCATGTACTTCAGAGTGAAATACAAAGTCCAGAATACTATCCTGATTCATCAACCATATCCAACAAATACATCATTTCACAACAAAATTTTGCTGCAGTAATGACCATTAGGAAAGAAATCTTACAACCTCAGAAATGCCAGACTTCCAGTTGTTTAAATGTTTGAAAAAGGAAAGGTGTGACAAACAAGCCCAGAAAAAAAGATGAAATTTGCCAGTTTTCTTCAGGCTCAGTTCAACAAAAGGAAACAAAAAACAAATTGAATGCCTTGATTTACACAGCACAAATCAATTAAATAAAAATCAAAATAAACAATTTATTACAAATAAAACTGTCATAAGTTCTAAAATCAGTCCAATCAGAATCCATATTTCGACTGAGTTTGTCTCCGATTAAATTTGTTTTCAGCCCATTGGTTCTTCAGTTCAAATTCTCGCTCCTTGGCCTACGAAAAAAGGGGAAATTATTAGTATTAAAGTTTAAATGCCAAAATAAATGATTAATGATAAATAATAATAAATGATTAATGATCAATGAAGCTGTTCTGACCTGCATGGCAAGGTATGTGATCTGGTGTTTCCTCTTGCTCAGAGGGTTCACACCACTTGTTGCTTTTTGACTGTAAGATTCCGCGTCTGCACCTTTGGTTACCTCTCGCAACCTCTCCGCTTCGAATTTTTTCAGATGATCGTCAAGTTTCACGTCCAGGAAAGCACCTTCGCTGCCTTGAGATCCCATGATTTTCTGGAACTGTTTACATAAAAAAATATTTTAGATAATTGAATAAATCTTGAATAAAACATCAGAAAGTCTTTTAAATATATCAATAAAATATTATCATGAATAACCTAGTTTTGATGACATATTTGTTAACAAGATTATTACAGAATTACAGTTTTCATAAAAATTTTTCATATAATGAAATTAATATTTTAAATATAATAGTTTGATTAGTTTCTAATTAATTAAATTCTAAGTTTGCTAATAAACAGCCAACAAACCTGTTCATCTCTGGCAAAATCTTGAGGAATAGATGCACAAGCAGATTGAGAAGCCTCTTGCTGGTAGGAATTGTAGGCATCAGGTTGATCTGAATAAGCATCTGAATTTTCATCGAATCTGTATTGTGCAGACTCATGCACATTCGATGCACTGTTTTCCTCATCCACCCAAGAAAGGAGAAAGTTCATGTCTTTCTTGATTTCATCTCCAGCAGTGTCATCAAACTCGTCGTCGTAATCTTCAATGGTTTGTTGCCGAACCTCGGCGCGTGACTTAGACACGGAATGAGGTATCAGAGGCCTGTTTGTTTCTTTTGTAGGCACGAATTTCGGTGGAGGTAGGCTTTTAAGAAGTGAAGAATCTGTCTGGTAATTTAATTTCTTTCTGGGTGGTTGCATTTCATCCTCAGAGTCAGAATTCTCAACTGTAGGCAGATGTATCACAATCTTGTTTTTGTTTGAGACAACTGGAGGTTTCTCTCTCAGTTGAAGCTCTTTCTTTGAAGGCAGAATTATTACTTCTTCCTGAATTTTGGAAACTGGTAAAGTCTGTCCTATGGCTTCACTGTTTTTGTATGTTGACACGTTCGTTGTATCTTTGGTGACTCCTTGACTTTCCTTTTCCATTTCGTTGTCATTAATGGCTGATGTCATGCAAGGATCATCGTCGCAACAACTATCCTCGCTATCGCTAGCATCGTAATTAACCAAAAGCGACATATTTGTTGATTTGATTGATAGAACTACGATAAACGAGCACAACAATCAACTCGTTACAATGAAAGATACTAAATCGTTTAGGTTTATAAATTTTTTAAAAACTAATTTTTAAAATGTATTAAAAATTAAATTTTTAAGATTATTTTATTACCTATTTTTATTACTTGTTACTTTTATTACTTTACATCTCTATCATTTTTAATAATAGTCGCTCAACGCGGATACCTCTCTTTCTTTTTATAAAAAAATGTAAAATATCCGATAATGTTTAATGTTTGATGCAACATGTTTCTTCTTTTTTGACAAATTAATAGAATTAGAATCAGCATTATTAATAATATTTAATTCAAGAATTTAATACCATCTTTATACTGAGGAATTTCAACAGCTACTCAGAAATAAATAAGAATAAGAGAGAACGAGGCCAATAGGCACAGATTTTATTCCAGCAGATCTTCATCGGTCTCACTCATTCCATCAGTCAATCAATCAAGGCCTGAAGACTTCCACGTGGATAAAATATCAATGCTATAATAATAAAAACATATTTTGCTGGTAAATTATCGGACTCAATTGAAAAATATAAAATCTTTTATTTAAATTTTTGGATTGCTTGGATTTCCTTGAAATAGTTACTATTTTATGAGTTTTATGAACTATTCGATTCAAAATCATTATAACACAAAGATGTCTTATGGTTAATAATCTTCATAAAATTAAAGTTCCAATGATTCAAAGGAGTCCAGAAATTTGTAGGTGTAGAAATTGCTAAAAGCTCTTCAAAGCGTTGCTTCTGCTGGAGCTTTTCCAGCTCACTGTGTGGTCGTCAGGCTGCTGCACTTTCGTATCTCATTTATTATTCACAAGCATTTTTAAAAATATTTTCTACGCCTACTTTAAGATTCTGAATTCATAAGCAAAAAGTGCATAAAGCTTGTAATCATCACTTTAAAGCTAACTACTGAATGGAATGAATGCAACTAAAGACATTAGAATGTGATTGCTTCGAGAAACTAATCCTTGGAGCTCGTAGGTGTATGCAGGGCAGGAAGTTGCTTATAAACAACTGCAGAGCAACAGATACTGATAGACTTCATCATGTCGAAGGTAATTTGAGAATCCTTTCAGTTAATAGCAATCTTTTTTAAATAATTAATTGCTTTATGTAATAAAGACAATCTCTCTCGCTTTCTTCTTCAGGGTTTGGAAGATCCAGAAGGTGAACTGAAATCACAGTTACTCGACTGGATAGAAGCAGTGACAACCGAGAAGGTCAACAAAAGCGAGCCTTTCGAGAAAGTTCTCAAGGATGGAATCTTATTGTGCAAGTAAGTGAAAGATTGCATCTTCAAGGAGAGGCTTCCATTTGTTTTTCCAAGTAAAATTTGCCGCAAATAGTTGCATTGCAATTTTGTTTATTTGAAAAGGTGCATTTGATAATAGCAGCAAGTGTAGCGCTCCATTTATTATTACTATTATTACCTCTACTGCTGAAGTTGCAATGAAGAAACTATGTTCACTAGATCTACCCGTATAAGAGATAAACAAATGGCCAGCAAATGATTCTGCGATTGTACATAAATAAATAAATTGGTGACTTTATAAAGCGCTTCATCTAATCACTTAAAACCACTCTCTGATGAGAATATTTGTGCATTGCATAACGCTCCTCCAGAGAAGTTGCTTGTGGCATTCAAGTGGGACTTCTACCTTTGCCGTCCGCTTCCTATGCAGCCAATAAAATAATTAAAATAATTAAAATAATATTCCGGTCATTCAATTTAATGGCTTTGTTTTTTTTTAAATTCTGCAGACTTTTGAATAAAATCGTTCCCGGAAGCATCAAGAGAATCAACACGAAAGGAACGAACTTCAATTGGATGGAAAACATGGCGGCCGTTCAGAAGAGCATGCGTCTGTACGGAGTTCCAGAGGATGAATTGTTCCAGCCAATTGACCTGGTCGAAGCCAGGAACGTCAGGGCTGTGGTCATGAGTCTTTCAGCCCTCGCCAGGCTGGTGAGTAGAATTTATCTTCAATTAATTGCTTACAATAGATGTTTAAATGGGGATTAATTAATTATTTAAATACTTATGTAGCAGAACAATGTTGGTTTAGTATTTTGAGTACTTCTAAAGTAAACATTAGGACAAAATACTAATTCGATCTGCGTCTGTTATTAAATATCTTACCAGGCAGTGAATTGAATGATTCAAATATTTTGTTTGCTTGGCTATGTTATTACAATTACATATTACGTGCTATTAAATTGCTTCAATTATTATGATAGCATGTTATCCATTATTAATTCGCTTTAAGGATGACTAACAATTTTGATCAACTTTGCAGTGCTTCAACAAAGGCTTCGACGGTCCAAGTTTTGGCCCAAAAATGGCCGAAACCGCAATGCCGTGAAAAATGCAGCAAAACAACTCCAATAAAATGATTACAACATAATTACAATAAAATATAGTTTTAATGGAGAGTAATTTAGGAATTTATTTAAATAAAACCCTTGCAAACATCGAGTCTATTATCTTTCTCTGCTGTAAACAAAGGAATAATGTGGAAGTCCAAGACGGAGTTCCCTTTAATTTGAATTTCCGAGGATTGTTGATCAACAACAATAGAATATGAACATGTTTTTGATCATTTTAAAATTAAACATTCATTTTAGTTTGAACTTTTATTGGTGGTAATTATAGCAACAATTTTCATTTCGAGGAAATAATTATAATTAAAGTCATAAAAAGTCGAATGAAACGCTTAAAAGATATCAGTTGTTGACAATTATTGCTTTTGCAAGAATTAATTAAATTATTTCACATAATTTCGATAACAACTCGACTTATATTCCAGTGGATTTATGGGGCACGGAGAGCCACAGTCCACGACCTTTAAGTCAAAACAGAATGTCGTTGGCGGCATGGAGAGCGAGAGATGGATTTAATTCATGGAACTTGGAGAACGTTTTATCCCCAATCGATTTAGTACAATTACACAAATCTCAGTATATAGACTCCTCTTCATGGTCAGTTTCGCTTTTGAAAAGGTGCTGGATATTTTCCGGGTCATTCCTAAAAAAGTTCATCTCTTTTATTCCTTTAATAAATACTTTTTATTATACCCGATCGAGTGAATACCTTCGTGCCGCTCACTTTTTCGGTGAGTAACTAGGCCGAATCGAGCCTAACTCGCACAAGGTACAAATCGATTTCAGTCGTGGGTTTGACGTTTACAAGTGTCGCTACTGTTGGTGAATAATTTTCATCATCAACTTTTGAGGATGTACAAATTTATTTTGCTTCGATGTACGTACAAATGCCACATCTTAGGACAATGGTCGGCAAACTCCGGACTTTAGACCGGATACGGACCGGTGGGTATTCCAATCCGAATTCCAAAAATTTTATTTTATTTCAATGTAGTTAATAGGAACTTAGTATACCGATTATAAAACCTAAATTAATTTGTATTTTGAATGGAAATACCATAATTAATTGTACTAATAATCAAACAAATCAACAAAAATTCACGAAAGATTTGTTTAATTAAAACCATTGCAATAGTTTTTCAACAGAAAATTAATTTCAACGTCCATCGCTAAATTAACGAAAGTTTGTTTGAACCTCTTGGAGTGAAATATTAAAAAATAGACAACAGGATGTCACGTTTGAATGAATTCAACGATTGTAAAGCTCAACTTCACAACGAATTTACCAAGAACGAAGCAGAGATTTTATTTTGTATTAAAATTTAAAAAAAACAACAAACAAACAAAACGATAAGTTTGTCAATATTAAAGCTGCAAATATCAAGGGCTGCAAAGCTCCCAGTTGAAACTGTCAATTCAAGTTTAAAGCCATTCAGGGTAAGTAGTTTCTTCAATGTAGGTCATTGTTTCTCTTGTCTGGAGGACGAACTTATGCCACGTTTGCATCGAAAGGGAAGGAATTAGACGTAACGTAAATTGTGAATATAAAAATGTAATATAAAAGTAATGCAATACAATATAAAATGACATTTAAATATAAATATGCAGGTGTTCTGCATCAGCTTCATTCATTCATTCATTCATCCATCCATCCATTCAATGTTTAACGTTCAGAGACATCATTACGCTGTGTACTTGGAAGACATTTTGGCAATGGAGCTTAAAGCCTGGAAATGAAAGTCGCAGAAGGATTAGAAACCACCATTTTTTGTTCAAATTTATCATTAATTTCGTTTATTATTATTATTATTATTACTATTTATTTATTATTCAAAACGAAATACAAAGCTTTGCAGTATTTAGATTTCTGAAAATAACAACATAAATCAAAACAGTTTATTGAATCTAAATGAATAGCCATTCATTGAATTTTTTTTATCACGTTTATTATTTTCTGTGAGGTTCTTTGTGAATGTTTGTATATCTTTTTGTCTGTGCATGGTTTTGTGTTTATTTGTTTGTGCGTGTGTCTGTACGTGTGTGCAGCTGCTATCAACGAGCGATAATTGGTTACCCTAGTGTGCGATCGAAACGATAATTGCCAACATCACTTATGAACTTGAAATTCATTTTTAATTTGAGTCGCAGATAACAGAAAATAAAAAATTATTCCATAATTTATTCCATTTTTCCATTTATGCCATAAATTCTTGCATTTAATTTTTTTAAATAAAGATTTATTCACTTAATAGAGTCCTGAATTCATTAAAATATGCAAATGAAAGATTTTTCCTAATCATTGGCCTTCAAATATATAAACATTTATATCAGCATAATTATGACCAGTGCGCAGTATAATTTCGTACAATAATTACTGATGATTTCCAATTGACTTTGCGGCCCGAATTGAAATAATTAGCGCGAAAAGTGAAAATAAATTTAATTATTTAGATGTGAAATACAAGAAAAGGGTGCAGACCTCGTTATAGTTGGAATTCATTTCCTCGTAATCATATTTGTCGCTGAAAATAATATGAAATTTCACTAGATTACGTAATAAATAGAAAAATCATTTGCATGGCTCCATAAACATAAATACATTGACCTTTGATATGACACGACCTTTTTATGAGACCAGTTATACAATTTATAAACATTATTTACATAATATTCTAAAATTTGAGTAATTTTCATGAAATATAACATGAGTTATCATTTAAAAAATGACTATTTCCTATCTACATGTATGTTGGGTGGATTATATTTCTGCCGGTTGCCTGCCATGTTTTATGTTAGTACAAGCTGGGTTTCGAACACGGTAGCTAACGATTATTGACTTGCTAGGGTCGAGATGGCAAACGTCTGGTGACGACACCAACATTAGAATACTACTACTACTAATAATAATAACATTATTATTATTATACTTTATTATAAAATTATAATAATAATAATAACATTATTGTTATTAACAGTAATTATATTATTATAACATTATTATTATTATTAACAACGACATTATTAACTACAATAACAACATTGATAAAAGCTTTGCAATTCAAACAATTTCTGTAAACTATTTTCACGACTTACTTCGAAATTACAAGCTTGCGTAGTTTCTTCTTGATGGAAGCCACTGAAACCAAAATTAATGTAATATAATAATAATAATAAACAATGAAATACAATGCAAATAAACATATTATATTATATAATGTAATATTGTTAGTATTAAATACTAAAACTGGTTCATATTCCAACGTTCTCTCAGATGCGACAAAAAGCCAAACGTCTGGTTAGAAACTTTATTATTACTTTAATTGCAATTTAAGATTAACTATAAAATTTACAAATTTAATTATTTGGCACATAAAGTTTAATTGCATATATTTTTAAATAATCCAATTTGATGCGCAACCTAAGCTTACAGGTACAATGACGTAATCGATGCTCAGGTAAAGCGAAAGAATATAATTCTTCGAAATAATCTCAAAATCAAACAAAACTTTCAAAATCAAGGATTCTGAAATAATTACATATTAAATAATTTTTAAATGTTTGCTAATTTAGAATCAAAAGGAACGTTAAAGTCGAGTAACCTTTTCCACGCAACATTTTAAAAATCCCTCCAGAATACGGGCTCATATTTAACACGTGTTTCTCTCAAATGCTCTTCGCTCGGCTTTTGTTATTGCTTTATAGACGTAAGTTCTGGAAAATACGTGGTTGTTTCTTTCATGTGACAATAACTAGAATATAAAAACAAATTGCATAACACAAGCCAAATAATAATAATAATAATAATTATTATTATTATAATAATAATAATTATTATTATTATTATAATTGTTGTTATTATTAAAACAAAGATCCAGTCCTCACAATTGCAAACCACTAAGAGCAATTATTAAAATTATTGTCATCAAATCGGTTGCGTAATAATAAAGCGACAGTAATAATAGCTGCTAATAGTAAAAGCTACTATTAAAGGTTCAAGTCTTTGTTGCAATATGCTAACTGCGACTCGTTGAAATGCATTAGTCACTGAATTCCCAGCTGAATGTAACCAAAGTAAAACTCTTACTTTCAAGATCTTGGACATTTGAAGGCATTTGAATTTCTGAAACTGAAATAAATGATAAATAAGTTCTTTCAATCTTTTCGAGCATCATATCCATTAAGTATTTAATATAAGTATTAATAATATTTTAAAAAATCCTTATAATTATTTGCTTTATTATTTTAATTTTTCACAAATTTATGTCCAAGGACCTTGATTGGCCCAAACCGAAAAAGAGACCCGCTACGAACGGTTTCTGCGCATCGCGAACTCTTCTCTATCGTTACGCATTAAACTGAAGCATCTGTTTCAATGATAAACATTTATGACTAATTCACATCGACTGAATCAATCTATTTCTCACGTCCGGAGAAATTCAACATCATTATTGCTATCAAGGACAGTAGAATTGCGCCGATGTTTATCGACTGCTGAATGAGAAGCACGTACGGAGATAAGTCATGTCCACCATAAAGGGTTGATTTATTTGTTTGTTTATTATTGCATATTTGAATAATAATTTTTATACGAAAATCGGCTGACTAACACAAATCAAATGTTCCTGCGAAAAATAACCACGCAATCACAAAAACAGGTTTACAAACATGGTGTCCCAACGGTTAAACAAAAATTCACCCAAAAAATAAAACAATTCTTTGGTCGTAGTTCAATAAAACATCAAATGTAGGACGACAAGAAAGACGCTAAGCTTAGAATATTCGTTGACATCCTGAGTAACTCTGCCAATGCAATGGACTGGGAAGATCTATTCAGGACCTCCGAAAAGATAACAACAACCGCCAGACTTTTGACTATAAAATAAGGATCTTTGGGAAATGCTATTTAGACAATAAAGAAATTCAACAACATTTAATTTGATGAACAGAAAAGGCAAACTATGCTTGGCTATCCATTACCACTGCATCTCTTGCTTACAAAATCAAATCGTGATATGCTAAATGTTTCAAAGAGATTTTTAAAAAATTTACATAATTTTTTGCTCGCCATTCAATAAAACATTAAATTTATCAATATGGAAGTGATTGTGACTAGAATGTACGCTAAGACAGTCGAAATAGTAATTCGATGCTAGCCATTGTTGTGGCATCTCTCACCGACAAAATCGTGATGTATTAAATGTTTTAATAAAAATCTTTTAAAATGTACACAATACTTTGTTCGTCATTCAACAAAACATTAAATTTATCAATAGCGAAATATTCAATTAAAAAAATAAGATCGTTATAAAAGTCGTAGCCATTATTGCTGCGTCTCTTACTGACAAAATGTTTTACAGATGTACTAAATTCTTCAATAAAATCTTAAAGAAAACTATTTATTTGTTAGCTAGTCAGTCAACAGTAAATTTATCTATACCGAATCTATCAATCAATCTCTTCTCAGCAAGACGTGGTCAAATTCAGACTTCAAAGTTGAAGAAGGATTTTTCAGAGCAGAAAAATGAAAGCTGTGAGTTGATCGGTGGTCGGTGGTCTCTTCTCCGGACTTAAATCCTTTCTTTTTCCAACGTCACCATCATTTACTTTGTAAATATAAGTGTATTAAATTTGTTAAAATGTGTTAAAGCAAAATAATGTTGAAGTGGCTGGTCCACTTGAGGAGTTACTCCCACCCCTGTACCCGTTTAAAATCTTATCGTAAACGTGCTGTTATGACTGGTTTAAGATAATGGAAAGCAGTTCAACTTCAAACCTGACCTGGAAAATGTCGCTGAATGGTTTGGAGAAAACTGGATGATAAATTAATAAGCACTTTAATAGAATCATTTGATAATAAATGTTTTGAATTTATTGAAAATAAAGGAAAACATATTTAAGCATTGTTAAACTTTCTTTTTGTAGGTTTCATAACTTTTTTAAAATTTTGTCAAAGACTTTTAAGATGTCCTTCATAGGTTCAAAAGAAACAATTCTTTTAAATTGTAAATTAATTCGACAAAATATTTCGGTAAAAATATTCACATTTAATCGGAAACGTGAATATACAGAATATGATAAAACTTTTAATTAATTTAGTTAATTGCCCAAAAATTAAGGTTGCAAAAAAAGTAATTAATATTATTATATTAATATAATAATAATAATATTATATAATAATAACAAATATCCAGTTAATTAATTTAGTTAATTATCCAAAAATTAAGGTTACAAAAAAAAGGGACAGTTTTAATAATATTGGTTTGATTACGATTGATTTAGGTAGATCTAAAAATGGATCAACCAAAAACTGGCAGAAAAATTCATCTGAAAATAGGGGGTTTTAGTAGTAATCACTGTACGTTTGGCTTCTATTTGTGCATAAACAAGTGTGTTGTGACGACATAAAATAATTATTGATAGAATAATTGAATAATAATAACTAAATAATTGAACTCATAGCTTAATAGCTAAACTTTATAACAAAAAATTCAAATTTACACTATTAATCAATTGTAGATCACGCATTTACGGGAAAAGGAAAGCAAAAATTTACATCAAAAATTCCAATAATTATAAATAATTTTCCTATCCAGTGCCACAGCACTTGACAATTTAAATAACCTTGCTGAAACTAATACAGATGGTGGTTATAATAATAATGATGATAATAATAATGATAATAATAATAATAATAATAATAATAATAATAATAATAATAATAATAATAATAATAATAATAATAATGATAATGATAATAATAATAATAATAATAATAATAATAATAATAATAATAATAATAATAATAATAATAATAATAATAATAATAATGAAACCTTACTTCATCTAATTGCACGTTTTACTTTGCGTCTCGAGCGAGTGGTCGTGCGGCTGTTTTTCGCGAATTCTCGATAATTTTACGGTTTTTGCGGCAGTTTTGCTTTTTTTCTGACCATTTCGTGTCCCCTACATTCCGTTTAGGATTGTGAGACCATTCTCAAGTTCAAAGGGGAAAAACTGAAGTTGAACAGCGTAAATTTTTCTGTCGACGTCTTGCATTGTTCTAGACTCCACAACTTCAGGAAAACAGAAGAGAAAGAAGTCATTTTAAGCTTGTTTGCTTCCGAGTACGTCTGCTAGTCGATGTTTTTGTGAATTTTTGGATTTAATTCAACTTGAAGAATCGTCGGAAAGAACAAGAAGTAAACAATGCAAACCCGCGCGCGCACCTTGTTGGCTCTCACAAAGGTGAAAGACTGTTCTGGTCCTTCTGAGACTCCAGTGACTGTACAGCCAAAGTGCGAATATTGTAATGCGGAATTCAAAACATCCAAAGGAGCAAGAATTCACGAAAGTCGCGTCCATCCAGTTCAGTGTCACGCAAAAAGGTCAGGAAAAAGCTACGGAAAATGTAGATGGGATAAAGAGGAATCCCATGTGATGGCAATGTTGGAGATAGAACTGAAGCAACAAGGAGTTAGATTCATCAACATTGAACTCCACAAACATTTCCCTCACCGAACCTTGGCCTCCATTCGAGGACATAGAAGACAGACAGAATACAGAACTATTCTCCAACAATGCATCAGTAAAACCAGGTCCTCAGAAAATTCTCAGACGTCATTAGCCGAGAGTCCAACTGAGCTGACTACGAGTAGAAATTCTGTTTGCGAAGAATCATATGAGGACGTTCACTCGGGACAATCAAAAGAACTATGGAGGAATATGTCGAGAGCTGAAGCTGGACTTAATGACCAGGAAAGGAAAAGAATCAATATCGCCCTCTCCAGACACTTCCCGGATGTGAGTGTTAGGCGCATAAAGAGAATCAGAAACAAGCCTGGTTACAAGAGCCTTCTAAGCAATGCCTTTCAGGATTCTGTGGCCTTGAGACAGACTGAAAACCAGATTTTAGGAATGCCGCCTACGAATGAGGAGAAAGAGAAAATAGTCAGCAACTCAATTGCAATAGACAATCAGTTAAAGTTGAAGCAATTTGTGATTGAAAGATACCAAATGATCCATCTAGATGGTGAAGAGTTCTCCAACCTCATAAACGAGAAGCTCCCGAGAACAGAGAAAATCTCACTGATTAATAAGGAATATGAAAAGTGGATCTCAACACAAATTCCACAGAAGATCAATAGCAGTGAGCCCAAACAACCTGCCGATCGTGCTGAAAGTGGACACAGAAACAACAATCACGTCCAAAGCAAATCAGAAAACAAATGCAGAACTTTCCGGAAAACAAAAATCAGGGTGTCAAAAAAGGAACAGAAAAAGTTAGAACGACAGAAGTGCTATGCTAGTCTGCAAAAACTTTTCCGAAAAAGTCCATCCTCGGCAGCGCACTCGGTTTTGAAAGAAGAATATGAAGCCCAGACAGGCGATTTCCCTGCGGGGTTGGCGGATTATTGGAGCGAGATCTTTGGGGAGACATCGGTGGAGGATGACAGGCCTGTGGTGACGTCGCAACAGAAATGCAACAGAAATGCAAGATCCGATCACCAAATGGGATGTAGAGATTGCATTCCGGGGACTAAAGGACAGCAGCCCTGGACAGGATGGCATTCGAAAAAGGCATCTTGCAAAACTCAGTTACGACGATCTCGCTGTTCACATGTCTCTCTGGTTGCTAACAGGATTACCTCCCGCATCATTCAAATCGGGAATCGTCACATTCATTCCGAAGAATAAAGAGGCCTCGACTCCGAGCGACTATCGACCTATCACTGTAGGTCCGATTATGGCGCGTCTCTTCCATCGTATCCTTGGAGGTAGAATGTTGGGGAATTGGCCCCTGTCATGGAGACAAAAAGCTTTCTGTCCGGGGGATGGCATTGCACAAAATCTCTTTCTCATCAAATCAATAATTCAAAAAAAGAAAGAACAAATCCAAAAACTTAACCTGACATTTGTCGACGTCACCAAAGCTTTCGACTCAGTATCCCATAAATCTATCCTCAGGGCTGCTGCCAGACTCGGCACTCCACCTCTCCTCTTAAACTACCTGGCGGAGCTGTACAAAGAAAGTGAGGTTCACTTTAAAGCAGAGGGAGTACTTAGTAGAGGGGTACAGGTGAAAAGAGGAGTTCGTCAAGGAGACCCGATGTCCCCCCACTTATTCAATGCGGTCATGGATATGATAACCAGCGAACTGGACCAATCAATTGGTGTCACGGCTGGCAGAAATTCAGCGATCAGATGCAATTATATTGCATTCGCTGATGATCTGGTAATGATGTCAACAACTGACATCGGAATGAAGAAGTTGATGGAGCAACTTGAAACGGCAATGGGCAGCGCAGGACTTAAAATCAATCCAAACAAGTGCGCCACACTCCGAACCGAAACTCATTGCAAGGAAAAACGCTGGATAGTCAATCCTACACCCTACATTAAATTTCAATCACAGGATATCAAAGCAATAGACGTCTCAGAGACCTACAAATACCTGGGGATACAGATTGGAGTTCGAAAGCAGCCAGTGTCGATCGGTTATGAAATTCAAAAGTCTCTCAACTCCATTTCAAAAGCACCAATTAAGCCGTGCCAACGCCTATATATTCTAAAAGTCCATCTGATACCAAGCCTCGTTCACAAACTTACCTTTGGCGAGGTCAACCTCGGTTCTCTGAGTTCCTCAGATACCGCGATTAGGAAAGCAACAAGGCATTGGCTTCATCTTCCAAAGGATGTCCCAAAGCCATTTTACCATGCTCCCGTCAAATCCGGTGGTCTGGGAATTCTCCCACTTAAACAATGGGTTCCCCGGCTCAGAATAAATAGATTGACAGAGATCTTCTCTGAGACAGGTAGTCGTAAAGATGAATTCCTGTTGGATGTTCTTAGGAACAACACCCTGATCATGAGAGAATTCCGGAAATTTGGAACGTCGGAGGCAAAACAATCAAAACCAGATTGGAAAGTGGCGGCATCAGAGAGCCTATACAAAACAGTGGACGGTTATGGATTAAGATCATTCACCAGAGGAATTGGAATGAGTGATTGGATTTCAGCAGCGGTCCCAAGAATTTCATCTGGCCAATATATCAAATGCATAAAGGTCCGAGCGGCTGCCCTTCACTGCAGACTCCGAGCGTCAAGATGGAATCCTCTGGCTTCAAGGAGATGCGGTGAGGGCTGCAATTCTTTCGAATCGCTGGGCCACATGATCCAGAGATGCCCGAGAACTGATGGCCCAAGACATGAAAGACACAACGCTGTCGTTAGGGAATTAGAACGGGAACTACGAAAAAAGGGCTATACTACGGTAACAGAGCCCCGTATTCCCACAGAAAAGGGACTCAAGATTCCTGATCTGTGTGCCTGGAGAGGTGACCTCTACATAGTGACTGATGTTGCCGTGACATCCGATGATTATGATTTAGACAAGTGTCATGAGAGCAAGGTTTCAAAGTACGACCTTAAAGATGTTCATGATTGGATGTTGAGGAATGCCCCAGGCGGCGTCCAAAGAATGCTTCCGAAGGTTGGCGCCTGCGTTTGCAACTGGAGAGGAGTCATGAGTGCAGAATCATACAGATTCTGGAGAGAGTGCGGCGCTTCGAAGACGAGTTTAATGTACGTTGTGCTCTCGGTCCTCAGCCACAGCTACAAAATCTGGAGGGCTCACAGGTGCCCACTTCCGAGGGCAATCGCACTTTCTCGGACTGCGAATTCTCAATGACATTGGCAGTTGACGTTACTCGGCGCGTTCGATCGTGATTTCACCTTCTGACCGAATGTCCAGGGTGATCTCGGGCCCTAGTGCGGACACTAAACTTTGGAGAGGCCGTCGGAATATTGTTGTTTGTGTTTTGGGTGTGAGGCCGAGAAAATAAATAAAAAAAAAATAATAATGAAACCTTACTTCATCTAATTGCACGTTTTACTTTGTTTTAGTTTTAAAAGTAATTTACTTAATCATCTAATGAATATTCATGAATTCATCACAGCAATCTTCTTTCAATTGGGATTCCACCAAGCACATACGTCATCGGGGAATTCCCTCCAGTAAATGGTGAGACATTAACAGGCAAATGTTGTTTTAACTTAAAGCCAATATCTTCAAATTCTGCCAATTTTTAAGATTTAATTTTTAAATGGGCAATTAAAATATAAAAATTAAGAAACAAAATAATGAAATGCTAATTTTAATTAATTTAACTAGTCACGATGCACATTAACGATGGCAAATATTTCTCTGAAATAGGAATAAAAACTGAGGAAAGATCAAGAGAATCCACAGAACCCCTACAGATAAAATAGGTTTCGGTTTAAATCTTCAAAACGCAGCAGACGACTTTGTGAGAGATGGAAACACGCGCGAGTCCCGACTGCAATAATAAGCTCGCACCATCCTATTAAAAAGAACTTTCAAATGAACTTATGCCTCCAATAAGCAGTAATATCCTAATATTAAAAAAATAAACTGATTGGTCATGTTCCAAGCTTCTTGATGTGAAATAGCTGTCAGTCTGGATAGTCAGGTTCAATGGAGATTTCTTCATCATCAGAATTATTATCACTGTCCTTGCATGCTGTTTGAAGCATCTTGGATTTCTGGACTTTCCAATGACAAGTGGAAGTAGATTCTCTTCAGTCACGCTTGTTGCCAGCAAAACCGTGATTCTATCTTTTATTTTTTTTTTATGTCTTGTCGTCCATCACCATTGTTTACAAAAGGTTTTGTTGGCGGCAACTTATAAAAGATAGCAGTTTTATCACAGTTATAAATATCTTCCATGGAGTAGTCCTTGCAAATGTATGAAAGCCTACCTTTCGAGTCTGAAACAGCTTCGAACGGGTCTTCACTGCTTTCTCCTTTCAAAATGCAAAACTTGATGTTGTTTCTTTTGTTGAATGACTCAAGCCATCCTTGGCTGGCAGTAAACTTGCTGTGGTCCAATTCTTGTGCAATTACTAAAGCTTTTTTCTTGCAATAAAGGACCAGGCAGATTCCTTGATCCGGCAGAGCAGAACTGTTCAAAGACTCTCATTTACATCACTGTATCGACATTTCGTTTCTTTGACTCTCTTGCTCCACGTTCCCATTTCCTTTGAATTTCCTCTTTCTTCATTGTAATGCTTGGTCTTTGGTGCCTGCTAACTCCGAAGTCTTTAGAGAGTTTTGAGATTGAATTATCCTTTTCAAAATTTTTAATCACTTCCATTTTCTTTTCCAATGGAAGCCAATGTCTTTTCCGCGAATCCATAGCTAATAACTTACTTGTCACAAAACTGCCTTAAAACACAATGAATGTAACCCAAAGGAGTTGGAACCAATCAAAACAAAACATCAAGCATGATTTTCAATAAAAAATGCTTAAAACTTTCAACAATTTGAAGCATTTACGGAATTTTAGGAAAAATTAAACATATTTAGAAAATTGAAAAAAGTAAACATATTTACAATTCCGGACCGTCTCAGTCATGCTATTAGTCAAGTTTGGCAGGTGCACTGTAAATAAGCGTCAAATTGTATTGGGAAAATATCGGTTCCTAGAAAAGTGGCCCTAAGTACAGGTTTTACCCTATTTTCGGGTACTCCAATTTAAAGGTTTTACTGCAGCTAGACTTTGAAGGCCTGGTAAGCAGCAATAGGTTTTTGAAAAAAAAAGCCACAAGGCATGAAAGTTTAGATCCATAAGAGACTGTCCACTTATCCAAAAGATTTCCCATGAGCACTTTGATATCGTTTAACCCTTACTGGACTATTTAAGCATTTATGTAGCTCTTCTCGTTGCAAATCCTAATTTAATTTACTTAATACGTTGTTTATTTTATTTGTAAATACTTGCACTTATATAACGTAACTATGTTGACTATTATCATCGCGTTAACATTAAATTGTGGCTTTTAGTACACTGTTCTAATTGATTTAATAGTGTTATTAACTAATTAGTAGTAATAATAATAATAATAATAAACAAATTAATAATAATAATAATCCAATGAATATTAATATATTTAAATGTTTTGTGCAGGTGTAAGGGCACCACAGAACCTCGTAGGTCACAACTGCACATTCTATTTTTGTTTGAGAAATTGTCTGAAAGTCGGACGATTAAATTCATTTTTAAACATAAATGTAATAGTTAATTGATTATTTTCATTTTATTTATTTTATATTTAAATATTACCATATTCAATAATAATAATTTAATAATAATAATAACATTAGTTAAGTAATATTTGATTCTTTAATAGCAGGAAGGATGGCACTAAATCTGTCATTCAATCACGTCAAATTTCAAATCAAATTTGCTCACGTCCCAAGTAAAATTATTTTCCGTCGTCGTCGTCATTGTCATCATCGTCATGATCATCAAATCGTCTCTTAATGACTCCGATTATCGCTCGATTTTTTGTCTGATGACACCTCGTTTATGCTATCAAATAATTGAAATAAAGGCGTTCAATCCTGATCCGTTTGTTCCCTGGAATTGCTAATTGGATGATTGATAATCCAATGAAGACGTCGTTGGTCATACGAGCGGAACTGATGTACAGGAAATGAAACTGCACTGGATTTCTATAGACTTAACTTGATCGGATGGAGAATAAATTTATTGACCAGTTATCGATCAATTAGAAAGGGTCAATGAGTTATCGAGTGATGTATTGCTGGGTTCAAACTGCTTATTGATTAAATCTGGTTATTTCCGACCAGGCAAGAATTTATTATTTGTTCGCAAGAATATGATAAAGTTAATAATTACGTTTAATATAAAAGTGTACTATATTTATGATGAACAGTGTATTTTCATTGTGGCGATAGTTGGACTTTTAGGATTCGGCCGCGGGTAATTTCTTTGGCATTCGAAATAGACGTCGATAGTACTTTGCGAGTCCGTAGCGGGCGAGAACCACAACTTGTCCGTTTGCGCAACGTCCAACATTCTTGTCATAGCCTGCTTAAATAGCTAGACGTTCCAGTCCGTTTAAAATATTTTCAAGTTTTTATCTTAACGTTCATACAAAAGGTTTATTAAAAGTCATAAAGATTAAATAGCATAAAATGTCAGATTAAGTGAAGCTATGATGAATCAAACGAATTCAAATGATTGCCCTTCACGGATGGCATACATCAGTTTTTGTCTTGTTGCGTCGAAGGTACTGTACTCTGGCAAATATAAGAGGTTAAAACAAGTTGCTGCATTCGGCAAACAAGAGTCAGGATCGTCGTATTTTCGTTTTGCGATGGTCATAGGAGGCTTTAAATTCTTCAAACCACCACATGGCAAAGCCTTTGCTCCAGTAGTAAATTTGAGGAACAACCTTTGATCTTCAATGTCAAAGGAAGCGAGACACTGAAAAAGAAATTGTACTGATTGTGAATATTCGTACTTGCAGTGTTTTTGTAATTCATCGATACTCCATCTGTCAAATTGAACGTGACAGATTAAACTTTTCAATTCGTGCGGTGAAAACATTTCAAGGGCTTCAAGCGGCAAAACTTTGTCAAATCCTCTTCTGATAGCTTCAAACTGTCGTAACGGATCCATTTGAACCTTACGAGCACATAGTTTTTCTAAATAAATGTCAATGTTATGCGGAGAAAGCATAACATCACCGCTGCCCTCAAATAATTCGATGTCTGTGCCTGGAACGGTAAAATTGAGGCACAAGTCGTCGAATGAACTTCCATCGTCGAATGTGAGGTTGCTGATTATTTCATGCTTCTGAATTTCAGTTAAACCGATTTCAGATCTGATGGCCTCAATCTTCCTCTTAACAGGAAGAAGTTGCTTAAATAAAGGTTCCAAACTTGGAAAGGCTTTGAGTAAATCATAATATTCCCGTCTTAAATGGGAATGTTTCTCTGTCCTCAGACGAGTGAAAACATCTGTACTCAATGGCAAATCAAGACGCACATCGCCTAAAGTGGCCTTTGCCATAATTTGACCCAATAATTCAAATTTGTCAACTTCTTCGCTTAATTTTGGGAAGAGATCGTTAGGCGAATGGGTGTACAAGGTACCTGATCTTTTCACTGGTTCACCTTGCCAGAGGTTGTAGTCGTGCCTTTGCAGTTCTTGAGATAAAATAGAATAGCATTCCTTTGTAACTCCGACGCCTTTTCCTAACTCACCTTCGAACACAAATCCCCAAGGATGTGAAATGTAATCCTCGTTCATTCGAAATATTTCAGAAACGTCTTTGAGTACATTTGCTCTCGATACTTCAAATGTTTTCAAACTTTTTTTACTTAGTGATATTGTTATTCTCAACAAGTCAATCTTAAAACGTAGTGGAATAGCAACGGGACATAATTTTATCATGTCTATAAACTGAGGAAATCTTTCTACTAAATCAAATAAATTTGCCTTTACATTCCCTATGAAATCAGAAAAAAATACAAAATAGTTTTCTATTTCACTCTCTTTGACAATGTCGAACCATTGATACCAGCTACTGTTCAAAACATAGAGCGATTGCATTAACTCCATTAACGTGTTAACGTCTCTGATGAAGGGTTCAATGTTGAAAACATAATCATTGTGTAATTGTTTAGTGTTTGTGAAATAGTCTGTCACAAACCCAAGTCTTACATATAGAACATCTGCAATCATATCGATGAATTTGCAATAAATAGCACCATTCCACGAATATTGATTTTCCGGACCAGTTTGAAACTTTAGAAAAATACGGAGAAAAGAGGTGATAGTGAAAGTTGGGTCTCCAAATTCAGATGGATTGCGTAAAAGAGCGTGTAACTTATGCAAAATTCCGCTCTGAAGAAGTACTTCATTATTCCTTGTCCGGCCAATGAGCTCGGACAAATTTTGCAAAGCTATTTTAAAGCTATGTTTCTCAAAATTTGAATGAATGTCCAAAAGTTCATTCCAAATTTCGAATTTCGCCTCAAGAAATTTAGTTCCGCCTAGGTCGAAATAGAATTTTTTCAATTGTTTTACGTAAGGGCATTCGTTATCGCCATTACTCAATACATGCAGTCTTATGAGCGAAATGATGTGAGGCTCCGAAATAGATTCAAGCAATGCTTTTGTCATTTTGCGACTTAATATGATAAGAATGCTTATCACGGTGTGACTTCCAATGCAACAAAATGGCCTCAGCCTACGTCGCATTAATTCACAAAATAGATAATTAAAGTGAAGAAACTCATCTTTTATGGTTGTTTCACTGGCATAAGATATGGCTCTGATAACAACACTTGACATAATTTCTGAATGATTTCCTGTAAGCAGCAAGAATAAGGGCAAAATGGTCTTACAGATTATCTTATCAATGATGTCGTTATCATTGTGATATTTCGAATTTGTTATGGAATTATGTTCGGGATCAATGAAATCATTCACGGGCGGAATAATTGCATTCAAAATATATATGTATTTTGGAACAGGAATCTCAATTACAACGGCAAGCTTATAAAAGTCTTTGAAATGTTTTAATAAGCATTCTCTCATTGCGTCGCCAAATCCTTGTTGCACCCAAGTTTGTAGGGATGAAGTCCCAAAAATATTTCCAATTCTAACAACGCTTCATCGACGTTAGAAGAAATATTCCTGAGTAAACCTTCGATGTCCATTCTAAATATTTTGTAAGTATATAAATGCGTAGAGATATTAATTTCATGATCCTCAGGTGCAAAAAAAAGATTCTAAATATTTAGTTTTAATATTAACCAAATAATTATAAAAATTTATTTAATTTATCATTAAATATAATAAATATTTAAAAATTGAAAAATATGCCAAAAATGATTTACGATGTTGTGATATTGCTATTAATAATATTAATATTATTATTATGGATTTACTTTGTGCATATAAAGTCAAATTTTATGTATTACTAGCGGTGCCCAGCCACGCGTTGCTGTGGCTCAATTTAATTAATTTTAAAAGAAAGAAATTTAGCACATATTTGCTAAGATTTTTATTTTTACAATTTCACAATGCTTGAGGGTTAGTTGTTCCGTTCTCTGTACAAATACAGACATTATCAGGTTTCCCGATTCTAGAAAACGCAACATGTAATTGCCCATGATCCTAATGCTTTGAATATTTCGAAGTACTTTTTCAATCAATTCTTTTTTTGTCTTTTTGTCACGAAAATACAGAAATTATGAGGCAATGAAATTCTTCCTGAAGTCAGATCAACCATTTCGCATTTGTTTTACTGCTAATTTACTTATATCTGCTGTCGATCTTCCTCTGCATAAATAATATCCATCATATCCTGCAAATGTGGTGGAGACCAATTATGTTCTTTTTTTCCTTTGACTATCGTCGGCGTTTTCAATCTTAGATTTCGTGTTAATAAATGTTAATTTTGTTGAACTCTGAACGTTTCCTATATCAATTATGAGAGTTTCAACTTTGGTTTGAAACAAACTGCTCCATTGTTTTGTTCCTTCTCTACTTTCTTCCAGCTTATGGACGGAGAATTTGTTTAATTTTTTCAAGTTTTGTCGCAGAACATTTATTTGCTTTCCTTGGTCTCTGATGGTTGCGCACAGGGGTATCTGCTATATAGCGTTCAATTCTTCAATATCTTTAAAAGACATTTCACCTGGTCTTTCGTGTCCTTTGAATTCCTTTCAACAAATTTCTTCAGATATTCCTCCAGGTGAAATTCAAGATGTTCAGCCGCAATTCTGATTTCGCCTTCTTGGTCTTGGCATAATTTCGTTTCAAAATGACAAAAAAACGACATTTTATTTTTACAATTTCACCATGCTCAATTTGAGGTTCTACTGATACAGTTTCTGTAGGAATCAAACAAAAATGAATTAATAACGTTTAATGACATTTATATGAAACCTATATATCGTCTAATCGAGTACTATGTTGTGTCAAAATTTCAAAGCAATTGGTAAGAACTTTCAGATAACATTGATTAAGTGCAAACACAGTTAAATTTTTATTTACAAAGAAATGAAAAAGCACACATTTTCTAATATGTTTATTTTTACAATTAAACTATGCCGTTTGATATTTTGCTGATACACTTTCTAGAGGAGACAAACCAAAGATAAATTTAATATAATACTGTCGTAAAATTATTTAATTTTATTATTTTAATAAAAATTTAAATGTTCGCCTTTTTTCGTTCATGGCAAGATGGCCGGATTTTCGAAAAAAGCGTATTTTTACGTGATATAGTAGTGGCATATACATGAAACCTATATACAAACACTCCTCTAATCGAGCAGTATGTTGTGTCAAAATTTCAAAGCAATTGGTCAAGTACTTTCAGAGAACATTTGCATGTTAAAAACACACATTGCATTTTTATTTATATAGATTGTAAAATACATATTATTGATTATTATAATTTATACTATTTAGTAACGACCTCAATCTGTAAACGAATAACAGATAACTTATCTTAATCCTCTCACACCATAAATCACTATCAGAGATTAATTAAGACGATGCGCCAACTGCCGCTGAAATCTAATATGATGTCTATTATTACTATTGTTATAAGTAATGCTTGTAAATAATGATGATTGGTCGTTTAAGTTAAGTTCAGCCGTGGAATAGGAGAGATTGGAGATGATTGAGACACTTGATTAACTTTGACATGTTTCACTCGTTTATGGAGATTTTTGTTAGTAAATTAACATCCTGTTATAAGATTATAGCATACAGAATAAAATGTCGATAGTATTTTCTAGTAAAAGTTAGATGAGAACTTGTTGCATATTTAAAAAATAAAGTAGTATAAAGACGTTAAACTTTTTCTTTTCAACCATTTAATTTGTTCGCAACAAACGTTACAAACAGCTCCAAAGTTTGTAAGGTGACGTTTGTCTTGCAGGAGCGAATAAAAAAGATTTTTTGCATTTATATTAATTAACTAGTGGTGCCCAGCCACGCGTTGCTGTGGCTCAATCTGATTATAATTTTATAAGAAATAAATTTCCAAATATGTTTATTTGTATGTCAATCTGATTATTAATAAAGAATGTCTCGCTAAAGTTTATTTTTACAATTTCACAATGCTTGAGTTATTACGTTATTTTAAGCTTTTTAATGTCTCTCTCTAAAGTTTATTTATATAATAGATTAGGCAGTGACGTCGTCGTGGCAAGATGGCCGGATTTTCGAAAAAAGCGCATGTTACAAACACACATTGCATTTTTATTTATATAGATGTAAAATAATTTATCACAATATTTTGCTGCGTTATTACGAGGCTGTACTAGGGACTATGACCTTTGGTCAGGTAATGATCTCATTCATTGGAAGTCACTCTTTAATTTGCTTTAAAAAATTTCCTCGTTTTCCAGCGTAGAAAATATTCCTCTGTTCAGATGTGTTGGCTCGGAGGATGATGATGATGATGATGTCGTTTAAGTAAGTAAAGATACTGATGGCGTTCAGATCATCAAACACTTCAGCTTTTACCGCATTACATTGTTTACATTATCAATTAAAATGGAAGCACTCAAAAGTTGGCTTAAGTAAGCATTTAAAAACTATGCAAATACCTCTGATTAATTAATAATTACAGTTAAATGAAAGCTTAAATATTTCTTAATTCTTATAGATTCAACAAAATGTAAATGGCCTCAATTAAAGCACCATCCTCTCTGTAGTTGTACAATAACTTAAAATCTGTTATAAACAAATCTGTAATTGATTATTGTGAAATAAAGCACCACAAATGTAAATTACCTTTTACATTTTTGAGGCTATTTAATTTTTAAGCGTGGTTTGTTTATCAACATTAATTCCCGGGTTTTTTATCTGCAATCATTGTGATTCCTAATATATTTAAGATTTGTCAGCGAATGATGACCACGACTAGAAGTCGTTCGGCTGCGAAAAGACCATCGAGTGACTCAAAGAACGAAGAAGTTTCTTCTGAGAAAGTGATTAAATCCAAATATTTTAAGTGCACGCAAACAGCAACAGCTAAGGACTGTGAACCTCCCTTCTGGGAGAAACATCTCGAAAATATAAGAAAGATGCGGGAAGGTAAGGATGCACCCGTGGATACGATGGGTTGTGACAAATTGAAAGATGAAAATGCTTCTCCCAAGGTAGGTTGTGAATGATATTTTAAAAAATTGCAATGGTTGCAGAGGGTCGAAACTCATTTATTTTAAAAGCAGTGCTTATGTAGTCAACTTTATTTTCGACAGCTGATGGCAATTTTGAAATCATTCTAATTTCTGTTTTAGAATTAATGTTTTTATTATATATTCGCCTAAGAAAAATTGTTCCAAGAAAGGAAGCCTAATATATTTATTTATCCCATACTCTTTCAAACTAATTGATAATATTCATATTCTTTTGATTGTCACAGGACATGAGATTTCAATGTCTCTTGTCTCTGATGCTCTCCAGTCAAACAAAAGATCAAGTCACTGCCATGGCCATGTCAAAACTCATTGAACACGGATGCAGTGTTGGAAACATTGCATCAACAAAGGAAGACAAAATAGGGGAACTTATTTATCCAGTTTCATTTTACAAGGTTTTTTTAATCGACATGTTGTTGTCACGAAAATATTTTAGAAATTTTATAAAATCTCAATAAAAATTGCAGTAATGACCAAGGCCCTAGCAGCAATAATGTTATAACCCTATACCCAAATAATTAATAATTAAAATCATATTATAATTAATTATAAACTTAATATAATTCGATTTTCATTCATTCAACAAACATTTATTTTTGCCAGACAAAAGCAAAGCACATCAAGAAGACATCAGAGGTTCTTCTCTCCAGTTATGATGGAGACATTCCTAGGTCTGTCAAAGAGCTCTGCAAACTCCCAGGTAAAGACAACAACAACAACAATAATAATAATAATAATGATGATGATGATGATCGCAATGCATGTCAATTGTTAACAACATAAATAACATAAATGAAGCAAACCAATCTTATTGAGATTATTAATCATCATCTATTGCTTGAACTTGGATTTACTAATAATAATAATAATAATGTAATAATAATAATAACAATAATAATAGTTAATTTGTAAAGTGCCACATGCCAGAAATGAATCACTTGAAAATATTTTCCATTGTCAGTCTTTTTGCAAATTAAAATTAGGTAAACCTTTGTTTTGTTTTGATTTTGAAAAACTATTCCAAAACACGGCTCCTTTGCCCGGTAGGAAAGACTCAAATCATTTCAGATTCATTTAATTTTCCTACATGAAATCGCCCAAGGCATTCAGAAATCATTTTTGAGGAGCAGGTAATGGGCATTTAATCAATGCAAATTCGTGCCATAAAATGTCAGAAAGCGCTAAAACTTGTAAAATGTGTCAAAATTACCCTCGCTCCTGGCCCTAGCTCTTAACCCCTGCTCCTAACCCTAGGTTATTAATTATACAATAATTATAATATAATAATAGTGTTATAATAATAATGATATAATAATTTAATAATAACCTTTATTATGATAATTTTACATAACGAATACGATACGGTCTCGTTTCGCTTTACAAATGTTGATAAACACTTCTTTGAAGAGCATTTTTTGAGTGTCCAAATCCGACAAAAACAAAAAAATTACATGTGCTTATTGCGTGTAAAAGATCTTAAATTGACTCGATTTGTGAGACTGGCCGGTTGAGAGGTCATCACTTGAAATGGAAATCCAGGAAAAGATCTCGGACGATCCAACCCTAACCCTAACGATCCATCCGTGTTAACGACCTAAGAAAATATTTATTAAGAATGTAAACTTTTAACTTGTCCCTAACAAACTAGACCCAAATGCAGGATGCGATACAGTTTGTTCGCAAAACCTTTGACCTTTAGAAGAAAATGAATTTCGGTTTGCGGGAGTTTCGCATTTTCAGATTCTAACATGGTATCAGTCAACTTTTCACTTATTTTTCTAAAAATTACTGCCTTACATTTTTACTTATAAATTATTTAATAATTTTCTATGTGTTAATCATTCCATCGTAATACTTTTAAAAGCAAAATATTTACTTTTGGGACAATGGCGTCTTTTAATAAGTTGACGTCTATAAATAATATAAGATCGTTAGAAAGATAAATTTAGAGCTCAGATTGTGACCTAGAAGAGAAGCCATTATCTCGGTAACAAAGCAAACATCTTGCTCATCACCAGGCAAGCCACAAGTCAGACACGAACCAACTGAGTCACTTGCACGCGTTCAGCCACACTTCGAAATGTGTTTTCAATGGTGACCTTCATTCATTTTGAGGGATACGTGATCATTTCAGCGTATTCAGCACCTCAAACTGATGCCTTTTGAACTGGAATCACGTGGCTGGAGCATGATCAGAAACCTGAAAGCTGCGTGAAACTTTCACCTTTGTTTAAAATATAAAAAAAATAGATGTAAATAGCCTGGAGATGTTATTGCACCGAAATAATATTTTTTAAAAAAGTGTTACAGCTGCAAATGTTAGTAACAGAAATGGATGCATTCTCGATTATTTGTCAGTTTCTGTAAAGGGAACGAGATTGTATCCACCTATTTTGAATAATGACCTCGACTAGTAATGAGATCTTTGCTCCGCAACACTAATTTCAGTTCATTTCGTTCAAGTGCAGAGAAAAAAGATGTTTACAATTTTTGTAGAGCGTAGTTATTTTAAACAAAGTTATTTTATGCAGCGCCATTGATGAACAGTATTTAATCACCTGAGGCTTCTGTCTGGCATTCATGTCTGTATACGTTGACGACGGTTGTTCTCGTGAAATCAAGTTTCGAAGAATTTGTTTTACTTTAAATATTATAATTTCGTTTGCGCAAATTTAGAAGAAAATGTTTGCGAAAAATAGAATTGATTTGTTCGGTGCCATTGTTTACCGAATGATTAAGGCAAACTTTTGTGGTACAAGAATGTGCGGATCTGTGAGCAGCCAGCCTTGTAATAACCATAAATATACTGTTTTTAATAATAATTCGAATTGGACGCTCAATGAATCCCTGAGAATAGAAAAGCAGAAAGATATCAATACCGTATGGCTAAGAGAAAATTGCAGATGCAGCAAGTGTTACAACCTTGAGACACAACAAAGAAATGTTTTATTTCACAAGTAAGTTTTAATATTTTGTAACTGATTTGTTCCAAAATCCTTTATATAATTTAAAATGTCTAATCTTAGGCTGGATGCAAGCTCATTTGAAATTGAAAGTTTAAAAGAGGCTGGAGAAGGAGAGACAATGGAAGTTCTTTGGGGAGATAGGCACATTTCCTATTATGATAAAGATTGGTTGAGGAACAAGCTTGCAAGCAATCACCTTAATCTCCAAGACAAAAAGCAATTCCTCTGGGATGGACAGACTGTAAACAATATTTTTATTGTGAACTTCTCCAAGATAGCTAGGAATTAAATAATTACAATGTAAATAAATTTCTTCATCATTTCAGATTACCAACTACATGCAGGATAAGAAGATAGACTTTAAAAGTCTAATGAATGACAGAGCAACATTGAAGTTGGCCTGTGAAAATTTGTATGAGCTTGGATTCCTCCAAATTGAGAATGCGCCAAAAAACCTCGATGCCACCGTCAGGGCGGCCGAGCAGATATCGCGCATAAAAGACACTTTTTACGGCAAATCGTGGGAAGTCAGCGTGGTGGATGACAAGAATGAAAGCAAGGTGGATGCCAAAGACACTGCATACAGCAACGTTGAGCTCCTTCCACATACAGATGGGAATTACTTCTCAGAGCCACCGGCCATCGTGGTATTAAATCATTTTGTTTAGAAAAAATAAAATAAATAAATTAATAAAATCCATATTGGAATTATATCCATTAAATTATAAACAATTGCCCACTATTTTTTAACATTGGCCCAACAATTCAAGACTCAGTCTTAAAACTAATGCAAGTCAACCTTCATTAGGAATATTTAAATATCAAGCAATGGTCCATCACATATTCAACACCAGATTTGCATAATTTATTCTTCCAGGTGTTCCACCATTTGAAGGTTGCCGACGAGGGCGGTGAGATGGTACTTGTTGATGGGTTCAAAGTGGCAGAGGAGTGCAATCAACTCGATCCCCAATCCTATCAGATTCTCACTTCGCATCTCATTAACTTCAGGTGGGCCGGATTATGCCCGTGAAATTATAAACTTGTTTATACAGTAGATCATTCATTAACATATAAATTAATGCATAAACTGCAGATCATACATTAACATAAATCCAAAATGCACTGCTAGCAAGGATCAAAGCATGAATATTTGAAATAGTTTAATTTCAATTATAGTTCGTATTTGTGATGCCATTTGCATAACATTGGGGTTAATAGTACTTAATACTTATGTCTTATGTATGCACTTATTTCAGCTACAAAGATGACAAAAGATACCTGAACGAGGCCTGTCCGACTCTCGAAATAGACAAAGCGACCGGCAACTTGAAGAGGATCAGGTACAACCACTACGACCGCTCCGCCCACCTCTCGCATTCTCCTTCGGATCCGGTCTCGTCTTTCTACGAAGCTCTTTTTCTTTTCTCCGACATCGCCAACGATCCGAAGAACTTCCTCCAAATCCCTCCACGACCGGGGACGATTTACCTCGTCGACAACTGGAGGGTTTTCCATGCAAGGAAGGCGTTCAAAGGACAAAGGATCTTCGTGGGATGCTACCTCGAAAGAGACGAATGGATGAGCAACCTCCGCATGCTCTGAACGAGGAAGCCGATCCCCCGATTCGAGAACGTTCGAGACTCGAACGTGCCGCTCTTTTTAAATCCGAAAATTCCAAACGAGCATTTCCCGTCGCGCTCTGACACTTCAGGTGACTGTCGCTAAGCTGCACCCTCGTAGCTATTTTTATAAAGTCATTTCATTGGTCCTTCTGAACATCTGCTTGCATGTGATGTCATGCTTGCTGATCATTGCATTTCATAATTTTTTTGTTTGTTTTTTGAAGGGAACAATATCCAGAAAATTCAACAAATGTCAATTCAGGTGTGGAAATAGTGAAATAATTTATTTTATTACAATGTGAATCACGTTCTGAACGAGTTGGCCAAGCAACGTGGAGACCTAGTCGTTTTAAACTTGCAAGAACTTCAACAAGAGTCTTGTGGAGGCAGAGGAGGAGGTGGAAGGTCATCCAGTGGTGGTGGTGGTGGCAGGTCACTGAGTGCAGGGGGAGGTGGTGGATTCCACTGTGTTGAGTCCTGACTTGGCTGTGGTGCAGCCTGACTCCAATCGCCATTTGGAACTGAAATGGGAACCGAACGTTGAAACTCCATGACTTTGCATAATAATAGAAACAATAATAATAATGCTACATTTTAAGTTCAAAACTATTAAGTCAAATTTATTCGTTGGAACATAAATTAATTAATTAATTAATCAATTTAAAAACTTAGGAAGTAGGGTAACGACCTGGTGGAAATCCCTGAGCAGAACCGTCTGCTCCACAATACATTGGTGGCATGTACGGCTGACCGTACAACGGATTGAAGGGTGGAATGGAACCATAGCAAGGTACCCCGTAGGGCGCAGCGGGCATGGCACCCCAAGGCATTGGATTGGGCATCATGTAGTTTCCACTCCACATGGGAGGGCAGGCTTGCCATCCAGGTGTGGCAGTGGAGATGGCAGGTGTCTCTGCAGGCTATAAAATAAATAGAAGAAGATTATAAGTTATTATTAAAATGTTAAATATTTCTTAGACTTCAGCTTCAAAATCTCATGCATTGACATTTGAATTATATAATTGGATCTTACCTTGGCAGGTATGGTGGAAGATGGTGGAACTTCTTGACCTAGTTCAGCCATTAAGGACATGTACTGAAATGATTAAAGTTAATTAATAATTGGTATTTGATATTTAAAATATCATGGTCTTAAGATAGTTGGTTAGATATATGATTGCACAAATTTGTGTCTTTTTTTGTAACTTACCTCGCTATCCAAGCTTGCTTTATCGGATGGTACTTGTTCAACTTCAGTTGATGTTCCAGATGCATCACCTGCACCATCAGCCTCACCAGATCTTAAATAAATAAATTAATTAAAGAAATAATTAACTAACAATGCCATGTTTTAGTTAAATCTAATCGATATCATAATCCATTGCAATGCTATATATATAACAAATGAATGAAAACAAAACAAATCCACAAACTTCTTCTGCTTGCAATCGCTGGCGATGTGTCCAGCTCCTCCGCAAATGGTGCAGATTATCTGATTGGTCACTATGGTCTGAGCTTCTGCCAACTGCTTCAGTTTGCTGAAAAGTAACAAAAATGTTTAACTTCCTAAAGTCAACACATCAAACTTTGAGAACCTAGCTGGATAAAGAAGGGTGTTATTTGCAACATTAAAAACAACAAAAAATCAATGCAAGAAAGCACAGGCAGGCAATAAATCTCACATTCAATAAACAATAGCTAATAGAATCCAGCTGGCATCTCTATAACAGAAAGCAGTTCACGATTATGGATTATAAGTCATAAATTGCATGGGGACACCGATGTAAAGTAAAGGTTGACTCACGACAAGGCATCACCATCCCTCAGGGTTCCATTGAGGAGAGCCAACTCCCTCAGCTGTTGCTTTCTCAGCTCGTTTTCCGTGTCTGGCACTTCGATGCCTTCTTTGATGATCTGACGGATCTGTAGACAAAGAGACAACAGGTTTGTTACTCTTGTTACTAATGATATTTTGATTAACGATGTTTGATATTGTGATTAATAGTCAAATTGGTTACAATTTAAGTCTTATTAAATTACAATGGCTAATGAGTGATGATCATAGGTTAAGATAATTAATAATAAATGAACATGGTGATGATATAGGCAACCAACCTTATCGCAAGCCATCTGGACACTTTCCATCTTGGTGGATGTGACGTAAGCATGGAGAGGTTCGTCTTGACCGGGAAGCATTTTTCCATCCTTAAATCCCAGCTTCCCTTCTTTGACCGAACCTTTTACTCTGATGACAATCGTTGCTCCACTCTGCAAATTATAAGAAAAAAGTGATAGAAGATTCACAAGCAGAAAAATCATTAAAACACTAGTAGCAAAAGCTGCAATAAGATTCAACAATATTGCTGGAAATACATTATAATGGCATCTTTGAAGTCAGATATAGTTACCTCTTGTGTCAGTTGTTTCAGTGTGTTACCCCTGGGGCCCAAAAGCAGTCCAATGAAATTGATACTTGGATGTTCTTCTTGAGGTATGAATACTTTGTTCACAAACTTTGAATTTGATGCTCTGAAGAGAAGTGTGAATTTTAAATAACATGTATTGAATTCAAATATAAACCCATTAAAGAAATAATTTAATATCTTAATATGATGATAATAATAACATCACAATAACTCAAGGCAAACAATAACTTACTTATAATCATTAGGTGGCTTATAATCAGGATTATCCTTGAGTACTCTGAGAATTAAGGTATGCCTTTCATCTTCGAGTTTCTTCCTCACTCTGCATTCTCTTGTATCCTGAGTAACTCTGCCAATGCAATGGACTTGGAAGATCTATTCAGGACCTCCGAAAAGATAACAACAACCGCCAGACTTTTGACTATAAAATAAGGATCTTTGGGAAATGCTATTTAGACAATAAAGAAATTCAACAACATTTAATTTGATGAACAGAAAAGGCAAACTATGCTTGGCTATCCATTACCACTGCATCTCTTGCTTACAAAATCAAATCGTGATATGCTAAATGTTTCAAAGAGATTTTTAAAAAATTTACATAATTTTTTGCTCGCCATTCAATAAAACATTAAATTTATCAATATGGAAGTGATTGTGACTAGAATGTACGCTAAGACAGTCGAAATAGTAATTCGATGCTAGCCATTGTTGTGGCATCTCTCACCGACAAAATCGTGATGTATTAAATGTTTTAATAAAAATCTTTTAAAATGTACACAATACTTTGTTCGTCATTCAACAAAACATTAAATTTATCAATAGCGAAATATTCAATTAAAAAAATAAGATCGTTATAAAAGTCGTAGCCATTATTGCTGCGTCTCTTACTGACAAAATGTTTTACAGATGTACTAAATTCTTCAATAAAATCTTAAAGAAAACTATTTATTTGTTAGCTAGTCAGTCAACAGTAAATTTATCTATACCGAATCTATCAATCAATCTCTTCTCAGCAAGACGTGGTCAAATTCAGACTTCAAAGTTGAAGAAGGATTTTTCAGAGCAGAAAAATGAAAGCTGTGAGTTGATCGGTGGTCGGTGGTCTCTTCTCCGGACTTAAATCCTTTCTTTTTCCAACGTCACCATCATTTACTTTGTAAATATAAGTGTATTAAATTTGTTAAAATGTGTTAAAGCAAAATAATGTTGAAGTGGCTGGTCCACTTGAGGAGTTACTCCCACCCCTGTACCCGTTTAAAATCTTATCGTAAACGTGCTGTTATGACTGGTTTAAGATAATGGAAAGCAGTTCAACTTCAAACCTGACCTGGAAAATGTCGCTGAATGGTTTAGAGAAAACTGGATGATAAATTAATAAGCACTTTAATAGAATCATTTGATAATAAATGTTTTGAATTTATTGAAAATAAAGGAAAACATATTTAAGCATTGTTAAACTTTCTTTTTGTAGGTTTCATAACTTTTTTAAAATTTTGTCAAAGACTTTTAAGATGTCCTTCATAGGTTCAAAAGAAACAATTCTTTTAAATTGTAAATTAATTCGACAAAATATTTCGGTAAAAATATTCACATTTAATCGGAAACGTGAATATACAGAATATGATAAAACTTTTAATTAATTTAGTTAATTGCCCAAAATGACGACATAAAATAATTATTGATAGAATAATTGAATAATAATAACTAAATAATTGAACTCATAGCTTAATAGCTAAACTTTATAACAAAAAATTCAAATTTACACTATTAATCAATTGTAGATCACGCATTTACGGGAAAAGGAAAGCAAAAATTTACATCAAAAATTCCAATAATTATAAATAATTTTCCTATCCAGTGCTACAGCACTTGACAATTTAAATAACCTTGCTGAAACTAATACAGATGGTGGTTATAATAATAATGATAATAATAATAATAATGATAATAATAATAATAATAATAATAATAATAATAATAATAATAATGATAATGATAATAATAATAATAATAATAATAATAATAATAATAATAATAATGAAACCTTACTTCATCTAATTGCACGTTTTACTTTGTTTTAGATGCGTCTCGAGCGAGTGGTCGTGCGGCTGTTTTTCGCGAATTCTCGATAATTTTACGGTTTTTGCGGCAGTTTTGCTTTTTTTCTGACCATTTCGTGTCCCCTACATTCCGTTTAGGATTGTGAGACCATTCTCAAGTTCAAAGGGGAAAAACTGAAGTTGAACAGCGTAAATTTTTCTGTCGACGTCTTGCATTGTTCTAGACTCCACAACTTCAGGAAAACAGAAGAGAAAGAAGTCATTTTAAGCTTGTTTGCTTCCGAATACGTCTGCTAGTCGATGTTTTTGTGAATTTTTGGATTTAATTCAACTTGAAGAATCGTCGGAAAGAACAAGAAGTAAACAATGCAAACCCGCGCGCGCACCTTGTTGGCTCTCACAAAGGTGAAAGACTGTTCTGGTCCTTCTGAGACTCCAGTGACTGTACAGCCAAAGTGCGAATATTGTAATGCGGAATTCAAAACATCCAAAGGAGCAAGAATTCACGAAAGTCGCGTCCATCCAGTTCAGTGTCACGCAAAAAGGTCAGGAAAAAGCTACGGAAAATGTAGATGGGATAAAGAGGAATCCCATGTGATGGCAATGTTGGAGATAGAACTGAAGCAACAAGGAGTTAGATTCATCAACATTGAACTCCACAAACATTTCCCTCACCGAACTTTGGCCTCCATTCGAGGACATAGAAGACAGACAGAATACAGAACTATTCTCCAACAATGCATCAGTAAAACCTCAGAAAATTCTCAGACGTCATTAGCCGAGAGTCCAACTGAGCTGACTTCGAGTAGATATTCTGTTTGCGAAGAATCATATGAGGACGTTCACTCGGGACAATCAAAAGAACTATGGAGGAATATGTCGAGAGCTGAAGCTGGACTTAATGACCAGGAAAGGAAAAGAATCAATATCGCCCTCTCCAGACACTTCCCGGATGTGAGTGTTAGGCGCATAAAGAGAATCAGAAACAAGCCTGGTTACAAGAGCCTTCTAAGCAATGCCTTTCAGGATTCTGTGGCCTTGAGACAGACTGAAAACCAGATTTTAGGAATGCCGCCTACGAATGAGGAGAAAGAGAAAATAGTCAGCAACTCAATTGCAATAGACAATCAGTTAAAGTTGAAGCAATTTGTGATTGAAAGATACCAAATGATCCATCTAGATGGTGAAGAGTTCTCCAACCTCATAAACGAGAAGCTCCCGAGAACAGAGAAAATCTCACTGATTAATAAGGAATATGAAAAGTGGATCTCAACACAAATTCCACAGAAGATCAATAGCAGTGAGCCCAAACAACCTGCCGATCGTGCTGAAAGTGGACACAGAAACAACAATCACGTCCAAAGCAAATCAGAAAACAAATGCAGAACTTTCCGGAAAACAAAAATCAGGGTGTCAAAAAAGGAACAGAAAAAGTTAGAACGACAGAAGTGCTATGCTAGTCTGCAAAAACTTTTCCGAAAAAGTCCATCCTCGGCAGCGCACTCGGTTTTGAAAGAAGAATATGAAGCCCAGACAGGCGCTTTCCCTGCGGGGTTGGCGGATTATTGGAGCGAGATCTTTGGGGAGACATCGGTGGAGGATGACAGGCCTGTGGTGACGATCAGAGACATCGCAACAGAAATGCAAGATCCGATCACCAAATGGGATGTAGAGATTGCATTCCGGGGACTAAAGGACAGCAGCCCTGGACAGGATGGCATTCGAAAAAGGCATCTTGCAAAACTCAGTTACGACGATCTCGCTGTTCACATGTCTCTCTGGTTGCTAACAGGATTACCTCCCGCATCATTCAAATCGGGAATCGTCACATTCATTCCGAAGAATAAAGAGGCCTCGACTCCGAGCGACTATCGACCTATCACTGTAGGTCCGATTATGGCGCGTCTCTTCCATCGTATCCTTGGAGGTAGAATGTTGGGGAATTGGCCCCTGTCATGGAGACAAAAAGCTTTCTGTCCGGGGGATGGCATTGCACAAAATCTCTTTCTCATCAAATCAATAATTCAAAAAAAGAAAGAACAAATCCAAAAACTTAACCTGACATTTGTCGACGTCACCAAAGCTTTCGACTCAGTATCCCATAAATCTATCCTCAGGGCTGCTGCCAGACTCGGCACTCCACCTCTCCTCTTAAACTACCTGGCGGAGCTGTACAAAGAAAGTGAGGTTCACTTTAAAGCAGAGGGAGTACTTAGTAGAGGGGTACAGGTGAAAAGAGGAGTTCGTCAAGGAGACCCGATGTCCCCCCACTTATTCAATGCGGTCATGGATATGATAACCAGCGAACTGGACCAATCAATTGGTGTCACGGCTGGCAGAAATTCAGCGATCAGATGCAATTATATTGCATTCGCTGATGATCTGGTAATGATGTCAACAACTGACATCGGAATGAAGAAGTTGATGGAGCAACTTGAAACGGCAATGGGCAGCGCAGGACTTAAAATCAATCCAAACAAGTGCGCCACACTCCGAACCGAAACTCATTGCAAGGAAAAACGCTGGATAGTCAATCCTATACCCTACATTAAATTTCAATCACAGGATGTCAAAGCAATTAATTAATTTAACTAGTCACGATGCACATTAACGACGGCAAATATTTCTCTGAAATAGGAATAAAAACTGAGGAAAGATCAAGAGAATCCACAGAACCCCTACAGATAAAATAGGTTTCGGTTTAAATCTTCAAAACGCAGCAGACGACTTTGTGAGAGATGGAAACACGCGCGAGTCCCGACTGCAATAATAAGCTCGCACCATCCTATTAAAAAGAACTTTCAAATGAACTTATGCCTCCAATAAGCAGTAATATCCTAATATTAAAAAAATAAACTGATTGGTCATGTTCCAAGCTTCTTGATGTGAAATAGCTGTCAGTCTGGATAGTCAGGTTCAATGGAGATTTCTTCATCATCAGAATTATTATCACTGTCCTTGCATGCTGTTTGAAGCATCTTGGATTTCTGGACTTTCCAATGACAAGTGGAAGTAGCTTCTCTTCAGTCACGCTTGTTGCCAGCAAAACCGTGATTCTATCTTTTATTTTTTTTTTATGTCTTGAAGTTCCATCACCATTGTTTACAAAAGGTTTTGTTGGCGGCAACTTATAAAAGATGGCAGTTTTATCACAGTTATAAATATCTTCCATGGAGTAGTCCTTGCAAATGTATGAAAGCCTACCTTTCGAGTCTGAAACAGCTTCGAACGGGTCTTCACTGCTTTCTCCTTTCAAAATGCAAAACTTGATGTTGTTTCTTTTGTTGAATGACTCAAGCCATCCTTGGCTGGCAGTAAACTTGCTGTGGTCCAATTCTTGTGCAATTACTAAAGCTTTTTTCTTGCAATAAAGGACCAGGCAGATTCCTTGATCCGGCAGAGCAGAACTGTTCAAAGACTCTCATTTACATCACTGTATCGACATTTCGTTTCTTTGACTCTCTTGCTCCACGTTCCCATTTCCTTTGAATTTCCTCTTTCTTCATTGTAATGCTTGGTCTTTGGTGCCTGCTAACTCCGAAGTCTTTAGAGAGTTTTGAGATTGAATTATCCTTTTCAAAATTTTTAATCACTTCCATTTTCTTTTCCAATGGAAGCCAATGTCTTTTCCGCGAATCCATAGCTAATAACTTACTTGTCACAAAACTGCCTTAAAACACAATGAATGTAACCCAAAGGAGTTGGAACCAATCAAAACAAAACATCAAGCATGATTTTCAATAAAAAATGCTTAAAACTTTCAACAATTTGAAGCATTTACGGAATTTTAGGAAAAATTAAACATATTTAGAAAATTGAAAAAAGTAAACATATTTACAATTCCGGACCGTCTCAGTCATGCTATTAGTCAAGTTTGGCAGGTGCACTGTAAATAAGCGTCAAATTGTATTGGGAAAATATCGGTTCCTAGAAAAGTGGCCCTAAGTACAGGTTTTACCCTATTTTCGGGTACTCCAATTTAAAGGTTTTACTGCAGCTAGACTTTGAAGGCCTGGTAAGCAGCAATAGGTTTTTGAAAAAAAAAGCCACAAGGCATGAAAGTTTAGATCCATAAGAGACTGTCCACTTATCCAAAAGATTTCCCATGAGCACTTTGATATCGTTTAACCCTTACTGGACTATTTAAGCATTTATGTAGCTCTTCTCGTTGCAAATCCTAATTTAATTTACTTAATACGTTGTTTATTTTATTTGTAAATACTTGCACTTATATAACGTAACTATGTTGACTATTATCATCGCGTTAACATTAAATTGTGGCTTTTAGTACACTGTTCTAATTGATTTAATAGTGTTATTAACTAATTAGTAGTAGTAATAATAATAATAATAAACAAATTAATAATAATAATAATAATAATAATAATCCAATGAATATTAATATATTTAAATGTTTTGTGCAGGTGTAAGGGCACCACAGAACCTCGTAGGTCACAACTGCACATTCTATTTTTGTTTGAGAAATTGTCTGAAAGTCGGACGATTAAATTCATTTTTAAACATAAATGTAATAGTTAATTGATTATTTTCATTTTATTTATTTTATATTTAAATATTACCATATTCAATAATAATAATTTAATAATAATAATAACATTAGTTAAGTAATATTTGATTCTTTAATAGCAGGAAGGATGGCACTAAATCTGTCATTCAATCACGTCAAATTTCAAATCAAATTTGCTCACGTCCCAAGTAAAATTATTTTCCGTCGTCGTCGTCATTGTCATCATCGTCATGATCATCAAATCGTCTCTTAATGACTCCGATTATCGCTCGATTTTTTGTCTGATGACACCTCGTTTATGCTATCAAATAATTGAAATAAAGGCGTTCAATCCTGATCCGTTTGTTCCCTGGAATTGCTAATTGGATGATTGATAATCCAATGAAGACGTCGTTGGTCATACGAGCGGAACTGATGTACAGGAAATGAAACTGCACTGGATTTCTATAGACTTAACTTGATCGGATGGAGAATAAATTTATTGACCAGTTATCGATCAATTAGAAAGGGTCAATGAGTTATCGAGTGATGTATTGCTGGGTTCAAACTGCTTATTGATTAAATCTGGTTATTTCCGACCAGGCAAGAATTTATTATTTGTTCGCAAGAATATGATAAAGTTAATAATTACGTTTAATATAAAAGTGTACTATATTTATGATGAACAGTGTATTTTCATTGTGGCGATAGTTGGACTTTTAGGATTTGGCCGCGGGTAATTTCTTTGGCATTCGAAATAGACGTCGATAGTACTTTGCGAGTCCGTAGCGGGCGAGAACCACAACTTGTCCGTTTGCGCAACGTCCAACATTCTTGTCATAGCCTGCTTAAATAGCTAGACGTTCCAGTCCGTTTAAAATATTTTCAAGTTTTTATCTTAACGTTCATACAAAAGGTTTATTAAAAGTCATAAAGATTAAATAGCATAAAATGTCAGATTAAGTGAAGCTATGATGAATCAAACGAATTCAAATGATTGCCCTTCACGGATCGCATACATCAGTTTTTGTCTTGTTGCGTCGAAGGTACTGTACTCTGGCAAATATAAGAGGTTAAAACAAGTTGCTGCATTCGGCAAACAAGAGTCAGGATCGTCGTATTTTCGTTTTGCGATGGTCATAGGAGGCTTTAAATTCTTCAAACCACCACATGGCAAAGCCTTTGCTCCAGTAGTAAATTTGAGGAACAACCTTTGATCTTCAATGTCAAAGGAAGCGAGACACTGAAAAAGAAATTGTACTGATTGTGAATATTCGTACTTGCAGTGTTTTTGTAATTCATCGATACTCCATCTGTCAAATTGAACGTGACAGATTAAACTTTTCAATTCGTGCGGTGAAAACATTTCAAGGGCTTCAAGCGGCAAAACTTTGTCAAATCCTCTTCTGATAGCTTCAAACTGTCGTAACGGATCCATTTGAACCTTACGAGCACATAGTTTTTCTAAATAAATGTCAATGTTATGCGGAGAAAGCATAACATCACCGCTGCCCTCAAATAATTCGATGTCTGTGCCTGGAACGGTAAAATTGAGGCACAAGTCGTCGAATGAACTTCCATCGTCGAATGTGAGGTTGCTGATTATTTCATGCTTCTGAATTTCAGTTAAACCGATTTCAGATCTGATGGCCTCAATCTTCCTCTTAACAGGAAGAAGTTGCTTAAATAAAGGTTCCAAACTTGGAAAGGCTTTGAGTAAATCATAATATTCCCGTCTTAAATGGGAATGTTTCTCTGTCCTCAGACGAGTGAAAACATCTGTACTCAATGGCAAATCAAGACGCACATCGCCTAAAGTGGCCTTTGCCATAATTTGACCCAATAATTCAAATTTGTCAACTTCTTCGCTTAATTTTGGGAAGAGATCGTTAGGCGAATGGGTGTACAAGGTACCTGATCTTTTCACTGGTTCACCTTGCCAGAGGTTGTAGTCGTGCCTTTGCAGTTCTTGAGATAAAATAGAATAGCATTCCTTTGTAACTCCGACGCCTTTTCCTAACTCACCTTCGAACACAAATCCCCAAGGATGTGAAATGTAATCCTCGTTCATTCGAAATATTTCAGAAACGTCTTTGAGTACATTTGCTCTCGATACTTCAAATGTTTTCAAACTTTTTTTACTTAGTGATATTGTTATTCTCAACAAGTCAATCTTAAAACGTAGTGGAATAGCAACGGGACATAATTTTATCATGTCTATAAACTGAGGAAATCTTTCTACTAAATCAAATAAATTTGCCTTTACATTCTCTATGAAATCAGAAAAAAATACAAAATAGTTTTCTATTTCACTCTCTTTGACAATGTCGAACCATTGATACCAGCTACTGTTCAAAACATAGAGCGATTGCATTAACTCCATTAACGTGTTAACGTCTCTGATGAAGGGTTCAATGTTGAAAACATAATCATTGTGTAATTGTTTAGTGTTTGTGAAATAGTCTGTCACAAACCCAAGTCTTACATATAGAACACCTTTAATCATCCCGATGAATTTGCGATAAATATCTCCATTCCAAGAATATTGATTTTCCGGACCAGTTTGAAACTTTAGAAAAATACGGAGAAAAGACGTGATAGTGAAAGTTGGGTCTCCAAATTCAGATGGATTGCGTAAAAGAGCGTGTAACTTATGCAAAATTCCGCTCTGAAGAAGTGCTTCATCATTCCATGTCCGGCCAATGAGCTCGGACAAATTTTGCAAAGCTATTTTAAAGCTATGTTTCTCAAAATTTGAATGAATGTCCAAAAGTTCATTCCAAATTTCGAATTTCGCCTCAAGAAATTTAGTTCCGCCTAGGTCGAAATAGAATTTTTTCAATTGTTTTACGTAAGGGCATTCGTTATCGCCATTACTCAATACATGCAGGCTTATGAGCGAAATGATGGAAGGATCCAAAATAGATTCAAGCAATGCTTTTGTCATTTTGCGACTTAATATGATAAGAATGCTTATCACGGTGTGACTTCCAATGCAACAAAATGGCCTCAGCCTACGTCGCATTAATTCACAAAATAGATAATTAAAGTGAAGAAACTCATCTTTTATGGTTGTTTCACTGGCATAAGATATGGCTCTGATAACAACACTTGACATAATTTCTGAATGATTTCCTGTAAGCAGCAAGAATAAGGGCAAAATGGTCTTACAGATTATCTTATCAATGATGTCGTTATCATTGTGATATTTCGAATTTGTTATGGAATTATGTTCGGGATCAATGAAATCATTCACGGGCGGAATAATTGCATTCAAAATATATATGTATTTTGGAACAGGAATCTCAATTACAACGGCAAGCTTATAAAAGTCTTTGAAATGTTTTAATAAGCATTCTCTCATTGCGTCGCCAAATCCTTGTTGCACCCAAGTTTGTAGGGATGAAGTCCCAAAAAATATTTCCAATTCTAACAACGCTTCATCGACGTTAGAAGAAATATTCCTGAGTAAACCTTCGATGTCCATTCTAAATATTTTGTAAGTATATAAATGCGTAGAGATATTAATTTCATGATCCTCAGGTGCAAAAAAAAGATTCTAAATATTTAGTTTTAATATTAACCAAATAATTATAAAAATTTATTTAATTTATCATTAAATATAATAAATATTTAAAAATTGAAAAATATGCCAAAAATGATTTACGATGTTGTGATATTGCTATTAATAATATTAATATTATTATTATGGATTTACTTTGTGCATATAAAGTCAAATTTTATGTATTACTAGCGGTGCCCAGCCACGCGTTGCTGTGGCTCAATTTAATTAATTTTAAAAGAAAGAAATTTAGCACATATTTGCTAAGATTTTTATTTTTACAATTTCACAATGCTTGAGGGTTAGTTGTTCCGTTCTCTGTACAAATACAGACATTATCAGGTTTCCCGATTCTAGAAAACGCAACATGTAATTGCCCATGATCCTAATGCTTTGAATATTTCGAAGTACTTTTTCAATCAATTCTTTTTTTGTCTTTTTGTCACGAAAATACAGAAATTAAGAGGCAATGAAATTCTTCCTGAAGTCAGATCAACCATTTCGCATTTGTTTTACTGCTAATTTACTTATATCTGCTGTCGATCTTCCTCTGCATAAATAATATCCATCATATCCTGCAACTGTGGTGGAGACCAATTATGTTCTTTTTTTCCTTTGACTATCGTCGGCGTTTTCAATCTTAGATTTCGTGTTAATAAATGTTAATTTTGTTGAACTCTGAACTTTTCCTATATCAATTATGAGAGTTTCAACTTTGGTTTGAAACAAACTGCTCCATTGTTTTGTTCCTTCTCTACTTTCTTCCAGCTTATGGACGGAGAATTTGTTTAATTTTTTCAAGTTTTGTCGCAGAACATTTATTTGCTTTCCTTGGTCTCTGATGGTTGCGCACAGGGGTATCTGCTATATAGCGTTCAATTCTTCAATATCTTTAAGAGACATTTCAGCTGGTCTTTCGTGTCCTTTGAATTCCTTTCAACAAATTTCTTCAGATATTCCTCCAGGTGAAATTCAAGATATTCAGCCGCAATTCTGATTTCGCCTTCGTGGTCTTGGCATAATTTCGTTTCAAAATGACAAAAAAACGACATTTTATTTTTACAATTTCACCATGCTCAATTTGAGGTTCTACTGATACAGTTTCTGTAGGAATCAAACAAAAATGAATTAATAACGTTTAATGACATTTATATGAAACCTATATATCGTCTAATCGAGTACTATGTTGTGTCAAAATTTCAAAGCAATTGGTAAGAACTTTCAGATAACATTGATTAAGTGCAAACACAGTTAAATTTTTATTTACAAAGAAATGAAAAAGCACACATTTTCTAATATGTTTATTTTTACAATTAAACTATGCCGTTTGATATTTTGCTGATACAGTTTCTAGAGGAAACAAACCAAAGATAAATTTAATATAATAATGTCATAAAATTATTTAATTTTATTATTTTAATAAAAATTTAAATGTTCGCCTTTTTTCGTTCATGGCAAGATGGCCGGATTTTCGAAAAAAGCGTATTTTTACGTGATATAGTAGTGGCATATACATGAAACCTATATACAAACACTCCTCTAATCGAGCAGTATGTTGTGTCAAAATTTCAAAGCAATTGGTCAAGTACTTTCAGAGAACATTTGCATGCTAAAAACGCACATTGCATTTTTATTTATATAGATTGTAAAATACATATTATTAATTATTATAATTTATACTATTTAGTAACGACCTCAATCTGTAAACGAATAACAGATAACTGTCCATGAATAAATCTCTTAATCCTCTCAAACCATAAATCACTATCATAGATTAATTAAGACGATGCGCCAACTGCCGTAAAATTTGGTTTACTTCTTGATTTAAGCTTTTAATTCTGATAGCATGTCTGGCCATTCTCTAAACGGGTTAAAGTTATTATTAACAATAACAATAATAATATCGTCACAATGCATCGATAAATGTAAGCTAACATTAATGTAAATAACATTATAATAAGTCCCACATCATCAAATTAATAACGAACAACTATTAACGACACCAGGCAAAACAGTTTCCATAGCAACCAAAATTGATGTTATTTCTTTTGTTGAATGACTCAAGCCATCCTTGGCTGGCAGTAAACTTGCTGTGGCCCAATTCTTGTGCAATTACTAAAGCTTTTTTCTTGCAATAAAGGACCATGCAGATTCCTTGATCTGGCAGAGCAGAACTGTTCAAAGACTCTCATTTACATCACTGTATCGACATTTCGTTTCTTTGACTCTCTTGCTCCACGTTCCCATTTCCTTTGAATTTCCTCTTTCTTCATTGTAATGCTTGGTATTTGGTGCCTGCTAACTCCGAAGTCTTTAGAGAGTTTTGAGATTGAATTATCCTTTTCAAAATTTTTAATCACTTCCATTTTCTTTTCCAATGGAAGCCAATGTCTTTTCCGCGAATCCATAGCTAATAACTTACTTGTCACAAAACTGCCTTAAAACACAATGAATGTAACCCAAAGGAGTTGGAACCAATCAAAACAAAAGATCAAGCATGATTTTCAATAAAAAATGCTTAAAACTTTCAACAATTTGAAGCATTTACGGAATTTTAGGAAAAATTAAACATATTTAGAAAATTGAAAAAAGTAAACATATTTACAATTCCGGACCGTCTCAGTCATGCTATTAGTCAAGTTTGGCAGGTGCACTGTAAATAAGCGTCAAATTGTATTTGGAAAATATCGGTTCCTAGAAAAGTGGCCCTAAGTACAGGTTTTACCCTATTTTCGGGTACTCCAATTTAAAGGTTTTACTGCAGCTAGACTTTGAAGGCGTGGTAAGCAGCAATAGGTTTTTGAAAAAAAAAAGCCACAAGGCATGAAAGTTTAGATCCATAAGAGACTGTCCACTTATCCAAAAGATTTCCCATGAGCACTTTGATATCGTTTAACCCTTACTGGACTATTTAAGCATTTATGTAGATCTTCTCGTTGCAAATCATAATTTAATTTACTTAATACGTTGTTTATTTTATTTGTAAATACTTGCACTTATATAACGTAACTATGTTGACTATTATCATCGCGTTAACATTGTAATTATTAAATATTAATATATTTAAATGTTTTGTGCAGGTGTTCGGCATCACAGAACCTCGTAGGTCACAACTCCACATTCTATTTTTGTTTGAGAAATTGTCTGAAAGTCGGACGATTAAATTCATTTTTAAACATAAATGTAATAGTTAATTGATTATTTTCATTTTATTTATTTTATATTTAAATATTACCATATTCAATAATAATAATTTAATAATAATAATAACATTAGTTAAGTAATATTTGATTCTTTAATAGCAGGAAGGATGGCACTAAATCTGTCATTCAATCACGTCAAATTTCAAATCAAATTTGCTCACGTCCCAAGTAAAATTATTTTCCGTCGTCGTCGTCATTGTCATCATCGTCATGATCATCAAATCGTCTCTTAATGACTCCGATTATCGCTCGATTTTTTGTCTGATGACACCTCGTTTATGCTATCAAATAATTGAAATAAAGGCGTTCAATCCTGATCCGTTTGTTCCCTGGAATTGCTAATTGGATGATTGATAATCCAATGAAGACGTCGTTGGTCATACGAGCGGAACTGATGCACAGGAAATGAAGCTGCACTGGATTTCTATAGACTTAACTTGATCGGATGGAGAATAAATTTATTGACCAATTATCGATCAATTAGAAAGGGTCAATGAGTTATCGAGTGATGTATTGCTGGGTTCAAACTGCTTATTGATTAAATCTGGTTATTTCCGACCAGGCAAGAATTTATTATTTGTTCGCAAGAATATGATAAAGTTAATAATTACGTTTAATATAAAAGTGTACTATATTTATGATGAACGGTGTATTTTCATTGTGGCGATAGTTGGACTTTTAGGATTCGGCCGCGGGTAATTTCTTTGGCATTCGAAATAGACGTCGATAGTACTTTGCGAGTCCGTAGCGGGCGAGAACCACAACTTGTCCGTTTGCGCAACGTCCAACATTCTTGTCATAGCCTGCTTAAATAGCTAGACGTTCCAGTCCGTTTAAAATATTTTCAAGTGAAATTTTTTTTATCTTAACGTTCATACAAAAGGTTTATTAAAAGTCATAAAGATTAAATAGCATAAAATGTCAGATTAAGTGAAGCTATGATGAATCAAACGAATTCAAATGATTGCCCTTCACGGATGGCATACATTAGTTTTTGTCTTGTTGCGTCGAAGGTACTGTACTCTGGCAAATATAAGCGGTTAAAACAAGTTGCTGCATTCGGCAAACAAGAGTCAGGATCGTCGTATTTTCGTTTTGCGATGGTCATAGGAGGCTTTAAATTCTTCAAACCTCCACATGGCAAAGCCTTCGCTCCAGTAGTAAATTTGAGGAACAACCTTTGATCTTCAATGTCAAAGGAAGCGAGACACTGAAAAAGAAATTCTACTGATTGTGAATATTCGTACTTGCAGTGTTCTAGTAATTCATCGATACTCCATCTGTCAAATTGAACGTGACAGATTAAACTTTTCAATTCGTGCGGTGAAAACATTTCAAGGGCTTCAAGCGGCAAAACTTTGTCAAATCCTCTTCTGATAGCTTCAAACTGTCGTAACGGATCCATTTGAACCTTTCGAGCACATAGTTTTTCTAAATAAATGTCAATGTTATGCGGAGAAAGCATAACTTCACCGCTGCCCTCAAATAATTCGATGTCTGTGCCTGGAACGGTAAAATTGAGGCACAAGTCGTCGAATGAACTTCCATCGTCGAATGTGAGGTTGCTGATTATTTCATGCTTCTGAATTTCAGTTAAACCGATTTCAGATCTAATGGCCTCAATCTTCCTCTTAACAGGAAGAAGTTGCTTAAATAAAGGTTCCAAACTTGGAAAGGCTTTGAGTAAATCATAATATTCCCGTCTTAAATGGGAATGTTTCTCTGTCCTCAGACGAGTGAAAACATCTGTACTCAATGGCAAATCAAGACGCACATCGCCTAAAGTGGCCTTTGCCATAATTTGACCCAATAATTCAAATTTGTCAACTTCTTCGCTTAATTTTGGGAAGAGATCGTTAGGCGAATGGGTGTACAAGGTACCTGATCTTTGCACTGGTTCACCTTGCCAGAGGTTGTAGTCGTGCCTTTGCAGTTCTTGAGATAAAATAGAATAGCATTCCTTTGTAACTCCGACGCCTTTTCCTAACTCACCTTCGAACACAAATCTCCAAGGATGTGAAATGTAATCCTCGTTCTTTCGAAATATTTCAGAAACGTCTTTGAGTACATTTGCTCTCGATACTTCAAATGTTTTCAAACTTTGTGTACTTAATGATTTTGTTATTCTCAGCAAGTCAATCTTAAAACGTAGTGGAATAGCAACGGGACATAATTTTATCATGTCTATAAACTGAGGAAATCTTGTTACTAAATCAAATAAATTTGCCTTTACATTCTCTATGAAATCAGGATCAAATACAAAATAGTTTTCTATTTCACTCTCTTTGACAATGTTGAACCATTGATACCAGCTACTGTTCAAAACATAGAGCGATTGCATTAATTCCATTAACGTGTTAACGTCTCTGATGAAGGGTTCAATGTTGAAAACATAATCATTGTGTAATTGTTTAGTGTTTGTGAAATAGTCTGTCACATACCCAAGTCTTACATATAGAACACCTTTAATCATCTTGATGAATTTGCGATAAATATATCCATTCCACGAATATTGATTTTCCGGACCAGTTTGAAACTTTAGAAAAATACGGAGAAAAGACGTGATAGTGAAAGTTGGGTCTCCAAATTCAGATGGATTGCGTAAAAGAGCGTGTAACTTATGCAAAATTCCGCTCTGAAGAAGTGCTTCATGATTCGTTGTCCGGCCAATGAGCTCGGACAAATTTTGCAAAGCTATTTTAAAGCTATGTTTCTCAAAATTTGAATGAATGTCCAAAAGTTCATTCCAAATTTCGAATTTCGCCTCAAGAAATTTAGTTCCGCCTAGGTCGAAATAGAATTTTTTCAATTGTTTTACGTAAGGGCATTCGTTATCGCCATTACTCAATACATGCAGGCTTATGAGCGAAATGATGTGAGGATCCAAAATAGATTCAAGCAATGCTTTTGTCATTTTGCGACTTAATATGATAAGAATGCTTATCACGGTGTGACTTCCAATGCAACAAAATGGCCTCAGCATACGATGCATTAATAAACAAAATTCAATTTCAAAGTCAAGATAATTATCTTTTATGGTTGTTTCACTGGCATAAAATATGGCTCTGATAACAACACTTGACACAATTTCTGAATGATTTCTTGCAAGCAGCCAGAATAAGGGCACAATGGTCTTACAGATTATCTTATCAATGATGTCGTTATCATTGTGATATTTGGAATTTGTTATGGAATTATGTTCGGGATCAATGAAATCATTCACGGGCGGAATAATTGCATTCAAAATATATATGTATTTTGGAACAGGAATTTCAATTACAACGTCATGCTTATAAAAGTATTTGAAATGTTTTAATAAGCATTCTCTCATTGCGTCGCCAAATCCTTGTTGCACCCAAGTTTGTAGGGATGAAGTCCCAAAAAATATTTCCAATTCTAACAACGCTTCATCGACGTTAGAAGAGACATTCCTGAGTAAACCTTCGATGTACATTCTAAATATTTTGTAAGTATATAAATGCGTAGAGATATTAATTTCATGATCCTCAGGTGCAAAAAAAAGATTCTAAATATTTAGTTTTAATATTAACCAAATAATTATAAAAATTTATTTAATTTATCATTAAATATAATAAATATTTAAAAATTGAAAAATATGCCAAAAAAGATTTACGATGTTGTGATATTATTATTAATAATATTAATATTATTATTATTATGGATTTACTTTGTGCATATAAAGTCAAATTTTATGTATTACTAGCGGTGCCCAGCCACGCGTTGCTGTGGCTCAATTTAATTAATTTTAAAAGAAAGAAATTTAGCACATGTTTGCTAAGATGTTTATTTTTACAATTTCACAATGCTTGAGGGTTAGTTGTTCCGTTCTCTGTACAAATACCGACATTATCAGGTTTCCCGATTCTAGAAAACGCAACATGTAATTGCCCATGATTCTAATGCTTTAAATATTTCGAAGTACTTTTTCAATCAATTCTTTTTTTTGTCTTTATGCCACGAAAATACAGAAATTATGAGGCAATGAAATTCTTCCTGAAGTCAGATCAACCATTTCGCATTTGTTTTACTGCTAATTTACTTATATCTGCTGTCGATCTTCCTCTGCATAAATAATATCCATCATATCCTGCAAATGTGGTGGAGACCAATTATGTTCTTTTTTTCCTTTGACTATCGTCGGCGTTTTCAATCTTAGATTTCGTGTTAATAAATGTTAATTTTGTTGAACTCTGAACTTTTCCTATATCAATTATGAGAGTTTCAACTTTGGTTTGAAACAAACTGCTCCATTGTTTTGTTCCTTCTCTACTTTCTTCCAGCTTATGGACGGAGAATTTGTTTAATTTTTTCAAGTTTTGTCGCAGAACATTTATTTGCTTTCCTTGGTCTCTGATGGTTGCGCACAGGGGTATCTGCTATATAGCGTTCAATTCTTCAATATCTTTAAAAGACATTTCAGCTGGTCTTTCGTGTCCTTTGAATTCCTTTCAACAAATTTCTTTAGATATTCCTCCAGGTGAAATTCAAGATGTTCAGCCGCAATTCTGATTTCGCCTTCGTGGTCTTGGCATAATTTCGTTTCAAAATGACAAAAAAACGACATTTTATTTTTACAATTTCACCATGCTTAATTTGAGGTTCTACTGATACAGTTTCTGTAGGAATCAAACAAAAATGACTTAATAACGTTTAATGACATTTATATGAAACCTATATAAAAACAATCGTCTAATCGAGTACTATGTTGTGTCAAAATTTCAAAGCAATTGGTAAGAACTTTCAGATAACATTGATTAAGTGCAAACACAGTTAAATTTTTATTTACAAAGAAATGAAAGAGCACACATTTTCTAATATGTTTATTTTTACAATTAAACAATGCCGTTTGATATTTTGCTGATACAGTTTCTAGAGGAAACAAACCAAAGATAAATTTAATATAATAATGTCATAAAATTATTTAATTTTATTATTTTAATAAAAATTTAAATGTTCGCCTTTTTTCGTTCATGGCAAGATGGCCGGATTTTCGAAAAAAGCGTATTTTTACGTGATATAGTAGTGGCATATACATGAAACCTATATACAAACACTCCTCTAATCGAGCAGTATGTTGTGTCAAAATTTCAAAGCAATTGGTCAAGTACTTTCAGAGAACATTTGCATGCTAAAAACGCACATTGCATTTTTATTTATATAGATTGTAAAATACATATTATTAATTATTATAATTTATACTATTTAGTAACGACCTCAATCTGTAAACGAATAACAGATAACTGTCCATGAATAAATCTCTTAATCCTCTCAAACCATAAATCACTATCATAGATTAATTAAGACGATGCGCCAACTGCCGTAAAATTTGGTTTACTTCTTGATTTAAGCTTTTAATTCTGATAGCATGTCTGGCCATTCTCTAAACGGGTTAAAGTTATTATTAACAATAACAATAATAATATCGTCACAATGCATCGATAAATGTAAGCTAACATTAATGTAAATAACATTATAATAAGTCCCACATCATCAAATTAATAACGAACAACTATTAACGACACCAGGCAAAACAGTTTCCATAGCAACCAAAATTGATGTTATTTCTTTTGTTGAATGACTCAAGCCATCCTTGGCTGGCAGTAAACTTGCTGTGGCCCAATTCTTGTGCAATTACTAAAGCTTTTTTCTTGCAATAAAGGACCATGCAGATTCCTTGATCTGGCAGAGCAGAACTGTTCAAAGACTCTCATTTACATCACTGTATCGACATTTCGTTTCTTTGACTCTCTTGCTCCACGTTCCCATTTCCTTTGAATTTCCTCTTTCTTCATTGTAATGCTTGGTATTTGGTGCCTGCTAACTCCGAAGTCTTTAGAGAGTTTTGAGATTGAATTATCCTTTTCAAAATTTTTAATCACTTCCATTTTCTTTTCCAATGGAAGCCAATGTCTTTTCCGCGAATCCATAGCTAATAATATAATATAATCGTTGTTATCGCTCAGCCGAATTGTTTTGCTCCGATAGTTTCGAACAGATTGCAGCTTAAAACTCAATAATTTGACATAAACTTATTGCATTATTGTAATAAGAATAGAATATTACATTAATTAGTAGAATCTGTCAGTTTTTGTTGTTGTTTCGTTCGGATCATGCCGAGACCAAGAGGGCGAAAATCACCCGAATGTGGTGCATCGGAGATAGCAGAGATGCTGGGGCTAAAACTATGTCACAGTTGTATTGAATGCAACGATTGTGCTTTGAAATCACTAGAAGAACTGTTTAGCAAGGAAAGTCATGAAAAAGTTTTCGAGGCTTTACATAAAGATGTAGAAGAGATAAAAAAGTCTGTGACCAAGAATGATGTGATTATGGAAGCAATAGAAGCTCAAAATAAACAGATAGACCAGCTGCGATCAAGAATGGAGGAAATCTCAGCAAGTGCTTCCCAAAAGTTCGAGGAAAACCACCAGGCTAACAGGGTTTGGTCCAGCCTCTTCCAGAACAAGGTGGAGTCACTGGAGACAAATGTGGGTGTGGTACAAAAAACTGTGGGTGTGGTGCAAAAGTCGGTGGTGGAGGCCAAATCTTCAATTGAAGTCAACAATGATAGGCAAAGGAGGAAAAACAACCTAGTGCTGTTCAACATGAAGGAGAACGAGGCCAACTCAAAGACTAAAGATAAAGAAGAAGTGGTAAAAATGATCAAAGATATCACTGGCATAACAATGGATATCAGTGAATATTTCAGATTGGGCAGGAGAGGAGAAGGTGACAAACCCAGGCCATTGCTGATAAAACTTGGAAATTTGAGCAACAAAAATTTGATTCTGGAATCTGCATTCAAACTTCGCAAAAGTGAATCATTCAAGCAGGTTATAATCTCTCACGATTTATCTAAAGAGGACAGAGACGAAAGAAACAGATTGTTGGATGAAAAGAAGAAACTGATTGCAGCAAAGGATGATGTGTCTAAATGGACATTTGTGGTTAAAGGCTCACCTGGAGAATTTCATGTAGCAGCATTCAAGAAACAAAATTTATAATCATGAAGGATCTAAAACCATCCAAACCACTCAAAAACCTTTCAGTATTTTATAGCAATGTGGACTCTCTGTCAAATAAATTTTGTGAACTAGAATTTACTGTAAATTCATTGGTGGCAGTTCCGGATCTTATAATCTTGACAGAAACCAATCCAAAAAGTTTCAAGTATCCTTGTCAACTGTCAGAGTTCCAGTTGGGGGGTTTTCAGATGGTATCTTCAGGCTTTGCAGCAAAAGGTAAAAGGGGAATACTGTTTTACTACAGGGAGGATTTGTCTATTTCCGAAGTTGGTCTTGATTCTGAATTTGAAGAATTTTTATGTTTGAGGCTGTTTACACCCGGATCTGTTTTGAATGTGCTTGTAGTATACAGGAGTCCTAACTGTGATTCAATAAACAATGAATACTTCATGCTGTTGTTAGAAGATTTTCTCCTACAAAAAGGAAGGCATCTTCTGTTGGGGGATTTTAATTTGCCACACATCAATTGGATCAATTACTCCTGCCTGGGGAAAGAAGAAAGTTTAGAGTATTTATTTTTAGAGTTCCTCAGTCATAGACATTTGCTACAGCACATCATTGAACCAACTAGAAGAAGATTGAAAGAGATTCCTCATGTTTTGGATCTAGTTATCACAGACAGGGAACTGATTTATGACATAATCCATGGTCCACCTTTGGGAAGTAGTGACCATGATGTCATAAAGTTCAAGATTTGTCTGGATAATGGCTCAGTTGGGGAGGTCCGGAAGAAATTCTGTTATGAATTGGCCAATTATGATGATATGAGGTCCTCCATTGCTGGGATTTTTGAGAGCCATCCACCATCAGAGGTTTCAACCGAGACAGACTGGTGTTTTTTCAGGGATTCATTGATCTCGGCAACCAAGCAGCACGTTCCACAGAAAACAGCCAAGAAAAAATTCTATTTCAAAATGACGGAGGAATTGAAAGAGTTGATCAATAAGAAACATCAGCTGTGGAGGAAATTATACAAATACGGAGAGGAGGTGAAGACAGAATTCAACCAGGTGAGGGAAAAGGTCAGGGCACTGTCAAGGAAATTAAGTGTTGAAAGCCAGAATCATATTGCAAGGCAATATAGAAGCAATCCCAAGTTATTCTGGAGTTTTGTCAATAAGAAGGCATCATGTAGAAGCTTGGTGGCCACAATGATTGAAGACGGACGAGAGATTACGGGTGATATGGAAAGAGCAGAGGCATTTGCAAAATTTTTTTCCTCCGTTTATGAGATAGAAGATATAGGCCAAATGAACGAGAACTTCCAACCCAAAGTCCCAGTGGAAGGAATGACAGAGTTGAAAGTGGATGCTTTTACAATAATTAGGAAATTAAACAATCTCAGCAGATACAAATCATCTGGTCCTGATGGAATTCATCCCAGAATTTTGTGGGAGACAAGATATGTCATCTCAGAATACTTGTCCAGGATATTTGAGGGATCCTTGCAGACAGCAACGGTGTTTGAGGATTGGAGAATGGGAACTGTGGTCCCGATACATAAGAAGGGTTACAAAAATGATGCCAGAAATTACAGACCAGTTGCCCTAACATCAGTATGTTGTAAGATCCTAGAATCTGTTATAAAGGATCACATAATGGAATACTTTTTGAAATACAATCTGTTCTGTCCGGCCCAGTTTGGCTTTGTACCTGGTCGATCATCTACACTGCAGCTTTTGAAATTTTTGGATATTGTTACTAATGCAATTGACCGAGGCTCAGAAATAGATGTGGTCTACACAGATTTGGAAAAAGCATTTGACAAAATTCCACATGGAAAACTTTTGTTCAAGCTAAAGAGATACGGAGTCCACACGGGGCTGATTCAGTGGATAAAAAATTACTTGACGCAGAGATCGTTCAGAGTAGTGGTGAATGGAGTATTCTCAGAAAAATATCCGATTACTAGCGGAGTGCCACAGGGCAGTGTCCTTGGTCCGGTCCTCTTCATCATTTATATAAATGATATATACGAGGTCTGCAACAATATGCTTTTGTTTGCTGACGACGCCAAATTGTACAGAACGTTGACCCCAGATGATGGCCAGTTGTTGCAACATGATCTTGGCAGGGTCATGAGATGGTACAATGAATGGGGACTGAAGGTTAACTACGATAAATGCAGTTGTATGAAATTTGGCACAAAAAAAGAAGACCACGAATATGCCATAATGGACACAGATGGAGCCACTTATCCAATTCCTAACGTGGACAAGATTTCAGATCTAGGCAATATATTGGATGCAAACCTTAACTTCAGGGAGCACGTCCTGCAGAAGGTCAACAGGGCTAACCAGATGCTAGGAATCATTTACAGAAACTTCAAACATCTGTCAGAAAATGTTTTGGTCCTAGTTTACAAAGCCTTGGTGAGGCCTCATTTGGAGTATGCGATACAGGTTTGGAGTCCACACAGAAAAGGCCAAATAGATACTTTAGAAAGGGTGCAACACCGGTTCACCCTAATGTGCAAAACTTGCAGGAATTTAGTTTATGAAGAGAGATTGAAAAAACTGGGGCTGCCATCGCTGGTATTTAGAAGAAAAAGGGCCGATTTGATCTTACTATTTAATATCATCAAAGGATCTGCACAGAATGCATGGGGCCCTATACTCATGCCATGTCCAGATGAGAGGACAAGAGGTCACGACTGGAAGCTGGCAACAGGAGTGGCACATAAAGACTTGAGAAAATTTTACTTTAGCAACAGAGTCGTAGAGAGTTGGAATAAGCTTCCTCAGGAAGTTATTGAAGCAAAGAATATTGAAATATTTAAAATTTTACTAGATGACCACTTCGGAGATTGTAAATATTTAATTTGTTAGAGAGCGATGTACATAGTTTGTTAGTTTTTGTTGAAAGTTTTATGTTTTTGTTCAGGCGAGGGGTTCGCCCGTGCCTTATATAATAATAATAATAATAACTTACTTGTCACAAAACTGCCTTAAAACACAATGAATGTAACCCAAAGGAGTTGGAACCAATCAAAACAAAAGATCAAGCATGATTTTCAATAAAAAATGCTTAAAACTTTCAACAATTTGAAGCATTTACGGAATTTTAGGAAAAATTAAACATATTTAGAAAATTGAAAAAAGTAAACATATTTACAATTCCGGACCGTCTCAGTCATGCTATTAGTCAAGTTTGGCAGGTGCACTGTAAATAAGCGTCAAATTGTATTGGGAAAATATCGGTTCCTAGAAAAGTGGCCCTAAGTACAGGTTTTACCCTATTTTCGGGTACTCCAATTTAAAGGTTTTACTGCAGCTAGACTTTGAAGGCGTGGTAAGCAGCAATAGGTTTTTGAAAAAAAAAGCCACAAGGCATGAAAGTTTAGATCCATAAGAGACTGTCCACTTATCCAAAAGATTTCCCATGAGCACTTTGATATCGTTTAACCCTTACTGGACTATTTAAGCATTTATGTAGCTCTTCTCGTTGCAAATCATAATTTAATTTACTTAATACGTTGTTTATTTTATTTGTAAATACTTGCACTTATATAACGTAACTATGTTGACTATTATCATCGCGTTAACATTAAATTGTGGCTTTTAGTACACTGTTCTAATTGATTTAATAGTGTTATTAACTAATTAGTAGTAGTAATAATAATAATAATAATAATAATAATAATCCAATGAATATTAATATATTTAAATGTTTTGTGCAGGTGTAAGGGCATCACAGAACCTCGTAGGTCACAACTCCACATTCTATTTTTGTTTGAGAAATTGTCTGAAAGTCGGACGATTCATTTTTAAACATAAATGTAATAGTTAATTGATTATTTATATTTTATTTATTTTATATTTAAATATTACCATATTCAATAATAATAATTTAATAATAATAATAATAACATTAGTTAAGTAATATTTGATTCTTTAATAGCAGGAAGGATGGCACTAAATCTGTCATTCAATCACGTCAAATTTCAAATCAAATTTGCTCACGTCCCAAGTAAAATTATTTTCCGCCGTCGTCGTCATTGTCATCATCGTCATGATCATCAAATCGTCTCTTAATGACTCCGATTATCGCTCGATTTTTTGTCTGATGACACCTCGTTTATGCTATCAGATAAATGAAATAAAGGCGTTCAATCCTGATCCGTTTGTTCCCTGGAATTGCTAATTGGATGATTGATAATCCAATGAAGACGTCGTTGGTCATACGAGCGGAACAGATGCACAGGAAATGAAGCTGCACTGGATTTCTATAGACTTAACTTGATCGGATGGAGAATAAATTTATTGACCAGTTATCGATCAATTAGAAAGGGTCAATGAGTTATCGAGTGATGTATTGCTGGGTTCAAACTGCTTATTGATTAAATCTGGTTATTTCCGACCAGGCAAGAATTTATTATTTGTTCGCAAGAATATGATAAAGTTAATAATTACGTTTAATATAAAAGTGTACTATATTTATGATGAACGGTGTATTTTCATTGTGGCGATAGTTGGACTTTTAGGATTCGGCCGCGGGTAATTTCTTTGGCATTCGAAATAGACGTCGATAGTACTTTGCGAGTCCGTAGCGGGCGAGAACCACAACTTGTCCGTTTGCGCAACGTCCAACATTCTTGTCATAGCCTGCTTAAATAGCTAGACGTTCCAGTCCGTTTAAAATATTTTCAAGTGAAATTTTTTTTATCTTAACGTTCATACAAAAGGTTTATTAAAAGTCATAAAGATTAAATAGCATAAAATGTCAGATTAAGTGAAGCTATGATGAATCAAACGAATTAAAATGATTGCCCTTCACGGATGGCATACATCAGTTTTTGTCTTGTTGCGTCGAAGGTACTGTACTCTGGCAAATATAAGCGGTTAAAACAAGTTGCTGCATTCGGCAAACAAGAGTCAGGATCGTCGTATTTTCGTTTTGCGATGGTCATAGGAGGCTTTAAATTCTTCAAACCTCCACATGGCAAAGCCTTCGCTCCAGTAGTAAATTTGAGGAACAACCTTTGATCTTCAATGTCAAAGGAAGCGAGACACTGAAAAAGAAATTCTACTGATTGTGAATATTCGTACTTGCAGTGTTCTAGTAATTCATCGATACTCCATCTGTCAAATTGAACGTGACAGATTAAACTTTTCAATTCGTGCGGTGAAAACATTTCAAGGGCTTCAAGCGGCAAAACTTTGTCTAATCCTCTTCTGATAGCTTCAAACTGTCGTAACGGATCCATTTGAACCTTTCGAGCACATAGTTTTTCCAAATAAATGTCAATGTTATGCGGAGAAAGCATAACTTCACCGCTGCCCTCAAATAATTCGATGTCTGTGCCTGGAACGGTAAAATTGAGGCACAAGTCGTCGAATGAACTTCCATCGTCGAATGTGAGGTTGCTGATTATTTCATGCTTCTGAATTTCAGTTAAACCGATTTCAGATCTAATGGCCTCAATCTTCCTCTTAACAGGAAGAAGTTGCTTAAATAAAGGTTCCAAACTTGGAAAGGCTTTGAGTAAATCATAATATTCCCGTCTTAAATGGGAATGTTTCTCTGTCCTCAGACGAGTGAAAACATCTGTACTCAATGGCAAATCAAGACGCACATCGCCTAAAGTGGCCTTTGCCATAATTTGACCCAATAATTCAAATTTGTCAACTTCTTCGCTTAATTTTGGGAAGAGATCGTTAGGCGAATGGGTGTACAAGGTACCTGATCTTTGCACTGGTTCACCTTGCCAGAGGTTGTAGTCGTGCCTTTGCAGTTCTTGAGATAAAATAGAATAGCATTCCTTTGTAACTCCGACGCCTTTTCCTAACTCACCTTCGAACACAAATCTCCAAGGATGTGAAATGTAATCCTCGTTCATTCGAAATATTTCAGAAACGTCTTTGAGTACATTTGCTCTCGACACTTCAAATGTTTTCAAACTTTTTTTACTTAGTGATATTGTTATTCTCAACAAGTCAATCTTAAAACGTAGTGGAATAGCAACGGGACATAATTTTATCATGTCTATAAACTGAGGAAATCTTTCTACTAAATCAAATAAATTTGCCTTTACATTCTCTATGAAATCAGAAAAAAATACAAAATAGTTTTCTATTTCACTCTCTTTGACAATGTCGAACCATTGATACCAGCTACTGTTCAAAACATAGAGCGATTGCATTAACTCCATTAACGTGTTAACGTCTCTGATGAAGGGTTCAATGTTGAAAACATAATCATTGTGTAATTGTTTAGTGTTTGTGAAATAGTCTGTCACAAACCCAAGTCTTACATATAGAACACCTTTAATCATCTTGATGAATTTGCGATAAATATATCCATTCCACGAATATTGATTTTCCGGACCAGTTTGAAACTTTAGAAAAATACGGAGAAAAGACGTGATAGTGAAAGTTGGGTCTCCAAATTCAGATGGATTGCGTAAAAGAGCGTGTAACTTATGCAAAATTCCGCTCTGAAGAAGTGCTTCATGATTCGTTGTCCGGCCAATGAGCTCGGACAAATTTTGCAAAGCTATTTTAAAGCTATGTTTCTCAAAATTTGAATGAATGTCCAAAAGTTCATTCCAAATTTCGAATTTCGCCTCAAGAAATTTAGTTCCGCCTAGGTCGAAATAGAATTTTTTCAATTGTTTTACGTAAGGGCATTCGTTATCGCCATTACTCAATACATGCAGGCTTATGAGCGAAATGATGTGAGGATCCAAAATAGATTCAAGCAATGCTTTTGTCATTTTGCGACTTAATATGATAAGAATGCTTATCACGGTGTGACTTCCAATGCAACAAAATGGCCTCAGCATACGATGCATTAATAAACAAAATTCAATTTCAAAGTCAAGATAATTATCTTTTATGGTTGTTTCACTGGCATAAAATATGGCTCTGATAACAACACTTGACACAATTTCTGAATGATTTCTTGCAAGCAGCCAGAATAAGGGCACAATGGTCTTACAGATTATCTTATCAATGATGTCGTTATCATTGTGATATTTGGAATTTGTTATGGAATTATGTTCGGGATCAATGAAATCATTCACGGGCGGAATAATTGCATTCAAAATATATATGTATTTTGGAACAGGAATTTCAATTACAACGTCAGGCTTATAAAAGTATTTGAAATGTTTTAATAAGCATTCTCTCATTGCGTCGCCAAATCCTTGTTGCACCCAAGTTTGTAGGGATGAAGTCCCAAAAAATATTTCCAATTCTAACAACGCTTCATCGACGTTAGAAGAGACATTCCTGAGTAAACCTTCGATGTACATTCTAAATATTTTGTAAGTATATAAATGCGTAGAGATATTAGTTTCATGATCCTCAGGTGCAAAAAAAAGATTCTAAATATTTAGTTTTAATATTAACCAAATAATTATAAAAATTTATTTAATTTATCATTAAATATAATAAATATTTAAAAATTGAAAAATATGCCAAAAAAGATTTACGATGTTGTGATATTTTTTTTTTTTTTTTTTTTGAGAGTTTAGAGTTTATTGAACAAACAATTGAACAAACAATAATGTACATAAGTACACCAACGAAACAAATTAAACTTAAAATACAAAATAAACTCATAGGGTCAGTCTTAAGGAAGCGCAAGCTTCCGCTAAACAGACTGGCCCTAAAAATCATAATATATATAATACAACCATGTAAATTCAAACAACCCTTACTAAATGAGACTTATACAATTTCTTAAACAACAGAAACAATAACTCAAAAGGACATGAATGAAAACAGGTTAATTCCCTAACTGAATCTGGAATTGAAGTATATAATCTGGGCCCATAACATTGTATAGAAAATAATTTCAAAGTAGATTTAGCAAAGGTAGGACTGTATTCGTGAGTGTTACGTAAGAAATAAGAAGGATTGTTATAGGTATTGCTTGTTATGAAAAAATCTGAAAATATTTTAGGAATAGAATTGAAGTGATAGGCAAACATAAAAAGGGCAGTTTGTAAGTCATGAATTTGGGTTACACTTAGTAAATTATTGTTTGTAAAAGCAGAGACAGTCGATGATAGAGGCGGCAGCAGGAAAATGACACGCACAATCCGTTTTTGTAATAATGATAACTGATGTAAGTGTGTCTTGTAAGTAGAAGCCCATATGATATTACAGTAAGTTAGGTAGGGATAGACAAGTGAAAAATATAATGAAAGTGCTATTTTTGTGTTGATAAAAGGCCGTATCCTTGATATTATTCCAATATTTCTGGAGATGCGATTTTGTAAATAAGATATATGGTTTAGCCAAGAAAGGTGTTCATCTATTGTGATCCCTAAATATCTAATACTTGTGACTCTATTTAGGGAAAACTTATCTATGTAGAGAGAGGAGTTACATGCAATGACCTTTCTGGAAGAGTGAAAAACCATAAAATTTGATTTATAAACATTGATAGATATTATTATTAATAATATTAATATTATTATTATTATGGATTTACTTTGTGCATATAAAGTCAAATTTTATGTATTACTAGCGGTGCCCAGCCACGCGTTGCTGTGGCTCAATTTAATTAATTTTAAAAGAAAGAAATTTAGCACATGTTTGCTAAGATGTTTATTTTTACAATTTCACAATGCTTGAGGGTTAGTTGTTCCGTTCTCTGTACAAATACCGACATTATCAGGTTTCCCGATTCTAGAAAACGCAACATGTAATTGCCCATGATTCTAATGCTTTAAATATTTCGAAGTACTTTTTCAATCAATTCTTTTTTTTGTCTTTATGCCACGAAAATACAGAAATTATGAGGCAATGAAATTCTTCCTGAAGTCAGATCAACCATTTCGCATTTGTTTTACTGCTAATTTACTTATATCTGCTGTCGATCTTCCTCTGCATAAATAATATCCATCATATCCTGCAAATGTGGTGGAGACCAATTATGTTCTTTTTTTCCTTTGACTATCGTCGGCGTTTTCAATCTTAGATTTCGTGTTAATAAATGTTAATTTTGTTGAACTCTGAACTTTTCCTAAATCAGTTATGAGAGTTTCAACTTTGGTTTGAAACAAACTGCTCCATTGTTTTGTTCCTTCTCTACTTTCTTCCAGCTTATGGACGGAGAATTTGTTTAATTTTTTCAAGTTTTGTCGCAGAACATTTATTTGCTTTCCTTGGTCTCTGATGGTTGCGCACAGGGGTATCTGCTATATAGCGTTCAATTCTTCAATATCTTTAAAAGACATTTCAGCTGGTCTTTCGTGTCCTTTGAATTCCTTTCAACAAATTTCTTTAGATATTCCTCCAGGTGAAATTCAAGATGTTCAGCCGCAATTCTGATTTCGCCTTCGTGGTCTTGGCATAATTTCGTTTCAAAATGACAAAAAAACGACATTTTATTTTTACAATTTCACCATGCTTAATTTGAGGTTCTACTGATACAGTTTCTGTAGGAATCAAACAAAAATGAATTAATAACGTTTAATGACATTTATATGAAACCTATATAAAAACAATCGTCTAATCGAGTACTATGTTGTGTCAAAATTTCAAAGCAATTGGTAAGAACTTTCAGATAACATTGATTAAGTGCAAACACAGTTAAATTTTTATTTACAAAGAAATGAAAAAGCACACATTTTCTAATATGTTTATTTTTACAATTAAACAATGCCGTTTGATATTTTGCTGATACACTTTCTAGAGGAAACAAACCAAAGATAAATTTAATATAATAATGTCATAACATTATTTAATTTTATTATTTTAATAAAAATTTAAATGTTCGCCTTTTTTTCGTTCATGGCAAGATGGCCGGATTTTCTAAAAAAGCGTATTTTTACGTGATATAGTAGTGGCATATACATGAAACCTATATACAAACACTCCTCTAATCGAGCAGTATGTTGTGTCAAAATTTCAAAGCAATTGGTCAAGTACTTTCAGAGAACATTTGCATGCTAAAAACGCACATTGCATTTTTATTTATATAGATTGTAAAATACATATTATTGATTATTATAATTTATACTATTTAGTAACGACCTGAATCTGTAAACGAATAACAGATAACTGTCCATGAATAAATCTCTTAATCCTCTCACACCATAAATCACTATCAGAGATTAATTAAGACGATACGCCAACTGCCGCTGAAATCTAATATGATGTCTATTATTATAAGTAATGCTTGTAAATAATGATGATTGGTCGTTTAAGTTAAGTTCAGCCGTGGAATAGGAGAGATTGGAGATGATTGAGACACTTGATTAACTTTGACATGTTTCACTCGTTTATGGAGATTTTTGTTAGTAAATTAACATCCTGTTATAAGATTATAGCATACAGAATAAAATGTCGATAGTATTTTCTAGTAAAAGTTAGATGAGAACTTGTTGCATATTTAAAAAATAAAGTAGTATAAAGACGTTAAACTTTTTCTTTTCAACCATTTAATTTGTTCGCAACAAACGTTACAAACAGCTCCAAAGTTTGTAAGGTGACGTTTGTCTTGCAGGAGCGAATAAAAAAGATTTTTTGCATTTATATTAATTAATGTAAAATAATTTATCACAATATTTTGCTGCGTTATTACGAGGCTGTACTAGGGACTATGACCTTTGGTCAGGTAATGATCTCATTCATTGGAAGTCACTCTTAAATTTGCTTTAAAAAATTTCCTTGTTTTCCAGCGTAGAAAATATTCCTCTGTTCAGATGTGTTGGCTCGGAGGATGATGATGATGATGATGTCGTTTAAGTAAGTAAAGATACTGATGGCATTCAGATCATCCAACACTTCAGCTTTTACCGCATTACATTGTTTGCATTATCAATTAAAATGGAAGCACTCAAAAGTTGGCTTAAGTAAGCATTTAAAAACTATGCAAATACCTCTGATTAATTAATAATTACAGTTAAATGAAAGCTTAAATATTTCTTAATTCTTATAGATTCAACAAAATGTAAATGGCCTCAATTAAAGCACCATCCTCTCTGTAGTTGTACAATAACTTAAAATCTGTTGTAAACAAATCTGTAATTGATTATTGTGAAATAAAGCACCACAAATCGCATATAAAATGTAAATTACCTTTTACATTTTTGGGGCTATTTAATTTTTAAGTGTGGTTTGTTTATCGACATTAATTCCCGGGTTTTTTATCCGCAATCATTGTGATTCCTAATATATTTAAGATTTGTCAGCGAATGATGACCACGACTAGAAGTCGTTCGGCTGCGAAAAGACCATCGAGTGACTCAAATAACGAAGAAGTTTCTTCTGAGAAAGTGATTAAATCCAAATATTTTAAGTGCACGCATACATCAACAGCTAAGGACTGTGAACCTCCCTTCTGGGAGAAACATCTCGAAAATATAAGAAAGATGCGGGAAGGTAAGGATGCACCCGTGGATACGATGGGTTGTGACAAATTGAAAGATGAAAATGCTTCTCCCAAGGTAGGTTGTGAATGATATTTTAAAAAATTGCAATGGTTGCAGAGGGTCGAAACTCATTTATTTTAAAGGCAGTGCTTATGTAGTCAACTTTATTTTCGACAGCTGATGGCAATTTTGAAATCATTCTAATTTCTGTTTTAGAATTAATGTTTTTATTATATATTCGCCTAAGAAAAATTGTTCCAAGAAAGGAAGCCTAATATATTTATTTATCCCATACTCTGTCAAACTAATTGATAATATTCATATTCTTTTGATTGTCACAGGACATGAGATTTCAATGTCTCTTGTCTCTGATGCTCTCCAGTCAAACAAAAGATCAAGTCACTGCCATGGCCATGTCAAAACTCATTGAACACGGATGCAGTGTTGGAAACATTGCATCAACAAAGGAAGACAAAATAGGGGAACTTATTTATCCAGTTTCATTTTACAAGGTTTTTTTAATCGACATGTTGTTGTCACGTTGGCCCTAGCAGCAATAATGTTATAACCCTATACCCAAATAATTAATAATTAAAATCATATTATAATTAATTATAAACTTAATATAATTCGATTTTCATTCATTCAACAAACATTTATTTTTGCCAGACAAAAGCAAAGCACATCAAGAAGACATCAGAGGTTCTTCTCTCCAGTTATGATGGAGACATTCCTAGGTCTGTCAAAGAGCTCTGCAAACTCCCAGGTAAAGACAACAACAACAATAATAATGGTGATGATGATGATGATCGCAATGCATGTCAATTGTTAACAACATAAATAACATAAATGAAGCAAACCAATCTTATTGAGATTATTAATCATCATCTATTGCTTGAACTTGGATTTACTAATAATAATAATGTAATAATAATAATAACAATAATAATAGTTAATTTGTAAAGTGCCACATGCGTAGCATCAGAGGCGCTTATCACTATGTCCTGTAATTGTAATTAAATCTCACGACACATCACAAAATGCATATTTTTTTTCTCTATCAATAAAACAAAAAAAAAAGATTCCTTAAAAAGGCATTTGAACCCTCAAACGTCAGGAGTTGGTCCAAAGATGGCGCACCTGACGATGCAATGCGCCTGGGACGAGGTGACCGGAATTGCAGCCGACACTCACGTCCACAGAATCTCGAACCGTCTCGGTTGGGTGAACACGAAAACGCCCCTCAAGACTCAGTCCGACCTCGAAGAATGGCTGCCAAAGTCCGTGCCAACGATTTACAGTTTTTAATTTATTAAGAACTTTAATTAACTTTCATAAGGAAGTATGATTTGCATAAGATTTTTAGAAGATAACATCATCAATGTCAATGAGCCATTTATAGAACGTACATTTTCAAGGGCTTAGACAAGATAAGTACATAGATAAGTTATGACTGTAATGTGATATGGACGAGTTTGATATGATGATAAAGCAGTGTTTTTTGATAAAATAACTGGAACAAGTTGTTAAGAGATAAAGCACAATTTGGTTTGGATCTAAGGATTCTTTGATAAATTGTTGGAGTGAATGATGATTGTATGTGATCCTAAATGATAATGTTATTGATTTTTTTTTCATTATATTATATTTTTTGCAGGGATCTTTGGGGTGAGATAAATGGGATCCTTGTTGGTTTTGGACAGCAGATCTGCCTTCCAGTTCGGCCAAAATGTTCAGAATGTCTCAACAAGTCCATATGTCCATCTGCACCTAAGCAGTTCCAAACATGATTGAAATTCTAAATTTCTCAACATAAAGATTCTTTAATTCACAAATCTCTGAAAACGTATTTTTTGTGTACAGGATTGTTTTGCATGTTTATGCTAACTAGTATGTACAGTGTGCATACGTTGTAAATACAAACGTTTATTTACCTAAATAAATTTTTATGCATACTTCCAGAAATGAATCACTTGAAAATATTTTCCATTGTCAGTCTTTTTGCAAATTAAAATTAGGTAAACCTTTGTTTTGTTTTGATTTTGAAAAACTATTCCAAAACACGGCTCCTTTGCCCGGTAGGAAAGACTCAAATCATTTCAGATTCATTTAATTTTCCTACATGAAATCGCCCAAGGCATTCAGAAATCATTTTTGAGGAGCAGGTAATGGGCATTTAATCAATGCAAATTCGTGCCATAAAATGTCAGAAAGCGCTAAAACTTGTAAAATGTGTCAAAATTACCCTCGCTCCTGGCCCTAGCTCTTAACCCCTGCTCCTAACCCTAGGTTATTAATTATACAATAATTATAATATAATAATAGTGTTATAATAATAATGATATAATAATTTAATAATAACCTTTATTATGATAATTTTACATAACGAATACGATACGGTCTCGTTTCGCTTTACAAATGTTGATAAACACTTCTTTGAAGAGCATTTTTTGAGTGTCCAAATCCGACAAAAACAAAAAAATTACATGTGCTTATTGCGTGTAAAAGATCTTAAATTGACTCGATTTGTGAGACTGGCCGGTTGAGAGGTCATCACTTGAAATGGAAATCCAGGAAAAGATCTCGGACGATCCAACCCTAACCCTAACGATCCATCCGTGTTAACGACCTAAGAAAATATTTATTAAGAATGTAAACTTTTAACTTGTCCCTAACAAACTAGACCCAAATGCAGGATACGATACAGTTTGTTCGCAAAACCTTTGACCTTTAGAAGAAAATGAATTTCGGTTTGCGGGAGTTTCGCATTTTCAGATTCTAACATGGTATCAGTCAACTTTTCACTTATTTTTCTAAAAATTACTGCCTTACATTTTTACTTATAAATTATTTAATAATTTTCTATGTGTTAATCATTCCATCATAATACTTTTAAAAGCAAAATATTTACTTTTGGGACAATGGCGTCTTTTAATAAGTTGACGTCTATAAATAATATAAGATCGTTAGAAAGATAAATTTAGAGCTCAGATTGTGACCTAGAAGAGAAGCCATTATCTCGGTAACAAAGCAAACATCTTGCTCATCACCAGGCAAGCCACAAGTCAGACACGAACCAACTGAGTCACTTGCACGCGTTCAGCCACACTTCGAAATGTGTTTTCAATGGTGACCTTCATTCATTTTGAGGGATACGTGATCATTTCAGCGTATTCAGCACCTCAAACTGATGCCTTTTGAACTGGAATCACGTGGCTGGAGCATGATCAGAAACCTGAAAGCTGCGTGAAACTTTCACCTTTGTTTAAAATATAAAAAAAATAGATGTAAATAGCCTGGAGATGTTATTGCACCGAAATAATATTTTTTAAAAAAGTGTTACAGCTGCAAATGTTAGTAACAGAAATGGATGCATTCTCGATTATTTGTCAGTTTCTGTAAAGGGAACGAGATTGTATCCACCTATTTTGAATAATGACCTCGACTAGTAATGAGATCTTTGCTCCGCAACACTAATTTCAGTTCATTTCGTTCAAGTGCAGAGAAAAAAGATGTTTACAATTTTTGTAGAGCGTAGTTATTTTAAACAAAGTTATTTTATGCAGCGCCATTGATGAACAGTATTTAATCACCTGAGGCTTCTGTCTGGCATTCATGTCTGTATACGTTGACGACGGTTGTTCTCGTGAAATCAAGTTTCGAAGAATTTGTTTTACTTTAAATATTATAATTTCGTTTGCGCAAATTTAGAAGAAAATGTTTGCGAAAAATAGAATTGATTTGTTCGGTGCCATTGTTTACCGAATGATTAAGGCAAACTTTTGTGGTACAAGAATGTGCGGATCTGTGAGCAGCCAGCCTTGTAATAACCATAAATATACTGTTTTTAATAATAATTCGAATTGGACGCTCAATGAATCCCTGAGAATAGAAAAGCAGAAAGATATCAATACCGTATGGCTAAGAGAAAATTGCAGATGCAGCAAGTGTTACAACCTTGAGACACAACAAAGAAATGTTTTATTTCACAAGTAAGTTTTAATATTTTGTAACTGATTTGTTCCAAAATCCTTTATATAATTTAAAATGTCTAATCTTAGGCTGGATGCAAGCTCATTTGAAATTGAAAGTTTAAAAGAGGCTGGAGAAGGAGAGACAATGGAAGTTCTTTGGGGAGATAGGCACATTTCCTATTATGATAAAGATTGGTTGAGGAACAAGCTTGCAAGCAATCACCTTAATCTCCAAGACAAAAAGCAATTCCTCTGGGATGGACAGACTGTAAACAATATTTTTATTGTGAACTTCTCCAAGATAGCTAGGAATTAAATAATTACAATGTAATAAAATTTCTTCATCATTTCAGATTACCAACTACATGCAGGATAAGAAGATAGACTTTAAAAGTCTAATGAATGACAGAGCAACATTGAAGTTGGCCTGTGAAAATTTGTATGAGCTTGGATTCCTCCAAATTGAGAATGCGCCAAAAAACCTCGATGCCACCGTCAGGGCGGCCGAGCAGATATCGCGCATAAAAGACACTTTTTACGGCAAATCGTGGGAAGTCAGCGTGGTGGATGACAAGAATGAAAGCAAGGTGGATGCCAAAGACACTGCATACAGCAACGTTGAGCTCCTTCCACATACAGATGGGAATTACTTCTCAGAGCCACCGGCCATCGTGGTATTAAATCATTTTGTTTAGAAAAAATAAAATAAATAAATTAATAAAATCCATATTGGAATTATATCCATTAAATTATAAACAATTGCCCACAATTTTTTAACATTGGCCCAACAATTCAAGACTCAGTCTTAAAACTAATGCAAGTCAACCTTCATTAGGAATATTTAAATATCAAGCAATGGTCCATCACATATTCAACACCAGATTTGCATAATTTATTCTTCCAGGTGTTCCACCATTTGAAGGTTGCCGACGAGGGCGGTGAGATGGTACTCGTTGATGGGTTCAAAGTGGCAGAGGAGTGCAATCAACTCGATCCCCAATCCTATCAGATTCTCACTTCGCATCTCATTAACTTCAGGTGGGACGGATTATGCCCGTGAAATTATAAACTTGTTTATACAGTAGATCATACATTAAAATATAAACTAATGCATAAACTGCAGATCATACATTAACATAAATCCAAAATGCACTGCTAGCAAGGATCAAAGCATGAATATTTGAAATAGTTTAATTTCAATTATAGTTCGTATTTGTGATGCCATTTGCATAACATTGGGGTTAATAGTACTTCATACTTATGTCTTATGTATGCACTTATTTCAGCTACAAAGATGACAAAAGATACCTGAACGAGGCATGTCCGACTCTCGAAATAGACAAAGCGACCGGCAACTTGAAGAGGATCAGGTACAACCACTACGACCGCTCCGCCCACCTCTCGCATTCTCCTTCGGTTCCGGTCTCGTCTTTCTACGAAGCTCTTTCGCTTTTCTCCGACATCGCCAACGATCCGAAGAACTTCCTCCAAATCCCTCCACGACCGGGGACGATTTACCTCATCGACAACTGGAGGGTTTTCCATGCAAGGAAGGCGTTCAAAGGACAAAGGATCTTCGTGGGATGCTACCTCGAAAGAGACGAATGGATGAGCAACCTCCGCATGCTCTGAACGAGGAAGCCGATCGCCCGATTCGAGAACGTTCGAGACTCGAACGTGCCGCTCTTTTTAAATCCGAAAATTCCAAACGAGCATTTCCCGTCGCGCTCTGACACTTCAGGTGACTGTCGCTAAGCTGCACCCTCATAGCTATTTTTATAAAGTCATTTCATTGGTCCTTCTGAACATCTGCTTGCATGTGATGTCATGCTTGCTGATCATTGCATTTCATAATTTTTTTGTTTGTTTTTTGAAGGGAACAATATCCAGAAAATTCAACAAATGTCAATTCAGGTGTGGAAATATAGTGAAATAATTTATTTTATTACAATGTGAATCATGTTCCGAACGAGTTGGCCAAGCAACGTGGAGACCTAGTCGTTTTAAACTTGCAAGAACTTCAACACGAGTCTTGTGGAGGCAGAGGAGGAGGTGGAAGGTCATCCAGTGGTGGTGGTGGCGGCAGGTCACTGAGTGCAGGGGGAGGTGGTGGATTCCACTGTGTTGAGTCCTGACTTGGCTGTGGTGCAGCCTGACTCCAATCGCCATTTGGAACTGAAATGGGAACCGAACGTTGAAACTCCATGACTTTGCATAATAATAGAAACAATAATAATAATAATAACTATCATAACAACAATAACAATAATGCTACATTTTAAGTTCAAAACTATTAAGTCAAATTTATTCGTTGAAACATAAATTAATTAATTAATCAATCAACTTAAAAACTTAGGAAGTAGGGTAACGACCTGGTGGAAATCCCTGAGCAGAACCGTCTGCTCCGCAATACATCGGTGGCATGTACGGCTGACCGTACAACGGATTGAAGGGTGGAATGGAACCGTAGCAAGGTACCCCGTAGGGCGCAGCGGGCATGGCACCCCAAGGCATCGGATTGGGCATCATGTAGTTTCCACTCCACATGGGAGGGCAGGCTTGCCATCCAGGTGTGGCAGTGGAGATGGCAGGTGTCTCTGCAGGCTGTAAGATAAATAGAAGATGATTATAAGTTATTATTAAAATATTTCTTAGACTTCAGCTTCAAAATCTCTTGCATTGACATTTGAATTGTATAATTAATATTAATTATAATAAGCTTGAAGGAAATTAAATAATTAATATAATTGGATCTTACCTTGGCAGGTATAGTGGAAGATGGTGGAACTTCTTGACCTAGTTCAGCCATTAAGGACATGTACTGAAATGATTAAAGTTAATTAATAATTGGTATTTTATATTTAAAATATCATGGTCTTAAGTCCTGGTTAGATATATGATTGCACAAATTTGTGTCTTTTTTTTTGTAACTTACCTCGCTATCCAAGCTTGCTTTATCGGATGGTACTTGTTCAACTTCAGTTGATGTTCCAGACGCATCACCTGCACCATCAGCCTCACCAGATCTAAGATAAATAAATTAATTAATTAAAGAAATAATTAACTAACAATGCCATGTTTTAGTTAAATCTAATCGATATCATAATCCATTGCAATGCTATATATATAACAAATGAATGAAAACAAAACAAATCCACAAACTTCTTCTGCTTGCAATCGCTGGCGATGTGTCCAGCTCCTCCGCAAATGGTGCAGATTATCTGATTGGTCACTATGGTCTGAGCTTCTGCCAACTGCTTCAGTTTGCTGAAAAGTAACAAAAATGTTTAACTTCCTAAAGTCAACACATCAAACTTTGAGAACCTAGCTGGATAAAGAAGGGTGTTATTTGCAACATTAAAAACAACAAAAAATCAATGCAAGAAAGCACAGGCAGGCAATAAATCTCACATTCAATAAACAATAGCTAATAGAATCCAGCTGGCATCTCTATAACAGAAAGCAGTTCACGATTATGGATTATAAGTCATAAATTGCATGGGGACACCGATGTAAAGTAAAGGTTGACTCACGACAAGGCATCACCATCCCTCAGGGTTCCATTGAGGAGAGCCAACTCCCTCAGCTGTTGCTTTCTCAGCTCGTTTTCCGTGTCTGGCACTTCGATGCCTTCTTTGATGATCTGACGGATCTGTAGACAAAGAGACAACAGGTTTGTTACTCTTGTTACTAATGATATTTTGATTAACGATGTTTGATATTGTGATTAATAGTCAAATTGGTTACAATTTAAGTCTTATTAAATTACAATGGCTAATGAGTGATGATCATAGGTTAAGATAATTAATAATAAATGAACATGGTGATGATATAGGCAACCAACCTTATCGCAAGCCATCTGGACACTTTCCATCTTGGTGGATGTGACGTAAGCATGGAGAGGTTCGTCTTGACCGGGAAGCATTTTTCCATCCTTAAATCCCAGCTTCCCTTCTTTGACCGAACCTTTTCCTCTGATGACAATCGTTGCTCCACTCTGCAAATTATAAGAAAAAAGTGATAGAAGATTCACAAGCAGAAAAATCATTAAAACACTAGTAGCAAAAGCTGCAATAAGATTCAACAATATTGCTGGAAATACATTATAATGGCATCTTTGAAGTCAGATATAGTTACCTCTTGTGTCAGCTGTTTCAGTGTGTTACCCCTGGGGCCCAAAAGTAGTCCAATGAAATTGATACTTGGATGTTCTTCTTGAGGTATGAATACTTTGTCCACAAACTTTGAATTTGATGCTCTGAAGAGAGTGTTTATTTTAAATAACACGTATTGCATTCAAATATAAACCCATTAATGAAATAATTTAATATCTTAACATGATAATAATAACATCACGATATCTCAAGGCAAACAATAACTTACTTATAATCATTAGGTGGCTTGTAATCAGGATTATCCTTGAGTACTCTGAGAATTAAGGTATGCCTTTCATCTTCGAGTTTCTTCCTCACTCTGCATTCTCTTGTATTCATTCTCTTGCCATCAGGCCCATAAACAGGTTCGGGAGATGGAGACCTTCTCGCAGGATCCTTGGGGATTCCGAGCTCCCCTGTACGGAGTCTTCTGGTAATCTCCTCGATTTGAAGCTGCAAGAGATATTGTTCCTCTTGTTCCTTGGTAAGACCAGGTGGTATAGTCGTTGGCAATCCATTAAAAATAACGCTATCTGAGTCATCATTCTCCCATCGACTTTTCTTCTTCCTTTTTGGAGCTCTCTCCTCTGGTCTTACTTCGTCAACATTTTCAGCATCTGCAATAGTAACCGCAATGAGTTATGTAAAGAAATCATAAAGTTATATGTGGCATGACAAGATAAGTTTTAACTAATTTTCGATACAGGAAATTGTTGTTAATTAACTCAAAATAATGCACTATTACTCCATTTCTTTCATCATAAAGGCGATGTCAGTATGGGTATTTTAGTATCACAAATTCCAACATTGATCACAAATCAACCATTTAAAGCCGATGATTTCAATTACGCTTGAAGAAATTTTAAGCAAATTTTTGTAATCGTCTATGGCGCTCGGCGATGTACGTGCTTCGATCGATCTCAAGATCTAATACTTTGTAGATGTTTTACATAAGAAAATATTTTACCTTCCACCTTGGCGCGCTTCATATCCGGCAATTTGTTTAATTATTTGGTTATTTCAAGCAATGTGTATGGCTCGATACTCAGCTAAGCCGAAGAAAACAAATTCACTTTTATATTTTCTTTGGAGAACCCGTATATATTTCTTAGTTATCTTTGTTTGGGACAATAGTAAAGAAATTTTTTATTTCCAAAGATTACGTATAGCAATAATTTAAACGTATAAATTTATTGCTTATTTTATTGTTTATTTTATAAACAGTTTTATTAGATTTTTATAAGTTTTATAAGAGTGGAAAGCTATTGGAAATTACATCGCATACCTTATCATACAACCAAACATAAATAAAAATTATTTTATAGAATCTTTTTTCCGTCCTAAGTGTCTCGTGTCTTGTACCATCCTTTCTTGGTTGAAAATAACTTTGAGTGCTAAGTTCCTGCTAAGGGTTTTTCCATGGAAGAAGTCCGCAAAATGTGCTCATTTTTTAACAAATCCATCCGTTAGCATGCTTTTGCCTGACCCCTTCGAATATTGATGCACTTATATTTAATTTTAGTAATGTCATTTACGTTGGAGAACCAATTTGATACACCACTATTTGTACATTGTAACAATCGAGTTTAATACTTCTACTAAGCATGATTTTGCATGTCCGACCGTATAATTTAGTATGAATATTAGGGTTTTTTGCGAAATGCAGGATATCGTCGTCGACTTCCATCAACGGGCAAACTAGTCATGGATAGAAATTTATCCTCGACGTATAAAATGGTATAACTTGCAGTTATAAAAAAAACAAAAACTCAATTTTTGTTGCACGAATATACACTTCATTAACAATCTTAACTCACTATCAACAATATTTTGTGCAAATAAGAAGAACAATAACTGAAAGTTTCCGCTTTTAGTTTCTCAGACGGCGGCGGAGATATCCACTCAGAATAAAATGCATGGATTCTGTTTCTTTCCCCATGCCAAAAAGTACGACCAATATATCACATTAAATGCGATGAAAAGCGAAGGAAATAAAAATTTAGCTATTTTTCTGATTTTGACGGGATTAAGAAAGCCACCTCTTCTCATTGTCCTTGCAAGCACTTCCTCTTCTGTGGCACCCTGAAAACGCAATTGAGTCACAAAATCAGAAGTTCTGTTAACACAAAAAAGCATGAGTCTCGTTAACCTTTTTAATGTATCTAAAGAGAGTATGAGCAATGAGGATTTTGGTAAAAGAGCCAAAAATCAGTACGAGGCAGCTCGACATCCAGATATCAAGAGCGCAGTTAATTGCTCCGAGGTTTTTGATACTGGCAGCATTCTGGCCGATTATAGTCATGACCGTTAGTACGCTGAGTGAAGTACGTGCTGGAACATACGTAGGGTCAACCCAGAAGGGCCCCCAAGAAAGCACAACAAACAGAGAACTGGGCAGGTAATTACTCTTCAGATAAACGCTTAATCGGCGTTTTAAGTGAAAATATACTCTTAGGCAGGAAAAATTTCCTGTAACATCAAACGATCAAATGCTTCATGGTCAAATTGCAAATATTAACTAGTAAAATTATATTTAAAGTAGATTTTAAAAAATAAATAAATATTTTGCATCGAGGGAGTATCATTTGAGAAAGTATTTAAATACTTCTCATTGACACGTAATAATCATAAATTTAAATATGTACATATGTTTATTTATCATGTATTCATTATATATTAAATTTATTTTAACTTTTTATCATTGTTGACTTTGTAATGAATTCTGTAAGAAATTATATGCGCAATCTGGCTTTCAGTTGTTTCCCTATATGATTTTTTTTTGTTATCTTTATAATTATTATTATTGCTTGCTTTAATGTTATAAATTCTGTTATTATACAGTAACATCAAAATAGATTTATTATAACGTGATAACAATAATAAATCAGTTTTTAATCGCCTCACAAGCATTCATACGAAGGGCAGTCTTACTAACCTGCATGGTTAAGTTGCAAGACGCAAGCTGAGTGAGATACATTAGTTATTTCATATTCTGCTAATACTACTCGATCGAGAAAATTAACAGGTGTTGACTTTTGGTCCCAAAGTAAATTGACATGTTCAATCGGATATCCGTCTTGAATAATCATGAATTACATCACTTAATCTTTCTATTAGTGCAGTTTTAGCCTGCTAAGGAATACTAACAACTTTCGAACTCAATAAAGCAGGTCTGATTGTCCATTGGGTACATAAAGAGATCCATTTTGCAAGAGAGAGTCAAGCTCAGTCGTTGACTGTAAGAAAGAGTTCCATCGGGAAAAACAAATAGTTGCCTATTAGGAACAGTTAGCTGTTGTAAAGCACCAGATTTTAAATTCATTATGCCTATATCCGGGGTCCATATTCGATCCACTTGGTTGTAGTTCAAAGGAATGCTGAGAATAACACCTTTCTTTTTTTAGATATTTAGTACTATAAGTATAAGATAGGAAGTGATCTGTTTATTATTATGTTAAATCATAGTTTATCATTTTAATTTTACTTTTAGGCAGGAAAAATTTTTTTTTAATCGTTTAGTTATAGCTGTAATTAGTTACAAATTATGCGCTAAATCTCGCTAAAGAAGCATGTCATCGAGGACATAATTTAAATTTATTTATTTATTATTTATTTCCCTCGATTATTACATTATTTTAATTACCATTGCCATTACTACTATTTCCATTTTCCCATTATCCTATTATAAAATATGAATTTATATTATCCTATGTTGGAAGTACTACGTCACAATAATTTAAGTTATAATCTGTTAAGTTAACCTTCCACTGTAACCACTAAAAGCCAATCGATCATCTTTCCAAGTTTGTTTAACGACACAAATGACTGTAAATTCCTGGAGAATTAAAACATTGACGATAATTCTTTGTTTGAATTAAGTCTTATATCACGAATTTATAAAAACACCACTGTCATTTATATAAATTCACTTATTTTATCAACCAAAATGATAACATGAGAGCAATCTCTTAAATAAACAAATGAAATTTATTGAACTCGCGATCACTTGACAAAAATTGCATCATGGCTTTTATTGAGAGGTTAGAATGTTTACATTGGGTAAAATTAAAGAATTTAATCTTTAAAATTAAAAAAAATCAGTCTTACTTCTGCAGTGTCTTTAACTGAGGTGATGTCGTAAATACTGAGGCTAACGTGTATATTTACTGGGCGTTCTGAAAACATTTTTGTATATATAATGTTAAATAATATTGGATAATATTACAATCATATATATAATGTTCAATAATATTATAATAATAAAAATAATAATATGTCATTTATATAGCGCCGTGCTTTATTATATACAATGTTCAATAATACTGGATAATATTATAATCTTATAATCTTATATATATATATATATATATATATATATATAATGTTCAATAATATTAGAAATCTATTCGATAATTCTGAGAATAAAATAATTAATATATAATGTTTTACTAGAATATTATCTTTTTCCACAAGTCTTCAGAACCCACCTTGATCCAATAAAGGTCTAATTCGTTTTTTCGGCGCGGTTTTGCTCAAGACGGTGAAGGTAATGTCTGTTAATGGTCTGCAGATAAAGTTCTTTGAGATAGTAGAAGTAGATAAAGTGGTGATAAAATAAAAATAAATATTAATATAAAAACAAATTTAAAAAAAAAATTGTTATAATCAAATTTGAAAAAAGGTGACCGTCGAACCTCTGTTGCTTAACTCTTTACTGTGATAGACTTTATGACAATACATTATCTCATAAAATTGTATTGTTTAGTAATCAGTTAATAAACAGACCGACAATTTATCCATGAAAACAATACAAGCCCTATTATCAACTTTTTGAAGCCAACAATCCGAAAGAGACAAAAGTTTAAACTGATGTGATAAGAAAATACTATTTGAGAGTTTCACTTAAAAAAATTACACAAATAATATTTAAAGGCAGTATTAGAAACTGCGTAAACGTAACTTATTTCTTGCCTACTCAAGATACTCATCTTGAGTATTTAGACTACACTCACAAGACACAATTATTATTTATCATGTATTTCAAGTATTATTTTCATTATATTGTTAATAATGATAAGTCATTTATATAGCGCCGAACGCGTAAGCTACAGAGGCGCTGTACCGGTCAGATTCATGCGAGCAAGTGCAACAATTTCAAGAATCAAGACGCCTAAAAAAGAGAGTCTTGAGTCTCTTCTTAAAGTTATTGTTAATAATGGGCCCTTCAATTGTGTCCAATAAATAAATAAATAAAATAAATAAATAATTATATATTTAAAGTTAAGAAAATGACCGAGACATTTGAAGTTGACTCAATTTCTCTTCGAAAATTCGTCTCGCTTCACCAAAAAAGATGAAGTCTTGTTTAAAGGTTTGTTTAAATTTGGTAACAAATGGATTTATTTCTTAACGAATAGTTAATGTTCTTAAGTTAAAACCTTAAAATATTTATTAAGTGAGTTACCAATGGGCATTTCACGTGTTTATTATACAAAATGCATGTTGTATGTGATCATTAAAAATATATTAGTAATATTTCACACTAACAATACTATCTGCATTTATTTATTAAGTGTTTTTTTTTAATTATTTCAGGCGAAATTAGAAAAGGAAAATGAGATTAAGTACATAAAAAATGCCATTTTTTCCTTACATTTGTGCGAAAACAATGCCGTTCGCCATGCATAGTAAAAGGTTGAAAATAATGTTCATTTCAAATCTTTCATTAACGTAAACATGTAAACAACGTAGAATGACGAATAAAGAAACACAAACAACGCTTCGTCTATTCTCGCATGAGTCGCAGAAATGATTGTTTTCAGTGTTTTGTTTTGCTAATCTAATTAATCCAATTAATATAATCAATTATATTAATTCTTATATGATTAATAATAATCATATTATGATTAATCTGTTAATCCGATTGCATGTCAACGATTAACGGCTAATTAAAGTTAATTAAATCTATAAAAATGATTTTAAATTACATTTCACTTCTCGTTTCAGAGATTCAGAGGGCGGTGGCAGATGATGACAAAGGAAGTAACCATGGTAACCGAGAGGATGAAAATGGGCGATGCATTGTTAACGATGGGCAATTGATGCGGGATTAGCGCAGGAAATACAAACTGTTTTCCTTTAACAGACGACTGAACTCAATTCAACTATTGTTTACTGAAATCCTTTTAATAATTTCCGTAATCACATGTTCTATGCCAGGGAACGGCACTCTTTTGATATTATATATATCAAATATATTATAAATATATATAAGTATATATATACATAATATAAATAATTGCCTGGTTTTTAATCATTAAATATATATATATATAATATAAATTTATATTAAATGTAAATATGTATATATATAATGTGACATGTCGAGGATGTATTCCTATTTCTTTTGGCGTCGCCATATTGACAAAATTTAGTTCTTTCCATTTCACGGGTCACTAGGGCTTCCCCCAACCATGTAGCTTTAACTGCAGTGGTCCAAAGCCCCGATGATGGCGACGGGGCATCAAACTGCCAAAAGGGGAGGGTGTTCGAACCCACGACCTACGAATTGCTTTTGGGTCAAACCCTAGGAGTCCGACACGCTGTCCATTGCGCCACGGAAACGACCCGACCCGCGCCCGGTTAAGTGCCTGGTTGTTAATCGTTTTGTGTGCATGGCACGGCTTAAAGTTTCTCGTTAGTGATTTTGATTATCATCTATTGTCGTCATTGACTTAAAAGGTCTTACATATAAAAGGTCTTACGTATTACATAAAGGTCTTACTTTAGATTATAAAGTCTTTTACTATTAACTCTGCCATCTATCGTACAACTTAAAATTTTACTCGACCTGTGGGCCTAACTCCCTGGACCACCTTTTTTTATACCACCTCATCTCTTTATAGCGGATATGGTGTTTGCATCTCAGCCCTTTATAATTATCAAGTTTTTCCAATGGCCGGTTGTTTTCTTAAGTACAACCCTAGATTGTATTAGCAAATCACCATTTTACTATATTCGGCTATACTTATTATAATACAAAGAATCCACAATTTTTGCGATTAGTTATTGATTGGTCAATTGTCGAACGCAGTGTTCCATCAGCAATTATCATGTTTACTTGTTTTAATGAGATAATTAATGAATTGCTTAATGAGATGAGATAACTGTTGGAAATTAATAGTTTGGACAAATGGTCAGGCAGAGTTGATCGGAGGAAGATGCAGATGATAGTCTTTTGCGACATTTCTGGTGGCATTAAAGTTGAATTTTATGGATTAAAATAAGTAACTAATAAAATAAAAAGTAATAAAAGATAAAAATTAGAATTGGATTTTTTTTAATCTTCCGATGTTTATTTTGACCATGTGTTTTTATGGTATTACCGAGGTTTGCGCGGGATTGTCCTAAATCATTTTGATTGGTTTTGGATATTAGCAATTAGCAGCTTGGTAGCAACTAAAACTAATAGCTGTTTGAATACATTTTTATTTCGAATTTCAATATGACATTTGATTTGAGGAAGCATAAGCCAAGTGGAAGCGGTAGAGGTTGTTACTTTTGTTTTAAGTATATAATATCATTCGATGAAGATTTGATTAAACAAACTTTAATAATAGAAATGTAAGAGTAGCTTCTAAAGAAATTAATTTTTTTGCATATTGAATTCAGCAAACAAAGGCTTAGCAAAACCACAAAATATCCTTGAAGATGGATCAGAGTTTGGAAATTGCCTTATTAAAGCTGGTGCTTCACTTGAGCGAAGTACCGATGAAATATTGTTAGGTAAAATCTGAATTATTAGTCTGAAATCAAATCATGATCTAGAACTGTTGAACTGATCTGAGATACTTATTTTGTTTAAGATTATTATGGTTAATCTTAATTATTTAAAAACAGTACGGTTTGTAAAATTTAGAGTGCAGGATAAAAATGTTACATGTATCAGTAAATGACATTTAGTTTTCCATTTAATTTCATAAGTTTTGTGCCTGATTGTGGTAAAAGAGATATTAATTAAGTAATTAACATTTAATTATTACTTAACAGACAAGGACCCATCATCCTTCAAGCAACAGTTGTCCAAGTCACTGAAGCTGCATTTGGATTACCCTGCTGTGAGTTGAATTTCAGCTGGATGATTATCATAAACAAATAATAATAATAATAATAATTATAGCAATAATAATAATAATTATAATCCTCATCATATTGATAGAAGTTTTGTTTGGCTGTTTTTATGTGATACAATATATGAAAGTGAAAATATGTATATAATACATAATGATTTATTATTGTTTCACTGAGATTTCTCTACTATTTGTTCCTAACATTTGCACGACTTTACAATGTAAAGTTCACGATAAATTGCAGTCTTGTGCATTTTATTAAGTTTGAATTTTTAAATTTTAAGATTATTGATGAGGCTGTTCAGTCAATTTCAAAGCATCTCAAGGATGAAAACATGTGAGCATTAGTGTAATGTTACCTCAATTAACGACCAATGATTTGTGGAATATTAACAAGCTAATGATATTAATAATATTATTAATTAATTAATTAATTAATTAAAATATTAATTATGTTAATTAATTAATTCTTGCTTTTGGTCAGCTTGAAAACTTTCCTGAAGCCTGTTTTATTGAAGGTTGAAGATGAAACAAGCACATTGTAAGTTCTTTTGTGTGATTTATGAATAATAAACTCATAAAATGTTTGGAAATAATATTAAAATTAAACTCACAAAATTAATAACTAGCTGAAATGTGAAGTAAATATTATGACACTTATCAGAATTAACTTTGATCAGATTTTTGTTTATAATAAAACAACATGAAATATTAATTTATCGATCACGTGTTATGTAATTTATTCATATTCGTGCATGTAGAACTGGATATGCAAATTAATTATAATTTTTGATGGGATGTTTTGCAAACCAACATTTTAAATCTTTAATTTCATACATTAAATGCAGAAGACTCTGACTCACAATTATTTATTATTATTATTATTATTATTATCATCATAATTATTATTATTATTATTATCATAATTATTATTATTATTATTATTATCATTGTTATTATGATTCATGTATAGTTTATTTATAATGAAGTGGTGGTATTGGTCTCAACGATAGCTTCTTGAAGATAATGCTGAATATTGAGGTTATTCAGGTTGGGGAAAAGGTTTCTTTAAAAAGATCATGTAATGATTATTCATATGTACATATTATGATATTCAAATTAACTTGAATATTCATTGGTTAGCTTTTGTAGTAATACAATATTTATTAACTTTTACTCATTACATGATTAGCATTTTAATGATTGGTTTGTGGCTTTGAATTGATGCATTTTGTGTTGGACTGTTCACTAACGTTATGAAATGGATTTGTTATTTTTAATTTGTTAAACTAACCTATTAGTTTGATTATAATATTAAACGCGCCAAATTATTAACGATTAAGTTATTATTAAATATTATTCTTGGGAGACTAACTAGCCACTGATTCGCACAGCACAAACTAATGGTTTTCCTGTTGGAGAAAGTGGTTGCACTCAGCAAAAAGTGAGTCGACCATTATTTAATAATATTAGGTAACCAATTATTAACCAATCTGGTAATATCTTTTGAGACAATCTGTATAGGATAGCTCTTTGAATTCACTTAATCAATTCTCTGTTGCATTACCTTAGATGAATAATAAATATAATAAATTTATGATAATTTATTCAATGAGCTTTTATGAAGCCATTGTTCATGATGATGTTGTATTTTGTTCCATCAGGGAAGATAATGAATCCTTATGCCTCTCCGTCGTGAAGCAGTTTTGTTGGCTCGACATAATTTCAAAGCCGGAGGTGACCCGACCCGAATATTAAAAACATTAGCATGCTGACTGACTACAATTATTACTATTATTATCGAACTCATCAGGCAATCTAGTTATGACTTAATTAACATATTTTAGTTAAAATTCAAATTTTTAATTATTTATTTGGTAAAAGTTGAGAATCATTCGTTGTCAATATGGACACCCCTTCATTGACGTTGAATTATAATTACATGTCAATTAAGTTGTTGCTCGGGCTCATTAACATAATTTATTTGACTAATCGTTATAATAACTATTAATAAATGAATCAACAGTATGTCATCAAAGGACGTCATGGTGGCATAGTTGCTCCGATTCATTAACATAATTTATTTGACTAATCATTATCATAGTTATTAAATGAATCGACATCATGAGGGCATAGTTGCTCAGGCTCATTAACATAATTTATTTGACTAATCGTTATCATAATTATTTATATTTATATGTCTTCAAAGGACATCGTGGTGGCATTGTTTGAAACCATCAAGGTCTGTCCACAGAAGATTCAACAGGGCCTTGTTTTGTGCCTCCCTGAGATCATAGAGGATGGACAGCACTCGCAAGTTGCAAGATCACTCCTGTGAGCAGAGATTAATGAGTTCTCATTAATTATATCATAGTTTTTGAAATTATTATTTTAAATTTAATATTTGATATTAAATGCTTCAAAAATAAACAAATTGATGACATAAACTGTCCAAAATCTCCATGAATCATCTCCATGAGCCCCTCTATTATTAAATTACCTTGACCTTGTTTCTTAACCTTGAAGTGACCTCATGGCATCAACTCCTCATCTGCTGCTCACCATCATAGATGCCTTGGACAATCTCAACCTACCAGATGATTGTCTCCAAGAGGTTATTGGAATTACGATGATGATGATGGTGGTGGTGATGATGGTGGTGATGATGATGATGATGATGTTGGTGGTGGTGGTGTTGGCAGTGGGGGTGGTGGCAGCGACGACGACCATGATGATGATGTTGATAATGATGAGGTTGATGATGATAATGGCAATGGTATCATCATTACTGGAATGGCTGCATAAACTTTCACCATCCTTCAATCATCTTTCAACCCATCGAAACAGATGAAACACTCGGTCACCGACATGTTGGCGTCTGCCGAAATCGAAGAACTTCCCGTAGTTTTGAAGTTCCTCTTCCAACACATCTCCACCGACGACGCCTTCCAGGTGGGTTGCCAGGTGTCGACGCGTTGTCACGGTAACTCGGTAACGGACCCCGGGATGCTCTGAAAGGGCAAACGTGATTTAATAACGATTGAAGGGCATTGATTTGTTTCATTGTGTCGGTTATTTGCATATGTTGAGTATTAGTGGACTTAAAAAACCTGCAAGTTTTCTGTCATGGATTTGAGGATTTGAAAAATTTATGAAAATAATAATAATAAATGAATAACATATTTTAATTATTTGAATATTTAATCACATAATTATATTTAGAATTATTTTATTATAATTGATGATGGTTTACTTTTTTTTTTAACAACTTCAGGTGGTCCAGAAGATAAGAAAGAATGTCAAACTCTCCTGTGACCTCTCAGCAAGACCAACTTCGACCCCATTAATAAAGTGAACATATGTTTATTTTCATAAATCATATGCTAATTATACCTCATCATTGTTAATGAATATTCATTGCATGTTAATGTAATAGCTAATTAACATGACTAATGCATAAGCAGTATGCATGATGAACTTGTGGCAATTTGCATAAACATTTCCAAATGAATGTCATAGAATAAATTAGCATTATTTTCAGAGCCACTAAGAAGAAGGAAGCAGACAGGGGTGCCTTTGCATTGGTTGTGGAGTCATTAAAGCCCCTCCCATTCCACAAGGCTGTGGCCAATGCCTGGCTAAAAGTAATGAAGGACTTGTTCAACAGATATAACAATAATTACAATCACAATTACAATTAGCTGATTTTAAGGTGCCCAAAGTGATGATGATGATGGTGATGATGATGATGATGATGGCAGTGGTGACTACATCGACTACGTCTGCTAAGAATATCAAGGCACTGGAAATGCTAATTTGCTAAATGCGATTGTATCCAATACATCATTTTTATTTAATTTGCATGAAATTTTACAATCACTGGTGATATTTGTCATCATCATCATCTATTTAATTCATCATTGGTATTTAAATGGTATGAAATTTTATAATCATTGGTAATATTCGACATCATCGTCTTCGTCACCATCATCATCACCATCATCATTATCGTGCCCAGGCCATAGAAGAGCTGAAGGACACGGACGACGTTCAATCCATCGACGTCTTCGTCCTCCTCATCCTGCACTCGTGCGACGACCACAAGAAGGTCGTCGAGAACGTACTCAGGAACAAGGTCGTGTCGGGGGTCGTAACCGTCGGCAACGTGAAGGACGCCTTCTCCATAAAGCCGGAGGTTGGGAATGCCGTTTTGTTTTCATTTCGATCTGTCGTTTAAAATCCGTTGTCGCTAATTTCTAAACCAGTCATTGTTGTTGTTTTCTTATCAATGGCCAAAGTGAAATAGAATTGAATGGTCTTATCGCTGCTAAAGCAAGAGGCCTGCACTATTTGTAAAGTGACTGGGTCTGAGTTTGATCTAGTCTGTTATTATTAAACTGTCATCAATGATGATGATGACGATGATGGTGGTGATGATGATGATAACAATGATGATGGCGACGATGATGATGATGGCAATGGTGACTTCAACGACGTCAATGACGTTTATAAGCGACGGACATCCTCAGTTTTCCGATACTAGTTATTATTACCTCGTCATTTTCTAAAAAAAACTATAAGAGGCTACTCAACTTGTTACTTACGACCTAAAATGAAGTCTCAAATGAACGAATGAACGAACGTCGTCAGATGGTGGAGGACCACTTCAAGTCCGTGATGCAGTTGGTCGAGTTGTTGTTCAAGTCCTCGTTCCAGGTTGTCGTTCAATTCGCCTGCAAACTTTACAAGACGGCATTTGCAGAACTCAGCAGCTACTGTCAGCAGGTGAGATTGATTGATTGATTATTTATTAACGATTACTTATTAAAGTAGTTAAATGTTAATTAATTGGTTGTTTATTTAAATTAATTACTTACCTAATTAATATAATAAACAATAATAACGTTAATGATAAAAATAGTATAATATAATAAAGATTGATTAATTGTAGTTATTAACATAATTGATGTAATGGATAATATTCATTATTATTATTATTATTATTATTATTATTATTATTATTATTGTGTAATTGATTTATATTAAATATTATTAATATTTTCTCATCAGGAGATCGTCGGTACGTTGGTTTCACACATAGGGAGCGGATGTCCCACGAAGATTGACCTGATGCTGGATGCACTGATCGACCTGGTTGGGGATCACCTGGAAATGATGGTTCCTTATTCCGCCTTCATCAACGTGAGTTTCTCTTGTTGTTGTTGGTTGTTGTTGTTGTTGGTTGTTGTTGGTTGTTGTTGGTTGTTGACGGAGTTTTGAATGAAGAACGACTGAAAAGTTAAAAAAAAAACTATGTTTAACCTATCAAAACAATTGGATTTCGATGCATTGATAAGGAATGTCAATGATAATGACGAACAATAACATAATGATGAATAACAATGATGACTCTGACAAGAGCATAAGAGATTAAATATCATTTTCAAACAATTTTTTTTTATTATGGTGAGTTGTTCCTATTGTGAATACAAAATTGTTGATGTTTATTATTGATTATTAATATTTTAATTTATATTATTAATATTTAATTTATTATTAATTAATATTAATGTTATTAGTAACGACGACCTCTTCTTGCAGGGAATTCTCGACTACCTGGACAACTTTGATCTAATCCAGGTGAAGAAGTTGTACCAGGTGTTAGGCAGGATGGCCTACTGCTCTCAACATGGATCAGATATGCAGGTGTGTTTATTCAAAATATACTTAAAATATTTTTATAATATTTTTAATATTTACATTTATATTTATTATTTCCATCCTAAGGTCGTTCGGTTCATGTTTTAATGCATGCGATTATTTTGCATTTCCCTATATTTTGATTTGCTTTGGTTTTCTTGAAAATATAATATAATATAATAGGATATAATATCATGCCATATTTGTTTTTTTTTATATATTTGAAAATGATTTTTATTGCCAACAGGATGGATTGAATATCATGATAACGAAGCAGTTGTCATCACACGTACTGAGGTTGGATGGATTTGCATTGGGATGAATTTATTCTTGCTTCAAGAAATATATCATTTATTATATTAATGCGCTAAAATATTGAAAAATTATAACATAATATCCCCGCAATTACAAAGAGTATCCGTCCGAAAACTTCAACATTTTCAATTTTTAATCAAAAGGGCAAATACAAAAAAAGAATATATTATTATGTGCATATATATTATATTATACATAATATATATAATATAATATATATGCACATAATTAAGCATAATTTCTAAATATTTTTATGAAGATTAAATGAAAAATATAAAAAATTGAGAATAAAGGCATTAAATCATTGATTATCATTTTCAATGATAAAATGGTAGTGCCAGTGCTATAATTGAGAATATCTGCAATCTGATGTTAATTACATCAACAATTATATTATTTATCATATAAATTATTATATAATTTATTTAATTTATTATTATTTATTAATACATAATAATTTACATTATTTATTATTATTATTATTATTATTATATATAATTATATAACAATATTATTGCTTAATTAAAATTCAGGTACCAACAGATTGGTGTGGTTGGTGGACTCATGTTGGTTATGAACCTCTCCCTGGCAAGGTTGGCAAGCATTTGTTAACAATTCTAGTGAACATCATTTCTGATTTGGATTTGTTTTTTTTTTAAACTTTAAAATTAATTCTGGATTAAATTAATACTTAAAAAAAAGAAAGAAAGATGTTATTACTTATTGCATCAATAAGTAATCGAATTATTTATAAAAAATATAAATTAATAATTTAACGATATGACTAATAATAACATTAACATTACAACAATAATAATAATATCTTGTTGTTGTTGTTGTTGTTGTTGTGCAGCTCAGGGGATGACAGCAACACTTCTCTGTCCATTAGCAGATCGTTTCGCAGCAGCAGGAAAGCAGACGACAACTGGCAACAGGTCAAGGACATGCTGGAGGTCGTCCAATCGCATGCAGAGAGGTCACCTCAGCTGATGGCCTTGTTTTTGGAGGAGCTTGCATTTTTAATGAGGAGGCGGTGCCTCGGCTGCAAAGTCCAGGTCGGGTTTTGCCGGTTTCGTGAATATGCACGACTAAGTGGGTGGAGCCACCGATTGCTCATGCATAATGGATTATCTGTGTTGTTTGCGTCCTCCATTTTATTTTCCGATCATGAATAATATTTTTAATCCCAAATTATATTATTAATAATATGTATATATATTATTATACTTTTTAGTATGTAATATTTAAATAAGCTACATATGGTAATAATTGTAATAAAATATACAATAACAATATTTATCATAACTAGGTAATTAATTAATTAATTAATCCAACCCTTTGGATATTAATTAATTAATTAATTAATATTCAAAGGGATGGATTGCAGACAAGGTTGAGAATGATTTCCAGGTGGACTTTGTGGTTGACTTGAAGGATGGAATGTCAACGAATGAGGGTACAAGGTTGTGATTTAAATTATAATATATAGAAAATATTTGAGTATATTGAGTTAATTAATAAATTACATTATTATTAGTATTATTGTAATTATTATTTATATTTTTTATGAAAAATTATGTTTTTAATGTAACAGCTTGTGTTCACTCTGTTCTGTAATGCAGCTATTCATGCACAACCACCAAACATGAACGTCATTTTGAAATGAAATGTCATGGTGTAATCATACCAGTTAAAAAGTGAAATTAAAAATATTATCGGAGCTATTCGACATATTAAACCAGTAATTAATTAATTAATATTATATTATGTTAATAATATCATATTAATTAATTAATATTATATTATGTTAATAATATCATATTAATTAATTAATATTATATTATGTTAATAATATCATATTAATTAATTATATTATATCAATATTAATTACATTATATTAATAATATTAATATTATATTATATTGATAATATTAATTAATTAATTGTCATTAATTTAATTTTAAACTTCTGCAAAATGAGACGTTTTAAATTTCAAGTCGACGTGTTGAACCCACCTGGAAAGTCCACTTCATGTTGGACGAACTCGGACCCGAAGACGAGGACTTTGCCATCGATGTCGTGTCGCTCGTTGCCAAGGAAACGAGCCTGTCTGGGGCGACCAATGGCGGAAGGTTGGAGGCGGGATCGACCGAGCTGATTTGCATTTGCGTGGATAAATTATGAATATTGATTTATATTTTGTTTATGTTGGTTTTACTGACACTGACTTGAAGGTTTATGATTAGATAATCTTGAGAGTTTTGACATTGTTCATTCATGCATTCATGAAATATTCATTAATTTCATTAAAAATAAATAAATAATTTAATTATTATAATAGATATACAACTAGGTAATATAATAACTAATTAATATAATAGATAATTATTAGAATATACATTGAAATGTCATTCTGCTGTTTTGGAGGAGGGTTGTACTCGTCTTTGGCTCATCTTAGGTCGTCTCTGTGGTGCCTCAGTTCCTGCTTCCGACTTCTGCACACGTGTTGTTCCATCCTCAAGGAGAACAACCTCGAAGACATCGATGCTCTTCTCGGTCGGTCGACTTCATTAACATAATTCACATTAATTAACATAATAACATTTCGTTATCATAATTTATGATTTAATTGTTAATGTGCTTTGCTAATCATGTTGACGAAGGTTAAGCTGGCCTTTAGGATATTGGGCAGGGCATTTTTTGTAACCTTTCTATATATTTAATGTTGATTAGGTCATTATTTTAATATTTCATAATTTTATTATTTTAATAATAATAATAATAATATTGTAATCACAACTTCTTTTGAACAGGGTGTGGCATAAAACTGCCCAAGTGCTTCCCCACGTCAGCCGACCAATTGGAATGCAACAACGACAAGGAGAAGGTCGTCCGACTTCATTCTGCTTTTGCCGTCGTCAATTGGTTCAGAGAGGTTTGTGTGCATGTGTGCATATGTGTGTGTTCATTGGTAATATGGTTATTAAATGAATAAATAATTAGATAATAAATAGTCATTGAATTTATTAGATAGAAATCTTTCCTTAACCATTTCATATTCTTTAATATCATATGATCACTGATGTCAACATCACTGTAGCCACTGTTTGTAATCACCACCATCATCATCGTCATCATCATCACTGCCACCATCATCATCGTCACCGCCACCATCATCATCATCATCGCATTCCAGCTCCTGAACAGCTTCTCCAGTCAGGAAAAGGAGCAGATGAGGTCAAAGGTCATCACCAGACTCAAGAGCATCGTGGCACTTCATTGCCTCATCGAGAGGATGCTATTAGGTGATGATGATGATGGTGGTGGAGGTGGTGGTGGTGATGATGAGGAGGACGATGACGACATCATCATCATCATGTTCCATTAGTGTTGGATGTCTGCATACTAACAACATACAATATTTTTATTCATACCATATTTGTATTAAACATCCATTTTATTTTTATATTGTAAATTATACCATGCCATGCAGAGTATGCCTAATAATTATAATTAAAAGTTAATACCTGATTAATAATAGTTAACGATTAATTAATAATACAACTGCAGACTACCCCGATTACATTCCACCACCAAACATTTACTCACCCAACCTTGAGGAGCAAACGAGGGTGGGTCTTGTGGTGCTCCCAAAAAAGTCGATGAGAACCAACAAAACAGCGTCGAAGTGAAAATTCATTTACGTCATTTTAAGAAAAAAAATTTTAAATAAATTTTTAAAGTATTTTAAAATATTAAGTATATAAAATATAAAAAATTAATAATATAAAATGAAGGAACATTGTAAACTTTTAATATGTTGTAATTTCAGTCAGACATTTGTTGGTTTAGTTTTAGTATTTTCACTTAGTATACCCACGATTTTGTCTTTGATTAAACTTATGCGAGTGAGTCATCATCATCACATAATTAATCATTAGCATAAACAGGACATGAATATTCATGCTGCCACATCGACCAATCAATCGATCAATTAACCTATCAATCGTTGCAGAGAAAAACCCACGAAGGGCACCACGAAGGCAGGTCGGGGAAGGAAACGACCGAGGACGGGCTCTGACGGAGTTCACGACCTCACTTCGAACGAGGTTGAAGTCGTTTGATCGTTAACCGATAAATATTAATGATGATGTTAACAATGCAGATCCAATTTAATTATTCATGAAATCATATTTATACATGATTCTCAACTGTTCTCCCTTTGAGAACTAGGTGTTCTTAGGTGGATGTTCTGTTGTGTCATATTTATTGTACAATGTGCAGAGTATACCAGTGGATCGTCATCGTCGTCGTCGTCATCATCATCAACATCATCACCTGTGGATCATTGTTGTCATCAACATCATCATCGCCATTAACACCACCATCACCATCAATAGCTCATCATCATCATCACTACCAACAACCATTACAGGAAGCAACAACAAACCTCAACATCACCATCAGCAGCACCTCCGGTGGTGCAAACGTCTCAAAAGCTGCCAACAACAACAACAACAACAACAAGTCTTTCGGCAAAATTGCATCCATCAACAAATCTCTCCTTTCTAACTACTTCAGGTCGTTTCAGCCTTAAATTAGCATAAATTAACATAAATTAGTTGATAATTTATTCTTCCATTGCATGTTGCGTGATGTGGCGAGGGTTGTTTCAACATTGAAACTTTTTATTAATTATTAATTAAATGTTAAATTTGATTTAACAGGGAACTGGACATGGATGTGTTTAAAATTTTAAACTTCACGAAACTCGAAGCAACAGGAATGGTTGACGATGAGGTCCTTTGAAGGCTTTTTTTTCATGGTGGAGATGGATGGATGGATGGATGGATGGATGGATGGATGGATGGATGGATGGGTGGATGGATGGATGGATGAGTGGATGGATGGATGGATGGATGGATGGATGGATGGGTGGATGGATGGATGGATGAGTGGATGGATGGATGGATGGACGGATGAGTGGATGGATGAGTGGATGGATGGATGGATGGGTGGATGGATGGGTAAATGGATGGGTAAAGGAAAGAGCGATGAATATGCCAATAGGGATGGTTGTTTTTGAAGGACTAGAAATTAAACAACTTTGGATTGCGGATGGATAATCATTTAACTAATTTGCATAATTTATTCACGATCGGATCTCGAAGTTTTCGGAAAAGAAACTGAAGCTGGATTCGAGCAGTCTCGTCTTCTTGTTAGAGGATCTGATGTCAAAGGTCAACCACAGCCTCTGCAAGAGTTCGGAAAGGAGGACTTCATTTCCGAAGGTGATTCATCATCAACGTCGTCATCATCACTTAGATACTAGTAGGTGTAGGTGCAGGTGACCGAACAGGTGCCTATACGTGTGTGTGTGTGTGGCATTGACGGCAATGGGTGGTCAAGTGTTCGATGGACGGGGATCGAGTAAAACATGATCTGTCGTCGAATGCTTAAAAAGGCATTTAAAAGTTCTTAAAATATTTTTTGACATTTTGATGACCACACAAGTTGAATTAATCTGGGATTGAATTATAATTATAATTTATTTTAATGAGAACCAAAAATTTGGAATGCATATGAGGTTATATTATGATGAATTGTTATGTTTTTTTTTTCAGACCAAAAATGAATCGAAAATCGTTGGATTTAACAACTTGAACTTCATTGGTCCTGCAGAGGTAGCCCAGAAGGTGTGCGACCTCATTCCTCACCTGTGCAGGTACCTGGAGTCCCTGAGTGGCTATTTCCAGGTGTGAACTAATTAGTCTGACATATTTAAAGAGCCATTAAAGTTAACTTTAAATGGGATTAAAAAGCATATCAACCATGCTGATTATAATTAATTGTTATAATTAACTTTTATTTGAGATTCTCAAAGTCACATGACTTAAGTAACAACCTGACTGAGATGTTATCAGAGCATCTCATCTTATCAGTATCACTGGCATCACATCATCATCATCATCAATCATCATAATTGCTTAACTTCTTCACCGTCGTCATCACCATCATTGTTCGACTTCTTCGCCGTCATCCAAGGTGTCAAGAGACAAGCAGAACGAAACATGTGACTTTTCCTGCCTGGAATTGGAAGAGAACAACTCGATGACGAGGAGCGTTCAACTCCTCCTTCGAGTCCTCACGTCTTTCTTCTCCTGGTTTGGCGTCTGCTTTTAAATTAAACGACAATAAATAATAAACTCGTAAAGAAATCAGTTATAGTGCAAACAAAAATTGTGTAAATCATTTATAATAATAATAATAAAGTTAAGTAAATTATTTATAATAGTTTAAAAAAAATTGTTTAAATTATTTATATCATAACAAATGTTATTGGAGCATCTCATCTCATCAGTGCCACAGTATTTATTTCATAATAAAGTTATGTAAATTATTTATAATAATAAAAAAAAGTTGATTAAATTATTTATAATGATAATAATAATAATAATAATAATAACAAAGCTAAGTATTAGTTATTTAAACCGTAACAAAAATTTCCGTAAAAACCCAACACCTAACAAGATGCCAATGGACTTAATTCAAAAGGTCGGAGTTGAGTTCCGAGAAGAGACTTCTGAAGACTGCAGTTTCCCACATCTCGGATCGCATTTCTCCTTCTGCCAAGTTAACGCTTGCAGAGAGGTTCAAGTGGGTTGCATCGTTGTTGTTGTTATTGTTGTTGTTGTTGTTGAGATTGGTGTAGTTGTTTGTGAGATTGGTGTAATAATAATAATAATAATAATAATAATGTGTCACTTATAAAGTGCCAGTTGTTGTCGTTGATGCGATTGTTGTAGTTGTTGCCATTGAAATTGTTGTTGATGTTGTTTAGTGATGTAGTAACTTTGGCAGCAATGTTAAATATATTATGTATTATATTATATATTAAATTATAAATGTACAAAGTTTGACAGATATATAAAAATATATTTACAGTTAAACGTATACATATGTATAATATATATATATATTTATTATACATTTTTTTATTTAAATATATTGTAATGTTAATATAATAAATAATAAACATATTTATTTATAATTCAACTAATATTGTTGTCGCGATCGTAACAATTGCAACAACACAACAGGCAGGCATTCGACTACATCGAGAAATTTGGAAAAACAGTTGAAGATGTTTTGAGTGCAGTCGACCTCAGCAGGTTGTTGTCACGTTTGTCGACGTTGTGCGCGTCAGAGGAGCTCAAGACAAAAGCAGGTGGGTGGTCTAGTGAGGATTGATGATGATGATGTTTTTATATAATTACTTGACTAATTAATAATTAGTTTATTGTAATTATTATTAATGTTGCAAACATGTTGCAGTCTTTTGGTACTTCTGGCATACGTAGAAGCCTCTTTGGATTTATAGGAATTGAGTTACGTGCAACATGAAAGCACATCTGAAATCAATTTAATCCTGTTATTTAAAATATCTTTTATTTATTTTCAATAATTTAATCTTTTTATTTAAAATATCTTTTTTTATATTTTATTTTCCAACAACTTCAAACTTGCAGGCGAAGTGTACTTGACCTTTTTGAAACAAAAATGGAAGGAAGAGGAAAAAAAGGCAGATTACAATTTGGCAGTCGCGGTGCTTCTCAAGTGGGTGTCGATTGGTTCTTCAAGCACCAATGGAATTTGTTGCATGCAGTTGCAAGCAGTGGTTTGAAGTGGTGGAAAATAAACAAACGAATGAAATTTGGTCGTTGGTGGTGCGAGTGTGTCACATGATGCCGGCTCTCGAAACTCTAAGCATTCTGGCTCTTTGTTGATGTTATAATAATAATAATAATAATAATAATAATAATAATAATAATAATAATATATTGTCATAGCAATAAATAATAACAGTAATAAATAATAACAGTAATAGTAATTAATAATATATTATATTAGTAATAAATAATAATAATAACTAATTATTAATAATATTATTCACATTTTTATATTTATTCACAAACAATTTATTTATTTATTCATTCAGCATGTGCTTCAATCACTCCTCGGACGTCCAAAACGTCATCGAAATCTTCATTTCTTCGGCAATTCCCGAGTTCCTCCAGTCCCAGGATTGTTCGGAAACATTCCCCACTTTGAACAAGTGAGGATGATGAGGATGATGACGATGGGGAGGGGGAGGATGATGAGGATGATGATGGGGAGGAGGAGGATGATGATGATGATAGTGATAGTGATGATGGTAGTAAATTTTGCAGGTGAAGATTTGCATGGAAAGGCTAAATTGAAATGTTATGGAATGTTAATCGAGACATTGGCATTTATTTTCAAATTATGATCAACATGTGGTCATTATTATTATTATTATTGTTGTTGTTGTTATTATTGTTATTATTATTACTGTATTATTATTATCACTTATTTTGTTTTAATCCATTAATATGGATTCCCTTGTATGAAATCAATACAATACAATATTTATGACACACAGAGACACACTGCCAGTTTATTACAAGTTGTTGTTGTTCTACTTGGTTGAAAACTCAAAGACCATCACCGCTGGGAACAAAGACACACCACTTGATGTTGGCATGATGTTCCTTTTTTGGGAATGAACATCTTAACTTATTAACTAATTATTTAAATTATTATTATTCAAAATATTATCATTAAATTATAATATTATTAATTGTCTTAACTTATTAACTAATTATTTAAATTATTATTATTTAAAATATTAGCATTAAATTATAATATTATTAATTGTCTTAACTTATTAACTAATTATTTAACTTATTATTATTCAAAATATTATCCTTAAATTATATTATTATTACTAATTGTCTTAACTTATTAACTAACTATGTAAATCATTAATTATTATTTAAAATATATAAATATTATTATATTATACTATTACTAATAAATTGTTAACCATTTATTTAAATTAAAATTATTTGAATTGAAGCAAATAGTTAATAGTGTTAATCTTATTATTATTATTATTAAATTATTTATTTAAATTATTAATTTGAAATAAATAGTTAATAATGTTAATCTTCTACCAATAGCTTTTGTGTGACTTGTTTACTTGTGACTTTTGTTTTGTAAAGTTGTGTTAATTCAGGAAAACCTGGAAAAAATGCTGAAGTGGGAAGCTTGCGTCACGGATTTCAGAGTACTCATCGACCTCATCAAGGTGACCTTTGAACCCCGTTGTTGTGCTATGTTTGTCTTTTTTTAGTTTGAAGATTTCCATGTTTTATGTTTTATTGTGACTCTTTTGTTTTTTTTTTAATTTTAAAAATATTTCTAAGTAAAAATTAAAATATACATTATTAATATCGACACTTCTGCAGAGATAGATTTAACTTGGATGTCAACTTTAATTAATTAATTAAAAATAAATTTAATATTAATAAGAAATATAGGCTTAATTAATTATAATTTATAATTAATTAATTAATTATAATTAAAAATAAATTTAATATTATTAATAAATATCATAAATTTAGGGTTTAGATAATGAAACGTGTGTTTGTTTACTAAAGCTGTTTTGATAAACCTCATGAATATTAATCTAATTGCAGGTTTATGATTCGAGGAGTAACCTTACTTCAGCCTTGAAGGTTTGCGACCAATCACAGACTGGCGTTAATTAAAATTAATGACAGTGTGTCTGTGTTATAATTGTATTGTATTTCATACAAGGGAATAAATTAATTAAAACAAAATAAATAATGATAATAATAATAATAATAATAATAATAATATCAGTGACAAACTTCGTTTGAAGTTCATTTGACATTTGTTTTATGCAATAACCAGTTGTTGTTGATACATTTGTTATTAGATGTTAAGATTGTTTCAAATATACATTTATTATTAGATATTTATTATATAATCATTATTACACTATTATTATGTCTATTTTATTATTATTATTATTATTGAAATTTTGTATTCATTATTAGATATTATTTAACAATGAAAATATTTTCTTAAATCCGTTCCTCGTTTGCATTCAAAGTACGGTCGAAAGTTTGTCGACCTCTTCATGCGTCAGTGCATCCCGACCTTTGACTTCCTGTTCGTGAGTCACAGGGATCAGATTCAAACCCTCTTCAAAACCCTTCAACTCTCAACGAGAGCCCTCCACCATCTCTGCAGTCATTCGAAGGTTGGCACGATGCATTACTTATATTTAATTTTAATCCATTTATTTCTATAATTTCAATCTTTTTTGTATTTATAAATAAATTTTAAAAAAAGTTTTGATTTTATTTTTTTTTTTTTCAACTCTAAGTTAGTTGACTAGAGTTAATTATTTACATTTGCATATTAAATGCTTGTTGACATTTCTGATTGGTTTCCTAAAGATCAAGAAGGACATCAGCCTGACCAATCAGGTCCCTCAATTGAAGCGCACCCTGGAGAGTCTGATCCACAGGGTGAAGGACATGATGAACAAGAACAGGTGCGTGGCTGCCTTCTGGCTCGGGAACCTCAAAAACAGGAACTTGAAGGTTGGTTCTACTGACTATTAGCTGATTAGCATATGGGGAAGGAGGGGTTTATGTTAATTAGTTACCAAATTGTACTTATTTTGTTGATCGACTGAATAAATAAATTCTTTTTTAAGTAAATATTTCAATAATCAATCAAATAATTGTAGTTAATAATAAAAAATCCATTTAAAACATCTTTCTGACATTTAAAGATGTTATTAACTATTATATTATATTATTAACTATTAACTACAGGTATTTGATTAATTATTGAAATATTTACTTAAAAAAGAATTTACCTATATCTATAACTCTATATATTAACTGGGCAGGGTGAAGAATTACTTTCACAGGAGTATCCTCCATCCAACAACCCAAGTGATGATGATAATGATGATGATGCACTGAATGAAAGAAAGGATGCAAAAGAAGATGATGATGATGATGACAATGAACATGGACTCGTGGAGGTAACTTGTTTGTATCTTGTTATCTTTGGGGAGGTCTCAGTTGTTTGTAGGACATGTCATATTGTAATGTATCGGAATAATATGATGGAATTGATTGATTGGATGAATGAATGAATGAGTAAACGATTGAATTACTGATTTATAATCGGAATATTTATTTATTTATTTTTAAGTGTAGACTTCCCAGATATGTTGATATTATTTTTTTTAATTTATTTATTTATTAATTCAAGCCAACAATGAGAGCATATTTTAAGCAATTTATGATATTTAAGAAAGCTTCAGCTGACATGATTAATATTTATGCATTCATTTATATTCATGTTCGATAATTCGACCAATCAAATTTCAGTACAACAACGGACAGGGCGGAGCTTCTCCCGAGGAGATGGATTTGTGCTATGATTCTGATGACGATAATGCCAGAAAGATGTTTTAATCTTTGTTTAATTTTTGGACGCATCTCAGGTATTCTCTCGGAGGTCAAAGTTCACATCAAAACTGCATGGCATGCTTCGTTTGTTACACTTGAATAAAAATGAGCGACAGTATGAGTCATTATGAAACTGTCCCTATTGTCCTGTCCCTTGTACTGGTTGAACTGGGAGTAATGTCTGAAGAGTGTTTCCAGTTTTTTTGGCGACATGGGAGCAACTTGACTTACTTTTGAGCAACAAGTCCTTTAGTGAGGATTAGGATGTTGCTTGCCAATGAGTTGCTAGTGTAGATACAACACTAGGATAGGTTTTACCAGCCTTGTTTGTTGTTGGAGGAGTATTTGAAGTCCGGTTCTGAGAATAATTTTTAATTTCATAAAACTTTTGCTGGAACATTTGTGGGTCAACAATGCTGTCCAAAATGCAATTTGCATCATCGGAATGACTTGCAGCTCGTTTCTCAGCTTCGTGATTTCAAACAAAATTTACTTTATTTCATGAGGACATTTTAAGAATCCTTGAAACAAGAACAAAGAGTTCATTGAAGTTTATTATCGAAAGTGGAAAGTTCACGAGTGACTTAAAAATATAGGAGGTTTGATTTTAACATTCGGAAGGCTTGCATGCTCGAATGTTGTCTTCAACTCTCTGCGCCTAAGAAACACTGCACGACACGTAACTACGGTCCGACTTTAGACAGCTCGTAAGAGTAGTTAACAGGTCGTTGATTAAAAATAACAGGCAAGGATAGACATTTGGAATGTAGGTCACGCAGTCCTAAATTCCAATGTAGGTCGTGCAGTCCTACATTCCAAGTGTTTGGTCCCATGCTCGTTAGCTGGATTCGATTGATGATTAAAAGTCTACGTCTGTCCAAGAACGAGTGAAGAGGACCAGGAAAGAAAAAAAAAGAGACGATTAGGTGAGCATGCAAGACGAGAAACTGGAAAGCATTCTTCAGATGAGAAATGATTTTGGATCTGCAGTACAACATTCACTTGAAGATTCATTACCAGATAAAGTGGCTGGAATAAAAAGATGTCAGACAGATCGTTTTAAACTGCTACGAAGGGAATAAAAAGAGTATTTTGTACGGCAGTTTGCTGAACTTTGAGAACGGAAAATAAATAAATAACTACTACCACGTGAACGTAAAGTACTGGCTTGAAGCAGCTGGACAGTGATTTATAGAGAAACGTTATTTACAATTTAAATTTCTATAAAGGCAGACGAACGAAAGTCCACCTTCCCACGAAGCACGAACAAATCGAACCCGTATCGCGCCGAAGCCTCGTCGCGCGGCACGAACTTAATGCCCGGACTGCACGGAATTCAAGACAAACTCACGTCACGACACTGGCAAGGATGCTACAATCTCGGACGCCTAGGACGACTAAAAAAGATTCTACCGTCTTTCAAATAGTTCGAAGAGAAAGACCGAAACCACTAACTCCGAGCTGAGAGAGACTTAACGAGTACGTAGCCAATCGACGACGAAAATATAGTACAATTCTTAACTACATCGACGATACTTGCTAGTAAACAGACGGGCCGTGCATAATCCAAACGTTGCTGCATGGGTGAACACAAGATCCACGTATGAAAGTTGATCAGGTACAAACGACGGCGAAACTCCAGAATGGAAAAATCAAAAAGCATTTCGGAAACAACAACAAAAGAAGACATTGAAAGGTGAATGATAATGCAGCGGAACCAAGGACGAGACGAAACATAAAATTACAAAAATATGACGATTCAGACAACAACAACAAAGAAGGAAAGAGCGTAGCGAAGGAGAAGTTAGGAGGACTCCTCACAGCCGGTCATAACTGGTCGAACCCGGTCGGTTGGAGAGTGAAAGACTTCTTCTGAACGCCTCCGCGTCCAGCATCGCTGGACTGGCGGAGTCCCTGCCGCCCGAAGAATCCGAGCGACAGTTCGATGTCTCGAAGCTGCCGAGGAGCGAGGGCGAATTTCCTCCGACGGAAAAGTTCGACAGGGGGTCGTCGCCAGCTTCCGGAACGTACCTCCCCCCGAGACCTCCGTCACGGTTCATGCTGCCCCCGGACGCCCTCTGGGGAGGAGCGCCCCTGTTGAAGAACTCCGAACCCCCGTGGGATCGAGGCGGGGAGTTCCACGGTCCGACCAGTTGTCCCCTGTAGGCTATGTTGTACTGGGAAGTGATTATGATCACTTTTAATTATGGCACATTTTGCATGATCAGGAAACAAATTATGGAAATGTTAAAATAAAATTAACTCATTAAACGACATGTTGTTGTTGTTGTTACAAACAATTGAGGAGAGAAGTCGAGAAATCATTTCTCGGATCAATTAACATAATTTATTATAATCAGCGCATCTTACCTTCGTGGCACAAACGTAGCAAGAAGTGACGAGCTTTGCAATGGCATTCATGAGATCTTTCGTGTCCTGGATCACCTGATCCACCTGGAAAACAATGTTTGCGACGAGGTTTTTAATAATAATAAATAACATAATTAATAATAAACCATTAATTAGTAAAACGAATCAACCTGAACACTCATGAACTGTAAATTAAATATAAAATATAAATATAAATATTAAATATAAAACTATAAATTAATTACAAATATGAATAATCAACAGCTTCCACTGTTTGATCAAAGACTGTCAGATTTAATTTCCTTTCAACATAATAATAATAATAATAATAATAATAATAATACAATTAATTTTGAAAATCCAACAAAGATCAACAAACCTTGTTGAACGTGGCAGCCTTGCCAACAGTTTGAGACCTCACAGTGAAGTTGAGATGTTGACAAAAGGAGGGGACTCGATCCAGGACCGAGATCAACTCGGATTTGTGAGAGCCGGAAGGGACCTGATGAGTCGTTAGTAGTAATTAATATTCATGCAACTTGCATTATGTTAATGAGCTTATGTTAATTAATGAGCTGTTGTCATCAAACTAGTCAAGTAATGGAAAAGCATGGGAAACATTTAAACCGGTCTTGTTAGAAATTCATATATCGAATACACAACTTGATGAAGATGATGATGATGGTGGTGGTGATGATGATGATGGTGGTGATGATGACGATGATGATACTGAGAAGCCAGAAAACGTGGACTGCATCTCGGACCTGCTTAGAGAATTCCCTGGCAGTCCTGTAGAGTTTGGCTCCCTCCTCTGCAAAGTAATCGGCCTGTATAAACAGATCCTGCGTGTTCTTCAGCGGACCTTCGCCCCTGGTGAAGAGGTAGATGGAAAATGCCATGCAGCTCATGTTCTTGGCCCTCCTGACGATCTCGTTCTCCGGTTCCAGCCACCTCTCCGCCTCTGCATCCACCTCGGACGTGATCAACTTCATCTCCAGGCCTGCTTTTGCTATCTTGGCCTGCTCCTGAAATGTTGCACGAAGAGTGGGTGGAGACGTTTCTTGAATGGATTGTTAGAGAATTATATGATTAAATGTTAAAATGAGGGAGAAAAAGATTAATAATAATAATAATAATAATAATAATAATAATAATAATAATAATTTGGTATTTTTAAGTGGCATATGTCTGGGATGGACTTCAAGACCACTGAGCAGTTTGGGGATGACTTCCCCTGAAGGGAAAAGTCTTTAGGGCAGCGGGAAAGATTAAAGATCTAAGTGTGCTTAAATTAAAGTGTTGTTGAAGATTATGATGAAGATTATTATGATGATGATGATGACGTGAGAGTTGAATTCTTATGGAGCACATATTTCAGCAATTCAAAGTTCAAACACATGAGGCAAGAAAATCAGCTCAAACTGAGCATAAACTCTTGCAAAGGGAGTGCTATCAGTCATATTCTGAAAGCTTTTAGAAAGACAGCAGACATTGTTTGAATGGATTGTTTGAATGGATTCATGATCTGTCATCACTGGTGACATCTAGGAAGTCATTCATTATCTTTGAAATTGTAAAACATCATCGTTTATAAAAAAAAAATTGCAATCAAAAGTCACTTAAATTCCAATTTAAGCAAACGACAAATTGAAGATTTATTGGTGGATTCACCTCGCTATCGACTCACCTCGCTGTTCAAATTGATCGGCTTCAAACCCCTTGTGTTGGCGCCATGTCTCTGACAGAAAAAAATAAATGAGTGAATGATCAATTAATTTCCCAATTACTTTTTGAAATTAATAGCAAAATTTATTGTAAAATTAAAAAAAAACATCGATTGATCATCATCATCATCATCATCATCATCATCATCATCATCATCATCATCATCGCCATAATCCATCGTCAGCCACCAAAAGTGCATTTCCATAGCACCATCTGTCACTTCCAGCCATGTAAAGTGCACATCAACATGTTGGGTGCCCCAAACAACAATGTTGTGACAACCACAGACATCAATCATAAGGAAATACAACAATCAATTGTTAAAGACAGGCTTCAATCAATCGTTGAAAACATGCATCAATCAATGAATCATAAAGACTTTTCTTCATCCAAAATTTTTCAGCAAATAACATGCTTTGCCCAATTTATTGCGTTCGCACGAATTAAACAAAATTAATCGAATAAAATAGTAATAAATAAAACATAATAAATATTAAAAAAATAAAAATAATTAAATTAAAATCAGAACGGCTAAGAACCGACTGACCCCAGGCCTGGGCAGCGACAGGTAGACTTGCTTGTCGACCCGACCCTGGCAGACCTCGTTGACGTCCTTGACGAGGATCGAAAGGTCGTTTATGTGTCCGACCCAAGAATTGGAAAACACCTCGAAGTTCTCCAGCGCCATCTTACTGTTGGGGTACAAGGACAGGCACCTGCAGGACTCGATGACCTTTGAGGGGGGGAAGGTGAGAGAGGAGGTCAAAACAGGGAACATTAAATTGCACTTTTTAATGAGGTTTTTAATAAGGGATCAGAATTTATGTAACTTATGTAATGAGTGTATGGTTACTTAATTAGAATTAGGTGGCATAAGATTATAGTGTAGGTGGATTGTTTACCTGTAGTGCGGACATTAATTAATTATTCATTTCCGAACGCTAAGCGGTGAGTTCTTACAAGAGTACGAGGGTGTTTAGTACATGTTAATATGTGGTAATTAATACTCAACGTTGAGTCATGCATCATGAATATTCATCAGTGGAGATATTGGTGATAATGATAGTGATGATGAGTTGAATAGGGGAGTGTATCAATTCAAGTGTCATGAGGAAAATAATGGTTATAAGTGAATTTAAGCCCAATGGTCATTGTTGAGTCATGCATCATGGATATTAAAATGTGATAATTAATATTAATGCCCAATGGTCATCGTTGAGTCATGCATCGTGAATATTCATCACCTGCGGGGAGTGGACCCTGACAGTATTTTCCATGTGCTCCGACCAGATGAGCAGGGACTCTGTGCCTGAGATGTGCCTCAACAACTTGCATACCTGAGTTTCAATCATATGAATTTCAATCATTTGAATTCCAATTGCTTGAATTTCAATCATTTGAATTCCAATTGCTTGAATTTCAATCATTTGAATTTCAATCATATGAATTTCAATCATATGAATTTCAATCATATGAATTTCAATCATATGAATTTCAATCATATGAATTTCAATCATATGAATTTCAATCATATGAATTTCAATCATATGAATTTCAATCATTTGAATTTCAATCATTGGTCCAACAATTGAATTGAATTCAACTCCAACAATTATTCTTTGACTAATTAGTAAAAAAAAAACTGTCAAACTGCACGAGTTCATTGCATTGCCTTGCATTACGTGAAACAATTTATAAATTTTTAAATTTTTAAATTTATTTCGATTTATAATTTAATATAAAATTTCAACGAATTTTCCACATTTTGTGACATGGAATGGTGGTGTAAATTTCAAGTGTAGAGGGGAATTTATGTTAATTTTGTGTTAATTTATTGAAATTTATCGAAACAAATGAAAACAATGAAATTGAAGAAAATAATAAGAAATAAAAAAAATAAAAATAAATAAAATAATCCTTGATTCGCAAAAAGTCGCAAAGACGTGAATGATTGAAAATGCGAGGCACCGAGGTCTCCGAGCTTATAATAATTCAAAAGAGGTTGGAGATTAAGATTAACTTCTTAAGAAGACTTTGACTTTAATTTCGAGAAGAAAGTAATATTTATAAATTCAGTATAATAATTATTATTATTATAATAATTAATATTATATAAATAATAATTAATAATAATAATAATTAATAATAGTAATTATTAAAAATCAGTTAAAACATATTTTTAAAACTTGTATCACAAAAACATTCAAAATTACATTTTAAAAATTACATAAAAAAAAAAACATAAAACAGATCCACGCAGTTTGAGTAGCACGACGATCAAAAGCGAGATAAGTTTTTAAAGAACTGAAACCTTCAAAGATTTTGAAAAACCAACAACATTTTTGACTGTTAATTACAAACAAAAACAACTTTCAAATGAAAGAACAAACAAAACAAAACAAAACAAAACAAAACAAACGAATGAATGAATGAGTCACCGACCTCCCTGAGTTGTTCCGAGTGACTCTCGAACCTCGCCACGAGTTCCTCTACGACGTCCTGCTTCCCTTCCAGGCAGGAGACCTTCATGCTCGACAGCAAGATGTCGTCCTCGTTCAACCGGAACACGTCTCCGGCGTGATCCATGGCCGTGCTGACCAGCTGAAAGCAAAACGAAGACGGATAAAAGATTACCACTTGATGCACCAAAAGTTTTTTATTTTTTAAAGAAGATTTCGAGGAAGGAAATTCGGAGGTGACTCGTATTAGTTTGGGTTGCAATGAGAACAATGCGCGACGGATGTTTCTTGACGTGCGATGATGTTTTTCTGACGTGAAACGTAATTTTTTGTGATGCGACTGAACCATGACCGATCAGAAACAGATCCCGCTCGGGTCTTCGAATGAAAGACCAGAAAAAAAAAAGAGTCGATTAAATAACAATTTCAAGTCATCTCCGAAACACACAAATGAAAGAATGTGTTGGGAGTTGTTGCAATTGAATGAACAATGACTATGTGAAGAACCTATACAAAATGGATGGCCAATAATACAAACAACCAATATAACAACACAAACAACTGATACAATGACAAGGACAACCAAAACAGCAACACGAACAACACGAACAACCGATGCAACAACGCAAACAACTGATACAACAGCACGAATGACCGATACAAAAACACAAACGACCGATGCGACAAAATGATATTTTCAAAAAGTCCGCCACGCATACATCCAAATGGCAGACAGTGGCATTGAAAAGTGATTCATCAAAAGTGACTCCACGAATGTTTGCACAGAGAAACAGAACAAAGAAGGAAACAAATTCAATTAACAAATGATTGATTGATGCACTGCAACTGCAATTCACCTCCGCATGCATTTTCTTTTATCGTGTTTATTAAATAAAAGCTGCCATAACAATTATTATAACATTTCATTATGTTGCTGTCATACAGAAATAAGAGGAAAATGTGAAACAAATATTGTAGTATAATATATAATAATACTAATAGTTAATATAACATATAATAATAATAATAATAGTTAATAATAATATATAATAATAATAACAATGATAATAGTTGATGTAAGATATAATAATAATAATAATAATAATAGTTAATGTAACATATAATAATAATAGTTAATATAATATATAATAATAATAAATATATTATTATTCCAACCTGCTTCTTAAGGGCTCTTCCTGCTTCTTTGATCTTCAAGATGGCCGAATCAAGACTCTTCATGGATGGTGCCATCCGATCCTTAATTGGTAGGAAAATATTTTGCAGATAAATAGCAACAAATCGAACGATAATGGTGATGATAATGATGATGACGACGATGAAGATGATGATGATGTTAATAATAATAATAATAACGATAACAATAAATTATTGTTTTCCCAATAAATTATAGTTTATCAGTTAATGAAGACAAATTGATAAAAAATAAAATGGCTAGGTAATGAAAAGCAGGCAAAAACATCAGAAGATGTCGGCTTCTGGTAACACTTAAAGGCACATCCATCTTATCAGATAAGTGATACCATGATATATTGAAAGCATCATCATCACCATCATCATCATCATCACACAAATATAATCACATAAATCATCATCATCTTCTTTATTACCATCATCAATGTCATCATTGCCATCATAATCGTCATGATATATTGGAGTCATCATCACCATCATCATCCCCAAATGTAATCACATAAATCATCATCATCATCTTCTTCTTCTTCTTCTTCTTCTTCTTCTTTATCACCATCATTATCATTGATCATTGCCATCACATTAGTCATGATAACCATCCTTTCATCTTTTGGCCTCATCACCATCATCATCATCACCATCATCTAAACACGTTGATATGCATAAAATACACAGCAACATACAAATATACATAAATATAATTTTAAATATACAACTGAATACAAAAATATGGATTGAAAGATATTTTCCATAACACATTGAATTCACCTATTGAAACCAAATCACTGAAGAATTTGTGGAAAGATGGCCACAGATGACTGCAAATCATAACAGTTTTTAGGAGGGCAAAGCAAAGTAATTGTTTTTGCAGATGTTTAAGATGATGTGCAATGCACCTGATGGTGATGATGTGTTTATAGTGGAAAGTTCATGTTTACAATGTAATAATAATGATGATGATGATAATAATAATAATAATAATAATAATAATAATAATAATAATAATAATAATAATAATAATAATAATAATAATAATAATAATAATAATAATAATAATAATAATAATAATAATGTTCTGTGATATCAATGATGGTCAAGCTGAGGGAGGGTTGCTTTTGCTTCGGTCATCAGGAGTCGAATCCCTGAGACACGATGAGGAGATTTTACTGCTTTAAATGGCAATTATTTAAAATATGTCTTAATTATATTATCATTATTGAGCTTGTTGTAAACAATTGTATTTAATGTTAACTTAATTGTATTTAACAATCTTCCACTCCCACCCCAAAAAAAAATCACATTCAATATTAATAAATCTTCTTTAATGCATCAAATCCATCATGTTCATTAGGAAAGCCTGCAAGGAGGATGATGATAACGACGATGGCGACGACGGTGATGATGATGACAACGACGACGATGATGATGATAATGATGAGCAAACAATTAGAAGATATTCATGTGGGCAGATCCACCAATGTTTGTCTGCTTGTATTGTACATCCATGATGAAATGTTGAAGCATTATATGAAATAATTCAGTCTTTGAATAATAATAATAATATTATTATTAATTAAAATATTAATATTAATAATAACCATTACATGTCACTGAGGCGAGACAAGAATCTCCATTGGAAATATTACAATCAATTTACATTACAATCGATGTGGACATGCATTTAAAATACAGGACAGGAATACATGAGTTTTTATTTTCCACACAAATCATAGCTTTGTGATGGCTAAAGTTCTGATAATATATTTTGTTATCATAACTGATATCACTTAACAACTTAATTGGAAAGGAACTAATAGGTTGAATACATAATGAAGTAAGGCAAAACAGGGACTACATATATGCATGTGTATATATATATTCTACAGGGGACTACATATTCGTGCCATCCAATCACAGCTCCACAAACTCCAACAAACAACCAATGGAACCAGAGGCTATGGCAAGAGAGAGAGCACACGAGCGCAACTCACCAATTGGAATCCAATCCTGACGAGCACCGCCATCTCGTGCCGAAGTCTCTCGCAGTTCATGAGGATGAGTTCCCGGTCTTCGTGCGAGGTGTACGCGGAGTCCGTGAAGTCTTGAGTCGTTTCTGCCACGTTGTCCATGGCTATCCTCAGCTGGGCCTCGACCGCCTGGGTCATCAGGGTCACTCTCGTCATCTCGACTTGGTCCTGGAATCATATCACCTGACACTACCAGTGACCTTTTGCTAGTATTTTGCTAGTCATCATCACTACCATCATTATCATTATAACTTCATCAAAGTAGCAACAACAACACCAACAACAAAAACAACAATCCATCTCTAGTACCTCCAGTTCCTTAATTGCCTTGAAAGCTGCAACTTGAAACTGATGCCTCCTTGGCGACGACTGAACCTTGTGAACGTTGAGGTAGGGCTCCCCGTTGAACTTCGAGGGGGGAGCTCCGCACTCCCCCAGGCCCTCGACCGCGACCCTGTGGATCAGGTCGAGGGCGGAGAGCATGTGGAAGATGACGTGGTCCCTGTTTTGCCTCGCATGCTGGCATTCGGGGTGTCTCAAGTAAGTCTGCAATCATGCGAGTTGCGAAGTGCGAGTGTTTTTCCGTGTTTCCCAAACGAGTGCAACCATGTTCCTCACAAGGCAGCATCCACAAACACACAATTTATTTGCAAATTTTAACAGAAAATCACAATAAAAACAAAAAAATCAATTTCACAGAATTCACGACATTTTTCTACCTTAGCAGTCGTTAGGAGCAGCATGGTGGACTTCTCGAGTATTGACCGGGCGACGCCCATCTGGGCCCGAGAATGTTCGCTCTTCAAGTCCTATGCAGAAGAATGCAAAGGATTTTAAAGAATTTTTGGAAATTTAACAATGCAAAGAATTCAAACAAAAAAAAAGCTAAGAATGGCTTTTCATTAAGAGCTTTTAAAAATAACATTTTGTCTGTCTCCAGATGAGTGGGCCAATTGCACCATTTCATTCCCAAACTGGCTAAAAATCTGGACAAACTCTGCAAAGTTCATGCATGATTCGATCTTCACCAGCGTTGACATGACCTTAAAAAGTTTCAAAGAATTGGAATCAACAAATCAGTCAAATCACAACAGTTGTTAAGATAATGCAAAAAAAGTCACATAAAATTGATAAAAAAAATAAAATAACTTAAAAATACAGTTTAAAAAACAACTTTTAAATGCTTGAGAAAACAATCCTCAGAAAATGTCAATAAATTCTGAAACACTTCAAACTTTTCCCCACCTTATCTTTGGCCATAAGCAGTTGCTTAATGACCACTCTGTCTGCCAGAATGAGGACTCTTGTTATGGCAGACAATAATTGTCTGGCAGCTCTGACCATTGCTGTTTTCTCTGCAACACTCCTCACGACACCAGGTTCATCCATTTTGACATCGGTCAACTTTTCTATCCTGCATCCTGAAATAATGTTTAAATTGAAATGCAAGTAATTGAACTGTGACAGAGCTATAATCACGTGTTATTTTTGCAAAAAACAACCTGCAACTCTGGCTTCGTGACATGCAATGCACATTTCTTGGTGAATCTCGGGGTTTTCGGTGGCAATGGTTTCACCGACTCGAACAAATCTATCAACTGCCATGTTGACAGCTTGACCAACACGCACCAGGGCATTTAGAGCTCTTTCCGATCTCACCGGCTTCTCTTTTGCATTGACTAGAGTAGTTATCTGCAGGGAAATAATTTAAAGGAGTTATTTCCATCCATTTCTTTGCACGGAACCTCAGTAAGTCACGAATAAAGGCCTGTTGATAAATTAGTTTCACTAAAAGCATGCAAATCCCACTTGATGCACCAAAGGTACAAGCGTCTGCTCTACGGATCTGGTTCTAATGTCTAAAGTTAGTTTTTGACCGGCAGATCTCTCCTCTCCACCACCGCCAGCCGCCGCCATTACAAACAAAACGCCGACATAAGAGATCCGAGCTACTTTCACAATCGAGTTGATGGGATTAGTTGGAGAGATAATTAGTAAAAATTATTTAATCGTATTTAATTTCATTTAATTTTTAGTATTTCAGCATTCAGACAATCAGACTAACAATCCTTTGAATATAAATTTATCGCTTGAAAGAATAGAAAAGCGTTTGACATCAGCATTTATAAACTCCTCAAGATCTTAAGGAAGATAATACATTTATAATATGCTAGCATTTGGTCTTTGCTTTATCAACATTTTGTTATAGTTTGCCAAGGATTTATTCCAGATATTCTTCACGATTTATAAAGTTATGTGTAGATATATATGAACTGTCGTACTTAAATGTTTGAAGCATTCCACTCATTAAACAGTAGGCTAGAGAAATTATTAATTTTATTAAAGTAAGGAATTGATAAAGAATACACATCAATGAATAAATCACTCAGCTGAGCATAAAAAAGAAAGTTCAATAGAATCACTGGTTGCTATAGCTGTTTTGTACTTTCATTTCTTTTCGGAACTGCTCAAAATTATATTTAGTTCATTTATTCATTAGCATCATGTTCATAGTATACTAGCACTTACATCATCCACTTGGCAAACTTAGATTATATAGCGCTTCTTATAGAGTGTTTCGCTATTTTACAGATAGAAACTAAGTACTAAATGCTCAATGATAGTCAGAATATGTATTTTTTTAAATATTCGTTAGTTTTTTGTATTATTCCCTCTTTCATATTATATATTTACTTTATATTGGTAAGACAAGCGATTATTGTGCTACCCTTATTTTGTAATTAATTTCGTTAAAATACGCCATTCGACCGCTTAAAGCGAACATTTTCCAGCATTATCTTTCACATTGTCCTCTAAAGTCGCTTTTTGCATTCAAACAATTATTTCTGCACTAAGTTTAAACTGCTAAATGCATCTACATGCTGATTATTTGTGAAGGTGTTTTAAAGCCATTACATTTTGTGTGTTTTAGATATTAAAGATGAACTTAATGCGAACTAAAACAAATTTGAAATAATATAAATAACTTTTATTCATATTGTTAACGACTTCATTACTTTATATATATATATATATTGCCTGACCAGGGAGTTTCAGATAAAGACATTTAAACGAAACCCAGAAGCGTCCCGATTTTTTGCAATTACCCTTTTTGAAAAATATGAAAATCACAATCTATGTCGCTGCTAGTTTTATAGAGGCGATGATTACCATTGCCATTTTCTGTTGCGATCAAAACTCAGCGACATTTTTAATTCGGCGACAAAAGGGGACATATTCAGAGGTCAATCTGTGCAAAACTGGGGCAGGAATCATCGTGGATAAAGCAAGATCTTCCGTGGAATGCTTCACAAAATGTCTGATTCTGCTGACGAAAACCTGCACGAGTATAAAGTTTTTGCCCAGCAAGCAACTCTGCAATGTCTACGGCGAAGGATTTAACTACGATTATTCCGTGTCGAGAAGCGATTCTTGCTTGGGTTACCAGTTGTATGGAGGCCTTAATGGAGGTTTGATGTTCTTCAAATTGTTTTGCCTGAAATAATTATGGAGAAAATGCCTTGATCGAAAATATACAAATGCTTCATTTCAATGTTTAGTTAAGTAAATATTACACTAAATAGGAAAATAAATATTATATTAAATAGGACAATAAATATTACATAATATGGGTAAATAAATATTATACTTTGTAGAATAATAAATATTATTATATTATGTATTCTCAAGTGAATAATTATCATTATCAGAATTATGAAAATTTGCTGATGGTCTTTCTGGGATGGGTCGAGGGTTATTGGAATGCTACTGACTTAAATATTTCTTTATATTTTCAATTTTTAAAAAATATCAAGTGATAAAATGACTTAAAGAATTAAATAGGTCACTTGTATGAGGTCATTTTACACGATTTTATAATAATAATAATAATAGTAATAATTGTATTGTAGTAATATTAATATTAATAATAATAATAATAATAATAATAATAATAATAATAATCATCATCATCAATAACGCTTGTCAGTTCCTTTTTCCTATCAGGATAAAATTGCACGCTCTAAAAATCAGATAAAGAAATGTAAACGTAATGTAAATTTACAGGATGTCCAAAAGGCTTTACATACATAGTGGAAGGGAATTTGTGTTGGCATTTGAAAATCGGAGCTTTTGATTGGACCACTGCTCGTACAGTTTGTAACAGTTTGCATCCAAAATCCCATCCAATTATTATGGACACGATTAGGTCCTCCAACGTATCGACTCAATATTTCAAAATTTCAGGTAGTTCAAGGGAAATAAATCACAACTTTCTCTTAATTTAAGAATTGATGATCTTATTTTAAAAAAATTCTAAACATTTCAAGGATACCTGCGCTGTCGAAATAGCATCGCTACGACCCAGTTTTGCTTTTGGACAGCCGGACAAAGCATTTATATTAATAATGTACGACAGCCATTTCGGTGGATGCCTTTTCCCGGCACGGCCAGGCCGTTGGGTCCAAACGTACCGTGGCAGAAAGACGAACCGAACTCTTTGGACAATGGAAATCTCAACTGCATTCAAAACTACATGGGTTTGGGTTTGGACGATTACTTGTGTAGCACTCAGTTCTGCGTTCTCTGCGAAATAAACTTGTAAGAAACAGTGGAACGATGCAACAGATGCATCGTTGGAATGTCATATTTCATTTTAATGCATACATTTTGAAATTTATTTTTAACGCACCTTGAATTCATCACTATTTGCAAACTTCTGGTATGGTTTTAGTTGACATTGCAGTTGTTTTAGTAAATTGTAGGAGATAAACTTTAACCAGTAGAAGTTCTCTGTACTTGTCATGATTCGTAATATCTTGATTGCTTTTCAATCTTTTCAAACTTGTCCTTAAAAATCTAATTATTTTATTGCTGTACTGTTCTTACATGCTACTCTCCAGAATATAATCGCCTTCAAAATATTTTGGAAAGATTTGCTGTTGTACTGATGTCGAATTTCTTATTGAAAATTGGTCTATAAATCGTATTTTCTCATCTCTCACATTTGTTCCTTTTACATTCTCGAAAATAAACAAACAAAAAAAAAACAGATACAAATTTTTAATACAATAAAATTTGAGTTCTGTATCAGTGAGATGCCACATTCCGTGGCAACCATAAGTTGTCGCATCTTGTGATGACTGGTGCTATAATGCGAGCATATCCGTGCTGGAACTCTGTTTCTATTTTCATGGATTCAGAAAAACAAACTGTCAGTGTTTGATAAAACAATGTTAAAGAACCAATTGAAAAACAATGTTTTCAATGTTTCCAAGTTTATCCCAAGACACATCGATGTATTTATCAACTCTTAAGAAAAATGCTGACAACTCAATCTTTCATATAAATGATTTCATGGATCTCCAAAGGACGCATTAATGTTTTTTTTTGGCTGATTAAGTTTTAGATTTTGTTGCTTGCAGCACTGTGAACCCCAAGAGCCTAAATATGCAAGCGAGTAGCAAAGCAGTAGTTATCTTCGAAAAAAAATATATTTTACGAAATTTATTAGTTAAAAAGTAATTAATTCTATAGTTTATTATGTATTTTTTTATGTGAATCAATTCAATTCACTTCGATTCAAATCAAGTCTAGGAACTAGCAATGCTTACAATAACAACAACACTGATATTAAATGGTTAATCGGTGATCATCAAAACCAGGATTTTCCTGAGTGAAAGTCTATAAAAGGAATTACAATTAAATTCATTTTTGCTTGAATTTCGGTTGCAATTAAAAATGGAGTAGGAAGACAAGAATTTGACCAAGGCTTCCGAAGAAAAAGGTATCATTTATGGTTGATTGTTAATCATTTTACTTACGATTTATTTGCAAAATAACAATTGTGATTCGAACTTTTAATTTCATAGAAAGAGAGGCCCCACATTAACTGCTCCATTAAATTAACATTAAACTGAAATATTTTTTCTCAGAAACATCGCACAAATCATATTAGATTTGAGATTGTTATTATTAACAGTAACAGTAATAAAATCAATATAAATCAAAACAAACAATATAAATTTATATTCAGAAATAAAGCAAAGCTCTCAGAGCAATATCCTTTGAAGTTTAACTGCACAACTACATACCTCAACTTATATCAACTTTAAATTATTTGTAAATACCTACACGCTACCATGAAAAGTGAAATAAATGCCTAATGTCTATTCCATTTTAAACGCTATCGGTTTTGAAATCGCCGCATCGTGATTTACAATGTAAAAACAACATTCAGCGCGAGGCTTACCGTTTTAGGATCAAATAAAGTGGTATTTACAAATCATTTGTTACTTTAATCAACTTTTCAGTGTTGCCATCGGAAGACAAAAAAGAACCTGATTCCAAGTTGGTAGTTCAAGATTGTAAAATGTAGAATTAATATGTTAATAATTAATCATAAGAAAATAATATCATAATTAAAGTTGTTATTATTATTGTTGTTAACAACTTATTATTATTACTATTATTGTTATTATTATTATCATTATTATTATTACCAATATTCTTATTATATAATACATCTATATTATTTTTAGCAAGGTTATTTAAATTGTGCTATAGCACTTGATAGGACATTATTTATAATTATTGGAATTTTTTATGTAAATTTTCGCTTACCTTTTCTCGTAAATGCAACAGATTAATACTTTAAATTTGAATTTATTATTATAAGGTTTAGTTATGAAGCTCTAAGTTTAGTTATCTAGTTATTATTTTTTTTTCCTTTATTAGCCCTGCCAAAACTCGCAAAAAAAAACATCAGTTCATAATCCGATACAATAATTTTAGGTCCGCAAATGGGTCTGGGAATTCCCGCCATTCCATCGAAAAAAAGGACTTTCAAGTCGTTCTTGAGAGTCAATGTACATTCATAAATGTCATTCAGTTCAGCTCTTGCCTCTTCTCAAACGTAAAGTTCGAACCAACAATTTTCCTTGGGACTGAATGTCTTCCATATTTCAACCAAAAACCAACAAATTGAGCAAACTAAGTGGAAGTCTTTTGCAAACTGTGAAGTTCTATCAACCAAATGATTAAACAAATCAGAGAAACTGTTGTATCCAATTCAGAGCTTTATTTTCCCCTTTTCTTAAAAAGTTATTCTCACCAACCGCCAAAAGGTTGGTAGGAATTACAAAATGACCAAAAGCAAAAAATCGTTAGTGTATGCAAAAACGAGCAAACAAAATTTTTTCCATACCGGTCAACAGCTCGAGCCAGTTTACTTTTTATTGTTATTACTATTATTATTACATTAATTTATTATCATATCAGTTATAGTTTACCCTAATGCTGTAACTTGTACTAAACTATGGAACTGTGATATTCAGGAAAGGAGACAAGGAATCAAAGGAGGAAAATGTAAAGCAGGTAATTGTGCATAATATGCTAATTAATATTTAAATTTATGCGCATTTTAGATTATATTCTCTGTTTACGACATTTTACAATATTTCATAATGTACAATTAGAAGCTAAACCTGGAGTAATTATTATTAAAAACTCCTATTTTCAGATGACTTTTTCTGTCAGCACGTTAGCAAATTCCTAAGTGATTGTAATTTCTATTTAAGCAATCAGTACATGTATTAACATGCTTAACTTAACGTATCATTATGTGTAGCTCTGATGCTATTATCCTTATAAATAAACATATCTTGCTGCAACTTTCAACAATTCATCTGTAGATATTGATTTATTAACTTAGATTATTGTTATTTGATCAAAACCGTAAATTACCATTGAAATTTAAATTTAAAATAAAATAATGGCGTCAAATTGTTCCTATCGTTCTGCGGAGTCCCTCCAAATAAATGTGCACGACCTGCAGCCATCTGTCCATGTTTACCCAAGGCGAACGTTAAATCATTTGATCGAACATCGCATATCATCAGCAAAAATTTGCAAATATACATTCAGCATAAGACATTTTTCATTAGAGGACCAATAGTTAACAATTCAACTTTGGTGAATTCTTTAGCAACAGAGCTTCGCTTTCTTTAACTTTATGCATATTTACATGATGAATTGTTATTACATTTAAAATGCTAAAAGATAACTTCAAACGTCAATTTAAAATTTATCTCTTTCTTCGAAGGCTAGGGATGCAATTCCAGCTTTATCCGCTCAGTACCCTGCTTAACATGTGGAAAGTGGAACAGGGTCTTTTCGGGCCATACCAAGAATCATGACTTATTGCTTAACAATGTTGCTTTCTGACAACATATTATTCAAGTTTAGAGAGTTGTCATCAATCATATTCACTACCGTTGGCGTCATTAATTTATAATTTAATTTATGTTAATCAAATCATTTCCAAAATTATCCGAAATTCCAGCTTTATTTTTCTTCGTAATATTCATCGTTTAAATGTTTTTTTTTAAATATTGGATAAAAATTCATTGCCTCTCGTTTCACGAAAATATACGCTTATGAATAAAAGTCTTTTAGACTCCATTAATTGCATGAAAATTACATTTTATTGTTGTTGTTATTGTGATGTTACTTTGAATTTTTGTAATCAGATGCTTATTTTAGCTTTAGAAATAAACACCAACGTCGTAATGATTCAATTAAGCTGTTTTACTATTTGTTATTGGTGAATATAATAATAATAATAATATTATATAATATTATATATAATAATAATAATATTATTAATACTTATATTAAATACTTAATGGATATGATGCTTGAAAAGATTGAAAGAACTTATTTATCATTTATTTCAGTTTTAAAAATTCAAATGCCTTCAAATGTCCAAGGTCTTGAAAGTAAGATTAAAGAAAGTAAGTAAAAAAGTTTTTATTTTGGTTACATTCAGCTGGGAATTCAGTGACTAATGCATTTCAACGAGTCGCAGTTAGCATATTGCAACAAAGACGTGAACCTTTAATAGTAGCTTTTACTATTAGCAGCTATTATTACTGTCGCTTTATTATTACGCAATCGATTTGATGATAATAATTTTAATAATTGCTCTTAATGGTTTGCAATTATACGGACTGGATCTTTGTTTTAATAATAACAACAATTATTATTATTATTATTATTATTTATGCAATTTGTTTTTATATTCTAGTTATTGTCACATGAAAGAAACAACCACGTATTTTCCAGAAGTTACGTTTATAAAGCAAACATTGGTTTAAATTTGAGATTGTTTCGAAGAATTATAATCTTTCGCTGGAGTGGAGTCAAATCGGCGATGACTCGACAAGGAAGATGTATTGGTGCGTCAGGAGGTCAAAGAATTCCTGAAAAATTCAATGAAATATATTTGTGAATCCACACAAACTCCGACAATCCATTGCAATTTAACTAATATATCATCACTATTACCATTACCACCACCACCACTACCATAGGTGCCATCATCAGCATCATATGTTAGAATGTTACAATATTAATAATAATGATAACAACAACAACAATAATAATAATAATAATCTAATTATTTTAATTATTAACTAATAACTATTAATATTAATAACAACAACCCACCTGAGATTAACCAATTGACCAACAAATTAATCAACCAATCAATCAACTGACTCACCTCAAAGATTGCAACCTCTCCTTCCACCTGGAAGACAATCTGCCTCCTGCTCCTCTGAACGGTGTCGAATTCGACCCTCACCTCCTTCTCCTGACCTCCGACTTTGGCAACCTTCTGCATGCTCCTGAGGTCAAAGTGCTCCTCGACTTTCAAGGTCGGGAGGTCGGCACGACGGACAATGAAGAGCCAGTTTTCCCTGAAGACGCATGACAACGGGTGGCTGTGGGCGGGGTTACCAGGAAGGAGGATGTCGTATCTTGTTTCCTCGGCAGAAAGGTCTGATTGACAGATGGGTTGTTAAAAGAATTCATTAGTATCTTTATTGTTACAATACTATGATATTATACTATTATCAATTATATTACAGTTGTGTTATTAATATTATTTTTGTTATGTTATACATATAATGAGTTTGTTAATAATATTATTTTTTTACAAGCTCAGCTCATGACCTTCCAGTAGCTCGTCCTGTTCCTCCGAGGTCATCCCATGGAGGAAAGGACGTTCAAAGACCGTGGACTGGAAGTCGACGAACTGAAAGAAGAATAAATGCTTAATCTAAATGCTTAATCTTAATAATAAATCTTCTTAAGATTGACTTTAAAGTCTAAGAAGAGACCACCCTCCTTCTCGTCTGTGTTCAGTCTCTCTCCGTCAATAATTATCTGATGTTTCATAAACAACGGTTGGTTTTAACAATTTTAAATAATTAATCTTATGAATGCTATTATTATTATTAGTATTAATATTATTATTATTGTTATTATTATCATCATCATCATCAGCAACCAACATCATCAATGACAGCTGGATTGAGCTTCAGGATGACAGAAGACCTGATGACCTCAACAGGATTTCCACTGATGTCCAGCTGGTTAAAAAATAAAAGGATATTAATAATAATAATAATAATAATAATATTTATAAATTTATTTACAAAGTGCCACAAGCTTGAGCATCGGTGGCTCTACTGTTGCTGAGACAACGATGCCTAAATTTTCAACAATTATTTTTTTTATATTTTAATAATATTTTGGGATTTAAATGATGAGTTTAATAATAATAAACAATGGGTTAGCTCATCATCACTATCATCATCACTACCATCGTCATTATCATCATCATCATCTTCATCATTGTCATAACCTTTTCAAGCTTGTTCAGGGACTTGAGTTGTCCCACGTGCCTAGGAAACATGATGAGGTTGTCGGAAACGTCCAATTCCTTCAGCGAGGCGAGCCCCTCCAAGCCTGGTCATGATGACGACGATGGTTATGATGATGATCTTAAGTTAAGCTGACGATGATGATGACAATGATGGAATCTTTAAGAAACCATTTTAACTACCAAATGGTTAATATATTCAAATATATCAATAATTAGGGTGACAACAATGATGACAGAAACTGCGGACAATGCAATGCCACTGTTGCATTGAATTCGCTGGGGTTGGGTGATGATAATGATGGTAATGCTACTGCTGCTGATGATGAAGAAGAAGATGATAATGATAAAGGAGATGATGATGATGATTATGACTATGACCACTTCAACTGACCTTCGAGTGACTGCAGGTCATTGTGGGCGACAGAGAGCCGAATGAGATTTTGCATCCTTGGAGAGATGATGCAGGAGAGAGACGTGAGGCTGTTGCAGTCCAAGAAGAGACTCTCCAGTCTTTGCAGAACCTGAGGTGGAATGTGAATTTAAAAAATATAAAATTATAAAATAAAATATGAAATATTAACAGAAGTAAATAATTCTCCCAATTTATGGATTGAAAGGAAAAATAAATAGTGATTATAACTAAAAAAAATAAAATCAACAACAACAATGATGATGATTGATGATGACGATATATTAATATATATATAATATATAAACAAATATGTATATAAATATAATAATAATAATAATAATGATGATGATAATGATGAGTGACTGCATAGATATATAGATATATATGTAATATATAACATAACATAACATTGCAATGACATACAATGCATACTTGCACCAACATTAACAATAATAAAAATAATAATAATAATTAATATAGGATAGTAATAATAATAATAACAATAACAAATAATACACAACTTACACTCAGAGGGACATCAGAGGATCGAATGTCGTTCTTTGAAAGGTCGAGGACCTCGAGGTTACTTGCCCGAGTCTGGACGAGAACAATCAGTCAATTATGTTATTAACGAATTAGATGCCATAAATAATGACACGATGAACAGATTATTATTATTATTATTATTATTATTATTATTATCATCATTATCATTATCATCATCATCATCAATCACCACCACCACCATCATCATCATCATCATCATCATCATTATTGACAATTATGTAATAATCAAATGCTGGGTAGCAGTTGACAGACTATGGATGGGTCAATCTTGTCGATCATGTTGTCGCTTAGCTTGAGTTTCCTCAAGTTGTCCCAGTTGGGTTGCGAGTTTGATCCTGTCATCCTCAAGCGCAATAATATAGACTGAAATATTTAAAGAGTGCACGTTGAATGAGGTTAAAGGTCAGATGGGTCGAGACAAAGAGGATCTTGCTTTTACAGTAATAAAAATTATGATTATGACATCGATAATAATAACAATAACAACGATAATAATAATAAATAATAATGATAATAATAGTAATATTAATCAATATGCCTGCCTCAATTGATGGCGCTTGCGACCTTGTGAAGACAACAGACTCCAAATCCTTGCAGATGACATTGAGACCCCCGAAGACGGAGAACCGAATGTCCTTCACCTCCAATGTTTTCAAACCAGTGAAGTGATGAAGGTCGACACAGGTCTCGGAGTCCAATTCGGGGCGTTCTCCCTGAACCAGCTGCAATAATTATTTGTTTATAATAATTTATATAGCTGTAATAAATATTTATAATAATAATAAATAATAAAAATGATAATTAGATGTTAGTGATCATTAACAGCGAGATGATTTTGAAATATTACTTTCAAAAAAAATTAGCTTATAAAAATTACTAAGAAATATATTAAAGCAATAAAAGTTGAGAAAATTTGAAACAAGAAAGAATAAGATGAGCACTTAAGTTATTGGTGAAATTGTTCTTTAAAAATTAAATGGCTGAAAATTTAAAAAAATCATCTGATCGGAAGTATTTTTTTTTTGTTTTTTTTTTGAGAGTTTAGAGTTTATTGAACAAACAATTGAACAAACAATAATGTACATAAGTACACCAACGAAACAAATTAAACTTAAAATACAAAATAAACTCATAGGGTCAGTCTTAAGGAAGCTTGCGCTTCCTCTAGACAGACTGGCCCTGGAAATCATAAGATATATAATGCAACCATGTAAACTCAAACAACCCTTACTAAATGAGACTTATACAATTTCATAAACAACAGAAACAATAACTCATTTATTTATTTATGAATATTTAATTTATATTTAAGAATGTGGCTTCAGTAGTGCAGTCGATGATGATGATGATAGGTTTTTATTTCGCTTAAATGTGGACAATATTTATTAAAATCATTATCAAAACAAAAAAGTCAAAGTAGAACTTCGCTTATAATATTTATAATATAATTAAATATAAAAATAAAAATAATTTTAAACCTTGATAAATGTTTACTAATCCTATGCTGCAACCTTTCAATAAAGAACTATTATCATAATTCCAATCATCAATAATTAATTGTTTTCATAGACCTCAATGCTCCTTGTCATCATCGTCATCATCATCATCATTGTCGTCATCATCACCATGTGCGTCATTCAATGTCACGTGTGTCACATAAAAAAAAACAGCCACATAAGTTTATTGCATCGAATATTCTAAAGAAGCCTTGTCACAATTTCAAGAGTTTTTCAGATCAGCTTGATTGAAAAAATAGCATGGACATTATTCGTAGACTTTATTAAGGAGACTAAAGTCTGATTGTATGGGTTTTCATTTATTTCAGTATGATGCTTTTCACCCCGCCACATATTATTAATGAAATATTAAACTTAATCATCTCAAAATCCCAAATAATACCTTTTTGTATCAGAAATAACTGTAAGACAATTATTGAAATTGTTATGAAAACGTTACTGTAATCGTAAATCTTTGTAATAATTAAGGATTAAGAAGATAATTAATTAAAGAGTCTTAGTAGTTTGCATTCTAGCATTTCAACAGACAATAGAACGAGAGCCATGAAATTTCATTAATTGGCAGTAAATGATTAAAGTCATAAATTGTTACTTTATACTAAACGTAGAAACTCTGATACAAATTGGAAAGTCAAACAAACCTTGAGATGTTTTATTGCAATGACGTTATTGCGGAGCCATCTCAATTCGTGGCAAATTTCTGACTGACCGACATGGTACGGATGGGCTTCAAGGCCATTTAGAGTTGTGAGAACGTTGGAAAGGTGTTGGGCTAGGTCGGGGACAAGCCAAAATTCTTCAGTATTTGGCAGTACTTGAAGCATGTCTTACAAAATTTAAAGCGAAAGCTTTTAACTTCCTTTTCTCACTTTAGATTTATTTTCTTAAAATTATTTCAAGGCTAGAAATAATTAATTAATTTTGCATACAGCTATTGACATGCATTGACAACATAATGCAGCACAAGAGACTTAAGAAAAATAATAAACCTAAAAGTTAGTTTAGTTTGTTTCAAAACTAAATAAATTGAAATTCAGCATCACAATTTTAACATAAGTTTAAAAATAGAAAATAAAATAAAACACTAGAAATAATTAATTAATTTTGAATTTAAATTCAGGTATCCTTTTGTGGAAACAGCTGATTCCAAGCAAAATGCATTAACAAAAGGCAGCACAAGACTAAATGCATTGACAACATAAGGCAGAGACTTAAGAAAATAATAAACTTAAGTGATTCTACTGATTTTTACCGTAAAAATATCTTTTCACAATTTCCATTGATTGCTTCAGACCTGCATCCATTCTTGCAGTTCGCGTTAGTAGGCGCGTTTAATTGGTTTGCCCTCTCGGGATTGGTTAGTTCAAATATTTATTTTAGTGTCAAAAATACGAAATTTAATTAATTTTTAAATATTTAATTTAGTATTTGGACATTAATATCTATATATATTATATATGAAATATATATAATATATAATATAAAAATATAAAACGACACGAACATTTCCAAGAAGAGCAGCCGTGCTGACGAGACACCCCCCATGGTTGTCTGTCTACCGCCAGTATCCAGTAGGAACTGCTCAACGAGACACGTCATTAGAACGACTGGCTAATGACTATTTCGATCGTGGTTAAATAGCGACGTTTTTCCGTTTTGATCTACATTTTCCACCTTCGAGGGTTGTACGACAACCGAGGGCCTAGTGGTATAAAAATGTTTTTAAAATGTATTAAACGGATTATCTTATCAATGTTCGTCTTGTTTCTGCCACAAGGTTAGCATCCGAGTTTTGGTGAGTTACGATTAATCTAATCCGACGCTGCACATAACTCTCTGCAAAAAAATTTATATTTTGTATTCTAGCATTATTCTTTCCAATGGAATCGCAACCGTTTTTCCATTGTGTTTGCATTATAAGGCAAAAGTAGCTCGGTTTAAACAACATTCGCTACGATATGAATACACGCTAGATGGCGCAGAAACCTGTAATGATGGCAAGATTTACATTAGGGTCGTTATAAATCGAGATTAAAATAATCCGATATTATGCACGGCTACATACAAATGCCATATCTTGCATTCTGGATCATATTCTTGCTAATTGGAATTACAATGGCTTTTTTCCATCACATAAGAATACCCGCTAGATGTCGCTTTAAAGATTGCAAGACTTAACAATAACGATAATAATAATAATAATAATAATAATAATAATAATAATAATAATAATAATAATAATAATAATAATAATAACAATAATAATAATAATAATAATAACAATAATAATAATAATAATAATAACAATAACAATAATAATAATAATAATAATAATAAATAAAAAAAAAAAAATAATAATAATAATAATAATAATAATAATAATAATAATAATAATAATAATAATAATAATAATAATAATAATAATAATATAATAATAATAATAATAATAATAATAATAATAATAATAATAATAATAATAATATAATAATAATAATAATAATAATAATAATAATAATAATAATAATAATAATAATAATAATAATAATAATAATAATAATAATAATAATAATAATAATAATAATAATAATAATAATAATAATAATAATAATAATAATAATAATAATAATAATAATAATAATAATAATAATGATAATAAAACATTTTCTTTTTTTGGGAAAATAAAAAAACATATTTACGACTCTTGTCGACGACAGGAAAAGAATTCCTGCGACTCATAAACTCAACAGATGTTGATTATAAAAGCGAAGCTTGCAACAAATTGCAAAATTGCAAATTCATAAACTTCCGAGGAAAAAAAATATTTAAAAAAAAAAATTATAAAAATTATAATTTAATATAATATAACCATGAGTCACCTAGTGACTAATCATTTTCGTGTATTTCTCAATAACAATATATTTAATTAAGCGCTATAATAGTGATTAATGGACTTGTTCACGTTGCCATTGTCAACTGTTATTGTTGTCATAAATAAAATCTTTTATTGACGCAGAGCAAAAACATAACATTCATTATAGTAATTATAAATATAAAGTATATACTATATAGTATATAAAATATGAAACATAAAACTTATTATTATTATTAATTATTACATAAGTAATTTGTTCGAAAATAATTAATCTATAACATAATGTCACAAGATGCATTAATGACATGCGTCATGCAAAGACACGAAAACGAAGACAAAACGTTTAAAAGCTTATTTTTAATAAAAAAATTTAATTGATTTAATTATAAATTTAATTGAAAATTGAGGTGGAAAGTTGGAAATTTAATCGCACTTTAAATTATAAATTTAATCGAGAATTCAATTTAAAATTAATTGAAATTCAATTGAAAATTCAACTGGAAATTCTTCCCCCTTTCACCTCTGCCATGTTGAAAGGTCCCTGTCAGGCAGAGTGGTTGGCAGTGCCTGGTGGTTTTTCACCCTGATCATCATCTCATCCTACACTGCAAACCTGGCAGCTTTTCTGACGATAGAGAGGATGTTGACGCCCATCGAAGGAGCAGACGACTTGGCCAAACAGCGGGACATTTTGTACGGCACCTTGGATGCCGGATCCACTAAGGATTTCTTCAGGGTTCGTTGAAGATTTATATCTTATTTTATTTATTTATTTATTTGTTTTTATTTTGTTTATTATATTTTTGCATTTGGAGAAAAATGAATTTGATATTTGTTTGTTTTTATGAGTGATTTTAATGTTCTAGTGTATGCATTTTGATTGAATTTTAAACTTACTAGATATTGTACAAGCCATTTTATAGATGTAAATTATGTTACAATTTTATTATTATTATTATTATTGTTGTAATTATTATTATTATTATTATTATTATTATTATTATTATTATATTGATAAATATTATATTGATAAATATTATATTTATAATATTTTATTGCACCACTGACCATTGCACAGCCATTATAATGCAATTCTGGAGCCCATCCAACTAAACTGCGAAGACCAATCACGGTTATGCCTTTTGGCTACAATCATCTGTAAATAAAGTTCTCCATTTCCTGCCAACGAATTTGAGAGATGCAGGCACTTGACTTTCATCCATTTGCTGCGATATTGGTTGCTGACCTTAGAAAGATGAGAAGTTGAATTGAAAACAAGAGAGAACCATGAGTTTATAAAAATTAAATAAATATATAAATAAAATAAATTAAAATAGAATAAAAATAAGTAATAATTTAATACATTTAGTGGAAAACCAGACTGTTATCTAGTTGTCGTTCCTGAATTGTTGGATGCCGACCTTAGAAAATTGAACAGTTCAATTGGAAGTGAGTTGGAGTCATGAGTCTAATTCAGTTGTTATCGAACGCAGAAGAGATTACTTTATTTGATGGAAATTGTTAAATAAATTTAAAAAAATATTGTATAATCAATGGGTACAATTTTTATTAGTAGGAGTTCATTTGTTCAGTTTTTATGTCCATAAGAACTTTTAGCTATAACGTTCTCTACATAGAGAAACTTTAATTAATCATGCGAATATAAACATTTTTTTAAATTTTCAAATTAATTTTATAAATATATAAATTTTATAAATGTATAAATACTTTTTACTAACATGACTGAATCTTGACATTATTGTGTAGCTTTAATTATTAAGTAACAAATATCTGTCCTTCTTAACACGTGATTAATCTACCAATCTCTCTATCAAGCACCAACATCAACATCTGGAATTACAAATTAACTCCAACTCATTGATGCCATTTCTAATTTCGCAGACCTTTTTCTTTTCCCCGACAAACGACCTCCGAGTTCGATCTGTCGTTCATCAAAAGAACCGAAACTCAGAAGACTTATTTTCACACGACGCCAGAGTTGCATTGTCTCGTCAAATGGCTGATCTCTTGAGTTATGGTGTCTCGTTCTATCAAGTCCATTCCTTAGGGCGGTAATACATTTCCGCTATGCGATCGACCGTAGCCTACTCCATTCGACCGAGCGTTTTGTGCTTCGGGCCGTTGTATCCCCAGACCAGTGCCTGATGCTAGGGTAAGATGGTCGAAGGGAGTGTTTGAAGGAAGACCCAGGTTGTAGAGAAATTGCTCTCGGGTCGTACACAACTAGCTTGAAAGGGAAATATTTTTAGCGTGGAGTTTGCAAATCAAATCTAGTTTCTGGGGTTTTTTTTTAATTCCTTTTTCTTTTTTCCCTCTATTTTTGAGCGACTTTCTAAAACAAAATGACGGCTTTTCTGTAATCCTAGTTCAAAATTACATCATTATTTTGCAGAATAAAAATTCCCCCTCCTCCAACCCAAAAAAAATAAAATAAAAATAACCCGCACCTTATACTCGACTTTACCTTATTTATATTCTGCCATGGATCATAAGGCAGAAGATTTATCATTTGACACCGGTGGTGCGGCGGGAGAATCACCGATACCACAAAATTGGAAACATCCAGACACAAGGGACATGTCTTTGCTTGTCAATTCACCCAGGAAAATGGTTACTTATCGATTATCAACTCCCTTATTGAATTCTCCACGATGCTACGTGGTCGTCTCAAAAGATTTTAAAAGTGGATGGAAGGATGAATGACATTAGTCCGCGCTCCATGTTTCTTGGGAGAAAAAAAAAGTGTTATTTTGTTCATATTTTATTTATTTATTTTTATTCTATTTTTTTGTGTTTTGTGTTTGGCTGGAATCAAATTCTTCCTGAGAAAATCCTTCGCGAAATTAGTCCAATTCTTCCGAGCAAACTTTATGATTTCCTCTCCTATTCTTCTACTTTCTCGTCAAATTCGATTTTAATTCTCGACAGAATTTACGGTGAAGTTATAAACTTCTTTCGTGGAAATGAAGGAGCGTATAAATTGTCTTCAGGAACTCGATTTATGATTTCAATGGCTCCGATCTTCAAGTCGTGCCACGAGAAGTTATAATTTATTTATCTGAATTTATGGCGGAAGTCGGATGTCCGCGTTACTTGAGTTGAGTTTATCTATCTACTAAAATACCTGAACCTCTTTTTTTATCCAGTATTTTATTTATTTAGCTTTAAAGATCATTTAAAATGAAACTTAAATAAAATCTTGCAAATAATAATAATAATAATAATAATAATAATAATAATAATAATAACACTTATTTTTTCTAGAATTTCCAAAACAAGTTTTCGATAAATAATTCTTTTAAAAATTGATATTTCACTGAAAATTGTCCCCTGCCATTGAACGATAGCGCAGCAAAAGAAGGTAGATTCTCGAAATAAATGAGAAACAAACTTATAAAACACAAGAGTTTTCAGTTCTTATCTGGCAACTCTGAACAAAAAGATTATAAGTTTTTGAAGAATTTTCAAATATAAAATTGGTTTGAAAAGAAACATTTATAGGCAGATATAAATAGTTTAAAATACTATAGCACACAATATAATATTATTTACATAAATAAATAAATAATAATAATAAATAATATTTAAAAATAATAATAATATTAATGTATACATAAAAATTTATATTTTTATTTATATCATAATTTCACCAATTTCGAATGACAATTTCTCCTTAAAATCGCAAATTATAAAAAAAACAAATAAATCAGAAGAAACAAAACCAAATAAATAAATAATTAAATAAACAAATAAATAAATAATCAAGGAGACCAAATAATGAAAGAACGCAAAAGATGGAAGCGTTTGCTTCGTGCCAACGTGAATGAGTCAACATTTGGTGTCAGGCAAAGCAACTACAATCACTTGTCATTTGAATTGACTTGAAATAAATAATAAATAATAAATAATAAATTGTAATAAAAGAAACAATTAATAGTTTATTTATTTTATTTGATGCTCCAATAATAGCAGAAATGACACAATAAAAATAGTGAACTAATAATAATAATAATAATAATAATAATAATAATAATAATAATAATAATAATAATAATAATAATAATAATAATAATAATAATAATAATAATAATTGGTTTTCGAGCGAGTAAGCTAAGGAGCGGTCGATTTGTAATAATAATAATAATAATAATAATAATAATAATAATAATAATAATAATTGGTTTTCGAGCGAGTAAGCTAAGGAGCGGTCGATTTGTTTTTCTTGCGTGTTTTCGTGTTAAATACTTGTTAATTTCGCTCAGAAATTATCGAATTTCTCCGAATTTAGCTTATTCGTGTCCCCTACCTTCCGTTTTGTCTGAAGGTGAAATCATTTTACTGTTTCTGTAAAAGAAAAGGGGAAAATTGAAGACTTGCGAACGAAAATCCTTCCGTATCGTCGTGTCTGTTGACTTTCGTTTACGGACTCGCAGTCTTCTTGAAAACTTGTAGCTTTCACCGTTTCGGAATGTCCAATTCCGACAACCTAGTTAGAACTCTTCGTTCTCGAGCCATATTTGAAAAGAACTCCTCCGGCGAAAGCGTTGCTGTGCCTCCAGTTACAAATTCAGTTGTGAAAGACACAAGCAATGAGGAAAAGCAAGAAACCTGTTGTTTTTGTGAAGCTGTCTTCAAAACAGTACGAGGTCTTAGAATCCATCAGAACCATGCTCACCCAGAGGAATACCACAAAGAAAGAGCTTCAAAAGTTATTCAAAGTGTGTTTGGACTGAGGAAGAATCCACACTGTTAGCCAAGTTTGAATTGGAACTGAAAAGCAAAGGAATCAGAAACATCAACATAGAGGCACAGAAAGGTTTCCCACACAGGTCACTGAATGCCATTAAGTCTCACAGAAGGCAGCCCAAATATAGGATCATCTTGGAGAAATACCAGACTAAAATAGAATCTGGTGGATCAGAGAGTCAAGTTGAACGTTCATCCAACCGTGAAATTACTTCTGCTCTCTCAGGGGTGGACAGCCTATGGAACGAGATTGCCAGCGCCGAATGGAGGCTGAATTCACTTGAGAAAAAGCAGGTCAACCTTGCCCTTCACCGATACTTGCCAACCGTCCCAGTTGAAACCATTAGGAAAGTTAGGAACAAGCCAGGATATCGCAAGTATCTAAATAACTACATCATTGAAAAGACAACTTGCTCTGGCAAGCCTACGAAATGTACTGCGATTCCCACACTCACGGCATCTCCAGTCGAAGCGGAAGTGAATAGCTTCATTCAACTGCAGCAATTTATACTCGCAAATTACAAATACATAAGTCTGCCATGCGAGGAACTTTCCGAACTGTTGAGAAATCAAGTTGATGACATGGACTCAAAGCGCCGTTTGATAGACAAGGAATACATACAATGGATGGAGGGTTTGAAAGTGCACAGTGGAAAGAAGGGAGCTGACAGATATGAAAAGCGGCCTCCGAAGGTCGAGACTACTTCCTATGCTGCATCTGACCAAAGTCAAGCGGGAAATCTGACCAGACCATTTCGGACAACGAAGATCCGACCATCCAAGAAGGAGATAAGAAGGGAAGACAGAAAGATGAAACGAGCAAAGGTCCAAGGGTTATTCAGGAAGAATAGATCTTCAGGAGCTCGTTCGGTTTTGAATGAAGAATATAACGAGGAAGTTAAACCCATACCACACGAACAACTGCTCCAGTTTTGGGAACCAATATTTTCTCAAAAGTCAATTACAGACGATAGATCGGTGGTTTCAGTTTGCGGTATTTGTCATGATTTGGAGGCTCCCGTCAGCTGCACTGAAGTAAAAATGGCTCTGCGAGGTCTTAAAGACAGTGCTCCCGGTCTGGATGGAGTGAAAAGGAAACACTTGGAAAACATCAAACCAATCGACTTTGCTGTGCACATGTCCCTCTGGTTATTGACGGGCCTGCCACCATCTCCCTTCAAAGTTGGCGTCGTCAGCTTTATTCCAAAGGTGAGAGGAACAGCCGATCCAAGTGAATTCAGACCAATCACTGTGAGTCCGCTCATGAGTCGCCTCTTCCATCGAGTGATGAATAAACGCATGTCCGTATATTGGCCACTATCATCGAGACAGAAGGCGTTCCAATCAGGCGACGGTTTGGCCGACAACATCTGGCTTGTAAAGGCTCTTGTCGCCCAAAGTAGACAAGACAGAAAAAAGCTCAACATGACATTTGTAGACGTGTCTAAGGCGTTCGATTCCGTTTCCCACGAATCGATCGTCAGGGCAGCCTCACGATTCGGCGCACCACCCCTGTTAACAAGATATCTGTCAGAAATGTACAGTAATTGTCAGGTCCACATCAGGATGGGAAAAGAGCTCAGCAGATCCATACAGGTCGGCAGGGGAGTAAGGCAGGGCGACCCCATGTCCCCGATGTTGTTCAACGCTGTCATTGACATGGTTGTCAGTGACATTGACAGATCAATTGGGGTTACGGGAGGAGGCAAATCCTCCGAAAAATGCAACTACATCGCCTTTGCAGACGACCTTCTTTTACTGTCCAGCACAGACGTTGGAATGAAAGTGATGTTGCGACAACTGGAGGTGTCGATGGCCAAAGTTGGACTCATCATGAACGCATCCAAGTGTGCCTCGATGAGAACTGAGGTCATCACTCGTAAAAGACAATGGATCGTCAACCCAGAGCCATACCTGACACTGCAAGATAAGGATATCAGGGCACTCTCCATAGTTGACACCTATAAGTATTTAGGAGTTCGAATCGGACCTCGAATGCAATTTGCTTCGCTTGCAGATAAAATTCAAAAAGGCCTTCACTCGATTTCGCGGGCTCCGCTCGTGCCATGCCAGAGAGTGTATGTCCTAAGGACTCATCTTCTCCCTAGTCTCGTTCACTTCCTCACCTTCGAAGCGATCAGCCTCAAGTCCTTGAATTCTGCTGATGTCGCAATAAGGAGGTCTGTTCGAAAATGGCTCCGGCTGCCAAGAGACACCCCAAATGCATTCTTTCATGCCCCGATCAGAACGGGAGGAATGGGAATCCTTCAACTGCGTCGATGGATTCCGGAAATTAGAATACGTAGAATGACAAAAGTTCTACAGCAGGCCAAAGAGAGCAACGACAACTTCCTGATGGATGCATTGCGCGAAAACACAATGATCGCCAGCGAAGTCAAAAGATTTGGGAGGCCAAAGGAAAAAGATGAGCCGAACGTTCCTCGTGGACTATCAACCGCGAGGGAACTTTATAAAACGGTCGACGGACACGGGCTGATGAGATTCCCGGAAGCAATAGCCCCAAGTGAATGGCTGGTGGATGGCATCAACAGAATGTCATCCACCCAATACATAAGCTGTGTCAAAGTCCGCTCAATCTTTTCAATAGATTGCGGGCTTCCAGAAAAACACCCCTGTTCAACACAGCCTGCGCAGCCAGATGTGGGGAAATGGAATCTCTCGCCCACATTATCCAAAAGTGTCCGAGTACCGACGGGCCCCGCCATGCAAGGCACGACTGTATAGCGAAGATGCTTGAGACGGTCTTGACACAGATGGGGTACTCAACAACAAGAGAGCCTCGTATTCCAACCGTCAGCGGGACCAGAATCCCCGATCTTTGTGCCTGGAGCGATGAACGTTACATAATTTGTGACGTGGCCGTGGTGTCCGATAACGTGGACCTAGATAGAGTCCACCAAAGCAAGATAGACAAATATAACACCACGGACATTCATCGCTGGATGAAGGCAAACAGCCCAAATCAGGGCAAGGGCAAAATGGATGCGATTGCCACAGCCTACATAATCAATTGGAGAGGAGCAATCGCCATGGAAACTTGGACCTCGTGGAAGAAGCTTGGCATATCTAAGCGGTTCTTAACGTGGACATCAATTAAGACTCTGATAGAAACCCATAGAATATGGAGAACATTCAGAGCAAACGCTTGGAAAGCAAGGAAAAGAAGAAGGCCGAGAAGAACATTTATTTGATTGTACTTTATCTAATTTATAATATTATATTTAGGCTACTGTTAACAGTCCATGGGTTTTCCCGGGCCCGTCTGAGGACTCTAAAAACATCGATGAGGTTCTCCGATTTGCGTGATGGTTTTGCGGACGTAATCCGGGCTGAATAAAAGTTTTGAAAAATAATAATAATAATAATAATAATAATAATAATAATAATAAATTTAAATCTGGAATTGTAACAGGATTATTTCAAAAGACGCTTAAACTTTTGAAGCTTCAGGAATTTTCGAAACGTTAGGCTTCGAATTTCTTGGTTTTTTTCTTTCACCTTTTCTTCGATGCAAAAAATTGCATCCCTTCACAAGTGCAATCTGTTATATGTGCCCCTCTTTAATGTCTTCCTTGTGACTTTGTATCTAGGGTGTTGTTTAATTGGTTGAGACTGTTACCAGATCAATTGTGATTAATTAAACAATCACTCAATTTGTTATTAATAACTTATTAATTTGCAATTAATTACACGACCAATTATATAATAAATAAAATTATATTAAAATATATTGTATTAAAATATATTATATTAAATATATTAATTAAAATAATATTAAATAATAAGTAACTAAATAATTTCTAACCATTATTTCATCACTTACATTTAATCGCGTGGTTCCAAACAAACAAACAAACATTGACAAACACTTTTAGAATTCCAAAATCTCCACCTACGAAACGATGTGGGAGTTCATGAGCAACAATCCAGACGTGTTCGTCAGATCAACGGAAGACGGGGTCGACAGGGTCAGGAGTTCAAAGGGCAAGTACGCCTTCCTGCTCGAGTCCACCATGAACGATTATTACAACCAGAAGAAACCTTGCAACACCATGAAGGTCGGCGGTGACCTTGACTCGAAAGGTTACGGGGTGGCCACGCCCATTGGGTCTAGGTGTAATGAAATGGATGGCAGTTCTTTATATTTTTATGTTTATTTATTTACATATTTATTTATTTATTTATTTATTTATTTATTTATTTATTTATTTATTTATTTATCTATTTATTTATTTATTTATTTATTTATTTATTTATTTATTTATTTATTTATTTATTTATTTATTTATTTATTTATTTATTTATTTATTTATTTATTTATTTATTTATTTATTTATTTATTTATTTATTTATTTATTTATTTATTTATTTATTTATTTATTTATTTATTTACATATTTATTTATTTATTTATTTAACGGCAAACTAAAAGTTATTCTGGACCAACAATACAAGTCTAGAAATAGAAAAGGTTTAAATACGTTATAATTTAAGGTGCTATTAAAAGCTTAAAAAAAAGTATTTGATTTCATGATTTTATTTGGCAGTGCATTCAAAATAATACCTAAATAAAATAATATCTATTAAATTATATTCCATATTTAATATTAATATAAGTTCAATATCACCCAGGTGAGTGTCATGCATACAGGTGTAATAATGGCCTCATGCATATTCAGCAGCCGGACCACGTGATACATCATTCCGGCTATTCATAGGGGTATATCAGTAATTGCGGTCTTAACAAGGATCGGTGAAATGATTGTTTATGTCGAGGGATCGCAAATAGAAACCGAGAAATGGACTTTTATGTTCTCCTTTTGGAAGAGAATTTTTAATTCTTTTGGCATTTGTTTGATAAAATTCTAGCACCGACAACCAACCTCGTTAAATTCTTTGATGTTTACAAATGAAATATGAATATTAAAAATATGTTATGTGGTGTTGTGTTGTGCTGTGTTGTGTCGTGTCGTGTCATGTCATGTCATGTTATGTTATGTCATGTCATGTCATGTCATGTTATGTTATGTCATGTCATGTCATGTTATGTTATGTCATGTCATGTCATGTTATGTTTTGTTATCTTAAATTCGAACTTTAAAACAAAAAAGAAACACCACTTCGAAAGAATCAGTTTTAAATTTAAATTTAAATTTAATTCCATTTTTGAACTAAAAGCAATGAAATAAAATTATTTGATTTTCAAATAATCCAAAAAAATAATTAATTAACTAATCTCAGAGAGCCGATAGGGCTTGCAATTCTCCAGTTGCTAGAGAAAGGATACCTGGCCAAACTGCATAAGAAGTGGTGGTATGACAAAGGTGAATGCGTTCCTGAAGATACAAAGGTCTGCTAATGATTCTCTGATGATTCTTACAAATTCATAATTAATCTAATTTCAAATTAATTAATTATTTATTTAATTATATTAATTTATTTATTATACAAAATTGTGTAAGTGGTCATCGGATGACCCTTCGTCTTGTTTGGAAACATAAATAAAATAATAAAATAAATTATTTATTCTTTAATAAATAAATTTAATAGTTATTAATTTAATAAAATTTAATAATTGTTTATCGATTAATTAGTTTCAATTAATATTTTTATTAAAATAACTCATATTCTTTGCCACTTATTTACCGCTAACTTTGACGCTATTGCCGTTTAGCGGTATTACCAGACGATGACCAAAGGCATTTAAATGAGAAATTCGAAAACGACATAAATATTGAGGACGTGACCTCATTTTAATAACCAATAAATTTGCCGATGATCGATCACGTGACGGGTCGTAACGATCCGAATCCATTCGTAATCTCCAGAGCACGACACCCGCACGTGCGACCCACTTTCGAGACGACCTAAATATTCATAAGTGCATCTACAGCGCATTTTTCCGTACTCTAATGAAAGTGAAAGCTCTAGTGATGAAAACATTCCTATAGGCGTTAATTTCCTGACTAGTGACAAGTGAAAGGAGAACTTTTTAATCATTGGTCGACTTCTATTTGAGGTTACAGAATTATGTCTCAAAACGGCATGAAAATAATAATAATGACAATAATAATAATAACAATGATAATAATATTATTGATAGATATTATTATTAATTATTAATTATTAATTAATTATTAATTAATATTCTTAATAATTATTATTATAAAATAATATCTGTATTTTCAAATCGTTGCCAATTTGGTTCGTTCCAAAAGCATTCTAGAAGCATCATCTGAAGCCTATGACGCTATGCATTCAGCGCCAGTTAATTGTTTCTAGTTTTTATTAAACTAAAATTTATATGTTATATAAAGCAACAAGGCATTGGCTTCATCTTCCAAAGGATGTCCCAAAGCCATTTTACCATGCTCCCGTCAAATCCGGTGGTCTGGGAATTCTCCCACTTAAACAATGGGTTCCCCGGCTCAGAATAAATAGATTGACAGAGATCTTCCCTGAGACAGGTAGTCGTAAAGATGAATTCCTGTTGGATGTTCTTAGGAACAACACCCTGATCATGAGAGAATTCCGGAAATTTGGAACGTCAGAGGCAAAACAATCAAAACCAGATTGGAAAGTGGCGGCATCAGAGAGCCTATACAAAACAGTGGACGGTTATGGATTAAGATCATTCACCAGAGGAATTGGAATGAGTGATTGGATTTCAGCAGCGGTCCCAAGAATTCCATCTGGCCAATATATCAAATGCATAAAGGTCCGAGCGGCTGCCCTTCACTGCAGACTCCGAGCGTCAAGATGGAATCCTCTGGCTTCAAGGAGATGCGGTGAGGGCTGCAATTCTTTCGAATCGCTGGGCCACATGATCCAGAGATGCCCGAGAACTGATGGCCCAAGGCATGAAAGACACAACGCTGTCGTTAGGGAATTAGAACGGGAAATACGAAAAAGGGGCTATACTACGGTAATAGAGCCCCGTATTCCCACAGAAAAGGGACTCAAAATTCCTGATTTGTGTGCCTGGAGAGGCGACCTCTACATAGTGACTGATGTTGCCGTGACATCCGATGATTATGATTTAGACAAGTGTCATAAGAGCAAGGTTTCAAAGTATGACATTAAAGATGTTCATGATTGGATGTTGAGGAATGCCCCATCCGGCGTCCAAAGAATGCTTCCGAAGGTTGGCGCCTGCGTTTGCAACTGGAGAGGAGTCATGAGTGAAGAATCATACAGATTCTGGAGAGAGTGTGGGGCTTCCAAGACGAGTTTAATGTACGTCGTGCTCTCGGTCCTCAGTCACAGTTACAAAATCTGGAGGGCTCACAGGTGCCCTCTTCCGAGGGCAAGCGCACTTTTTCGGACTGCGAATTCTCAGTGACATCGGCAGTTGACGGTACTCGGCGCGTTCGATCGTGACTTCACCTTCCGACCGAATGTCCAGGGTGATCTCGGGCCCTAGTGCGGACACTAAACTTTGGAGAGGCCATCGAAATATTGTTGCTTGTGTTTTGTGTGTGAGGCCGAGAAAATAAAGGAAAAAAAAAAAAAAAAAAAAAAAAATAATAATATTAATAATAATATTAATAATAATAATAATAATAATAATATTATTAATAATAATAATAACAATAATAATAATAATAATAATAATAATAATAATAATAATAATAATAATAATAATAATTTCTGCATCGCTTTTTGATTGAAATATAATTTTAAAATTTCTAATTAAAATCTTTCCTTTTGCCTCCTTCCTTTCAAAGAAGTTCTGTTCTAAAAACTTAGTCAGCGCAATAAAATTTGAGTTCACCAAAAGGTAATCCTAGTTACGATGTTTTACTATCGCATCATGTTAGATAACAAAAGTGAAGAATAAAACATAATTGATAATTATTTTTATTTATTTAAATTGATAATCTTAATTATTATTTTTAAAGTTTTTTAAGAGAAAACATGACTTTAAACTATTTATATTTAATTATCTAATTAAAAATAATATTAACAATAATATTGTAATAACCCGGGGTCCTCAAACTAATTATAGAAGGGCAGGTTTATTGAAAGTTGTCAGATGGCTTGGAAGATGTAAAATGCTTAATTGATTAAGTCTTGAAATCTGCTGTTTCTATTACTCTCGCTCTACTTTCCGATATAAATCCATTTGTCAAAGGTACATAACCAAAGAGTCTGAATAGCACCAATTTAATTCTCAAATTATATTGCCACTAAATTTAATTAATTATTAAAATAATTAATCGGCAATATAATTTTAAATATTATTCAATTTATTGGATCTAGGGATCCAACACTGCCCCCTCCTTAAATCTGTTCGTCCCGAACAGACATCTATTCCCATTTTCATTTTTACTCTCGGAATAGGATCCGATCTTCCAACAATCTCATGGCTGCAAATCCCAGATCCATTTGCTTTGTCATCTTCTGGGATTTCTGTCTCCTCCCTTTTACTTCTGCGTCCCGCAAGTTTCAGCCGCGGAACATCGCCATTTCTATGCACACTCTCCTGCTCCACGATGTCGCCAGATCCCAGACTCTCCTCAGGATCACCTGCTCCACTTTCCATGCTAGGCACTCTCCTGAAATCCCGAGCACTCCCTTCTGTTATTTCCAATGGAGCCGAAACATCCGCTGGTAAATCCATGGGCTGTTCTGTAGACTCTACTTGTTCCACCATCAAATCCGTGTGCTCCACCGGCAACTCCACGTGACTCATCAGTAACTCCTCGAGCTGCACCAACAACTCCACATGATCCACCGGCAATCCCACAGGCTCCTCCGAAAGCCCCACTTGCTCCACTAAAACCTCCGTGAGCTCTCTGGGCCCTGCTGACGACTCGACCTGATCTGGTAACTCTATGGGCTCCAACGTCGAGTTCTCTAAGTCTGCCATCACGCACAGAGTTTCTGGAGACACGTACGCACTGTGGTTGGATGTGCCTTCTAATGACTCCATCCCAATGCTGCCAGAAACGGTACTTGGAACATCAGAACTCTTCTCAGTAGAGTTTCCATCAGAAACCAAAGAGGCATTCTGACACGGAACCGTTCTGTTTTTCAAATCACCCCTAATACTCCTAATACATTCCCTCATCTCATCTACGGACTTTTTCATAAAATCAAGAAATTCATCCATCTTTTTATGGGATGGATTCTCGAATTCGTATTCCTCTGGGTCATGGCCATTCTCTGTCAGCCATGCCCCAAGTCGCTCTCGTATCTCAGCTTTCGTGCCTTTCCAATCCAGGCCACGCTCTCTCAATTCTTGTCTCAATCGAGGCACGTACAATTCATCCAAGTACTTCGGCATCGTTCACTTTTCAACTAAACAAGCTTCTACTTTAGTTACTTTTGGATACCCTTTAACTCTAAATCCAACTCCTGACACCAATGTAATAACCCGGGGTCCTCAAACTAATTATAGAAGGGCAGGTTTATTGAAAGTTGTCAGATGGCTTGGAAGATGTAAAATGCTTAATTGATTAAGTCTTGAAATCTGCTGTTTCTATTACTCTCGCTCTACTTTCCGATATAAATCCATTTGTCAAAGGTACATAACCAAAGAGTCTGAATAGCACCAATTTAATTCTCAAATTATATTGCCACTAAATTTAATTAATTATTAAAATAATTAATCGGCAATATAATTTTAAATATTATTCAATTTATTGGATCTAGGGATCCAACAATATGTTAATTTGAAATTATTTTCATTTGGACACAGATTTTGAAAATGATTAGAAATGGCTACCTAACAAAAGGTCAGTTGAATCATTATGTTAAACAAGTCATTCTTCTGCGTGACATCAGGCGCAAGTTAAGCAGTGGTGACGTCGTAAGTCATTCATTATTCATGATTATTAATTATTAATTAATTAATTAGGTAATTATTCGTTAATAATAATTTAATTTATTGCTGATTCATTGTAATTCAATTTATTGCTTCAAAATAATTTGTTTAAATAGCTGCTGTCCAGTAATTTAGAAAATATTTAATACTTAAAATATTAATATAATATTATCTACTCATTAATTTAATCGACGGGCTATGAACATAAATAATGAACGAAATAACGATTATAATTATATTAAAAGTAAAATTATGAAATTCAAATCGTTTTAAAGGAATCAATCAAACATGGCCTCCTATGCCTGCTGTCCAACAGGGGGGTTTGGTCAGCGGGCTCTAGTCTCCAGGGTAGTGGATTGCTGGACACCTTGTTGAATCTTTTCTTGGCGAGAAATGATGACAACGGGCAGACCAGGCACAGCGAAGTCGAGTTGAGCAATAATAGGCTTTATTATGCCGATCTGTTTAAAAGCAGTTGCTATATCAGAGTAAAAAAGTTTTTGATCATAAATTATATTAACATTATTGTAAAATATCATAATATAATAATTATTTAATAACAAGAGAATAACGTAATGTCGTAATGTAATGTAAATTAATTACATATTCAAACAGGACGAGGATGGATCTCAGAGGTTTCTCGAGATGGTTGAAGGTTTAAAAACACGCTTGACTGAGTGGCTCCAGGTAGTTGCAAACAAGTTCTTGAAAAATAGCTAACTAATTAAATAAAATAATCTCCAGAACTCCAGAATAAAAGCAATTTAATTAAAATAAAATAAAAATAAATAAGTAAAATAAAATCGTAATTGTTGATTTAAAAACAAAAATCATTTTTATATTTCAATTTTTCTTAGACAGCCGACGCCTGCAAAGAAATCGACATGGTGGCCAGTGAACACCAGTTCAAAGTTCAACGGGTTCACTTCTACCAGTTCGCCCTGACCCTTGTGAACCCTGAAGAGGTCAGTGCGGTGCCAAATGTCAAGGAAGAATTTTGGTACGAAAATTTTAAGTTCATGGACGATATTATGAAGGTGGCCCAGTTGCTCTCAATACTGAACAACATCAACGAATCCTGGCAAATCTTCGAACTGGTGAGTCATTCCGGCGAATATTTAATAATTAAGTCTATAACTAATAGTAATAATAATATTTTAAATTTGTTTATTTACTGGTGATACTTTTTTTAAATTATTACTTGATTTATTATAAAAATCAGTTATTTTTGCGCAGAATAAGATAAGAATTTCTTCAAAATATGATTTTATATTTTCAGGACAAAAAGCCAATCGATAGCAGTCATTTCCTGGTTCCCTATTTTAAGGTCAAGGGTGGCCTGAACTCGTGGGCCCCAGAAGGGTCACATCCCCTGCCCTGGTGGTACAATAAACTAATCAAACCCTGGTATGTAATTGGTTGAACTAGTAATTATCAGTTGGTAATATTACACTAAACATTAAACACTCCATAACTACTTTAATAATAGTTATTATTTAATAATAATAATAAGTTATTATTATTATTACATAAGGCACGGGCGAACCCCTCGCCTGAACAAAAACATAAAACTTTCAACAAAAACTAACAAACTATGTACATCGCTCTCTAACAAATTAAATATTTACAATCTCCGAAGTGGTCATCTAGTAAAATTTTAAATATTTCAATATTCTTTGCTTCGATAACTTCCTGAGGAAGCTTGTTCCAACTCTCCACGACTCTGTTGCTAAAGAAAAATTTTCTCAAGTCTTTATGTGCTACTCCTGTTGCCAGTTTCCAGTCGTGACCTCTTGTCCTCTCATCTGGACACGGCATGAGTCTAGGGCCCCATACATTCTGTGCAGATCCTTTGATGATATTAAATAGTAAGATCAAATCGCCCTTTTTCTTCTAAATACCAGCGATGGCAGTCCCAGTTTTTTCAATCTCTCTTCATAAACTAAATTCCTGCAAGTTTTGCACATTAGGGTGAACCGGTGTTGCACCCTTTCTAAAGTATCTATTTGGCCTTTTCTGTGTGGACTCCAAACCTGTATCGCATACTCCAAGTGAGGCCTCACCAAGGCTTTATAAACAAGGACCAAAACATTTTCCGACAGATGTTTGAAATTTCTGTAAATGATTCCTAGCATCTGGTTAGCCCTGTTGACCTTCTGCAGGACGTGCTCCTTGAAGTTAAGGTTTGCATCCAATGTAATGCCCAGATCTGAAATCTTGTCCACGTTAGGAATTGGATAAGCGGTTCCATCTGTGTCCATTATGGTATATTCGTGGTCTTCTTTTTTTGTGCCAAATTTCATACAACTGCATTTATCATAGTTAACCTTCAGTCCCCATTCATTGTACCATCTCATGACCCTGCCAAGATCATGTTGCAACAACTGGCCATCATCTGGGGTCAACGTTCTGTACAATTTGGCGTCGTCAGCATACAAAAGCATGTTGTTACAGACCTCGTATATATCATTTATATAAATGATGAAGAGGACCGGACCGAGGACACTGCCCTGTGGCACTCCGCTGGTAATTGGATATTTTTCTGAGAGAACTCCATTCACCACTACTCTAAACGATCTCTGCGTCAAGTAATTTTCTATCCACTCGATCAGCCCCGTGTGGACTCTTTATCTATCTCTTTAGCTTGAACAAAAGTTTTCCATGTGGAATTTTATCAAATGCTTTTTCCAAATCTGTGTAGACCACATCTATTTCCGAGCCTCGGTCAATTGCATTGGTAACAATATCCAAAAATCTCAAAAGCTGCAGTGTAGATGATCGACCAGGTAGAAAGCCAAACTGGGCAGGACAGAACAGATTGTATTTTAAAAAGTATTCCATTATGTGATCCTTTATAATAGATTCTAGGATCTTACAACATACGGATGTTAGGGCAACTGGTCTGTAATTTCTGGCATCATTTTTGTAACCCTTCTTATGTATCGGGACCACAGTACCCATTCTCCAATCCTCAAACACTGTTGCTGTCTGCAAGGATGCCTCAAATATCCTGGACAAGTATTCTGAGATGACATGTCTTGTCTCCCACAAAATTCTGGGATGAATTCCATCAGGACCAGATGATTTGTGTCTGCTGAGATTGTTTAATTTCCTAATTATTGTAAAAGCCTTGTTATTTCCTATTGTTATTGTTAATATATTATTATTATTATTATTATTATTATTATTATTATTATTATTATTATTATTATTATTATGTTTATTATTATTATCTTTCTTATTACAACATTAAATTGTGGATTTTTCAGCCCATTCATGATGAATTTTCAAGAAAGAAAGGAATTATTTTACAAAGCAACATTTGGAGTCGACATTAACAAACGGGACAACGAGACTTTAAACAGCTACTGTCACGTAAATATTTATGCTATTCTTTTAAATTAATTTATCGACAAATAAATAATATTCCTGTATAATAATAATAATAAAAATAATAATAATAATAATAATAGTATTATTATTGTGTTTATATGTTCAATTCTTTGAAAATGATTGACCTAATTGACTTGCAACAGTTCAAGGTGTATAGAAAAAGCCCCATGATGGCAGTCACTCACATCGACTTTTCAAAATGGCTGACTAAATGGAGGTTTCAATCCGCCAACGAGGTAGGTCAATTAATCGGTAATTATTTTAATTAATTAAATATATTATTAAATAAATTTATTCGATATTGTTATGAAAATGGCCGAATCGTTAATCGTGAAACCAGTCCTGAATATTTTGTAAAGCAACTCATATTGTAATTGTAATTAGATTTATAATTACATTTGTAATGGCATTACACGTTTACACAAGTAATTACATTTTGCCAAAATCTGTGCTTCAAACTTAACTTAATACTTGATTCGTTTCCAAACAGTTGGGAGGTGGAGAAGGACCCATGAAGGACTTTTTCACCCTCCTTGGAAAAGACATCCAATCCTACGACGAGTAACATTTGGCTCGGTGATCCAGTTAAAGATAAAGGTTGCTATTTTAAATATTTATTTAATATTTAGGTTACTATTTTAATATTTATTTCTTTATTTATAATATAAATATGATATAATATAAATATTGGTCCAATTTGTGCAGCATAATAATTGTTAGCTTTTGGTCAAAGGATCAAAATTCATGCGTGGACCGTAGATATTTTAATTAACATTTTAATGCACATAGGTTCACTTACATGGATATAATAACAAAACAAAAATAATAACAAAACGCATTTCAATTTACCGAATTTAATTTCATATATGATAAATATTTATAATAAAATATTATAATTTCTTAGTGGCGTTTGCAACACGATCTCATGAAGATCTCATGAGATAGTCAAATTTAGAGATATTATTATTATTATTACCTAAATATTTTTTATTAGAAACGGGTGAGGCGTACGCCCATTCGAGCCACGGTTTGTACCTCTCCCCATAAGTAGTTCGAATGAGCTGAAAGTTATCAGACTCTTCTTCATTGGTATGGTCATTGCTAAGGCAATCCTTGACCCTCAGCTGGTTAGATTTTTATTCTTTTTTATTTATATTCAAAATAATTCTATTATTGATTTTTCCAGTGCAATAGTGAAAATAGAATTATTTGTTTTTCCAAATAATAGTATGAAAATTAGATTTAAAAATCAATAATCTATTTTTTATAATCAGCTGAACGTCCCCTTGAGTACGTTATTTTACAAGCAACTGATCCAAACGAATCGTGGCTTTGATCTGAGAGATCTCCATGTCATTCGTCCCCATCTTTCCAGCTTTTTCGTCCAACTTATGGACACGATTAAGACTACAGAGGCCTTAAAATCAGATTCATTGGTAAAAATTAATTTTAAACGTTTAAAATAATAACATAATTAATTAATTAATTTATTTATTTATTTATTTATTTATTGTAACATTAACTAATTATTAATTAATTAATTTATTTATTTATTTATAATCATCACTATCTCACAGTGATTTCAATACTAGGAATTGAAACTGAGTCTAACTGCAAGTTAGAAAATGCAATCTTATGTTAATAATAGGTTACGTAATGCATGTAATCGCTGTATCATTTAGCAGTCCATATAAGCAGTAATTCACGGTGTAATTATTACATAATGTAAATGTATAATCGAATGATCATGTGAAATTAATAAAGATTAACAATTAAATTTAATAAATAAAGTAAAATATATGATAAATAATAACAAAATAATTTTACATCAATCAATTGAAAGACGTTTGAGGATCGTCTAAAGTCTGTGAAGCAGGTGACCGTAGGTGGAAGCAGCTTTAAAGAAATCGCCATCGACTTCACTCTTCCAGGTTTTCCAGGTGTTGAAATGGTACCTGGAGGATCAAATACAATGCTCGATCATACCAACGTTGACGACTACGTTTTTGTAAGTGGAATGCTTTGACTTATCCATCTTTGACGTTTTGGTCCAAATGCTTCTTTGCGATTATCATGGCGTTGAAATAGTACGTCCTAATACGGTAGACGCAAATGTTTTAGTTAATTTATAACTTCAAGTATTATTGTTATTATTAATATTTATAAAATTATTGTTAACCAAGAAAGATTTTAATTGCAGCAAGTGCTGAACCATTACGTGGCCAAAGAATCCCTGACAAAGATGGACCTCATAAAGAAGGGTTTCGAACTGATTTTTCCTCTTTCATCTTTGGAATTATTTTCTCCTGAAGAGGTGAATTGTAATTTAATTTATTATATTTACATAAGTTATTACGTTTTATCGGTTGATTATAATTAATGCGGTTAACTGACTGACTGACTGACTATATCTATGTTTGTTTCAAACTAAAAGTTGATTCTAGTTTATAACTTCCTTTTATTTACTAATGATCAGAATTACAAATGTAAAAATTAAACGTAACTTGTGCCATGAATGTACCTTTAATTCTCAATTTCATTACAAACAGATGGAACTTTTGTTGTGCGGGGAAAATGAAACTCAGTGGAATGAAGTTGTCCTCAAAGATCTGCTATTGGACGGTTACACTTCCGGTTCTCAGCCAATCATGTTCTTGCTGGGGTTGATGACGTCATTCGATGACTTGGAGCAGAAAAACTTTTTAGAATTCGTCACCTCTAATCGGAAGCTGCCGCCAGGGGGTAATTTGTATGTTTAGAATAATTTATGATAATGTGCTGCTGAGTAAATATTGTGCCAATGAGTATTAATTAAATGTAAATATATATAATAAAGTGTAAATATTACGCTAAACCGAAGAGTTAACAAATTGTACATCTTATGTAACTGAGAATGACATTATTTATTACAACCGTTTATCACTTTCACTTGGTGCATCCCAGAAATCTGTGACTATGTGTATCCTTTTATTTATTAACCTTTGGTAATTAATTGGTTAATATTATTATTATGCCACACCAAATGTTATTTAAATTAGTTAACCAGCAATCCATATAAATTCATGCTTTGCAGGATTTAAGTCGTTGAAGCCACCACTGACTATCTCTCGCCTGAACAGTGACAATCCTGACGAGTCTCTTCCCTCTTCTGCAACCTGTTTCAACCGATTGGATCTGCCACCTTATTCCAACTTCCGGGTTGCAAAGATCAAAATAATGCAGGCGATAGCCGACGGGAGAAGTTCATTCCATTTCGTTTGAGGAGACCTCAATAAGTGTCGTTGTTGAAATTCTTGCGAAGTTTATGTAAAGGTCAATCTATATATCTATATAAATAAAAATGCAATGTGTGTTTGTAACATGCAAATGTTCTCTGAAAGTACTTAACCAATTGCTTTGAAATTTTGACACAACATAGTGCTCGATTAGAGGAGTGTTTGTATATAGGTTTCATATGTATGCCACAATTATATCGTGTAAAAATACGCTTTTTTCGAAAATCATATTGAGCCACAGCAACGCGTGGCTGGGCACCACTAGTTAATAAATAAAATTTTTGTTGTTAGTATCTGAGAATTTGATAATGAAATTGTCTTATGATTGACGTTTTCTGTTCATTTAAGCCGAAGTAATTATGATTAAATTTAACTTTTTACCCGAAAGAAGACAATTTAGACCCTCCACCTGCTGGCATGGTTTTTTTATATCTTTTGTCTTCTTAAAGTGAATTTCAAATAATAATATTTATTAGAATAAATAAAAATCCATTGTTATTAAATAAGGTATTCTAAGTAAGAAATATTTCATGTAGTTTAAAAATCGAATCCATGTTTACCAAAGTTCGATGGATGGTCGGGATTTTACTGGGATTTCTACAATGACTTGACGAAAATGAAGCTGAGAATAAGCTACAACGTCGAGAAACATTTGATTCAATTCGGAGATGATGTCAGAACTATTAACGATTGCCCCCTCATATTCCTAAATATCCAAGCCCCTCCCTAACGAGCAAGTGTAGCTCCACCCCCCCTGCATATCATTATGAAATCGTTGGTGAGAACAACGAAGATTAATTGAATTTTAAATGAAAAACGGTTAAGATTAAGGGTAGGGTTAGGGTTTGGGGTAGGATTAAGGTTAAGGGTAGGGTTAGGGTTAGGGTTTGGGGTAGGGTTAGGGTTTTGGATAGGGTTAGGGTTAAGGGTAGGGTTAGGGTTTGGGGTAGGGTTAGGGTTTTGCTTGATTTAGTATTTTTAAAATATTTAACGTATTTTTTAAAATATTATACTGTTGTAACCCGGGGTCTGATGAATTAATTAACGTAAGGATATCTTTATTGGATTTAACTAATGGCAAATACGGCTGGACGATTTGGTCGATTGCTTGTCCTGACGGAACTGCCTAATGACTCGAATCGCTAGATACGACTTCGAAATAAAAGATTCTGAATATTAACTAAACTTAATTAATTAATTATTTAATTAATTAATGTCAGGGATCCAACATTACCCCCTCCTTAAATCTGTTCGTCCCGAACAGGCTGTTCTGTTTCTCCGTGATATTTTGCTAATCGATTGCTGTGGACCACTTTCATTCTAGTCCTTGCTGACTTCTGTATGCGGTATACCACGTCGTTTATTTTCTTTATGATTCGGTATGGTCCTTCCCAATCTTTTTGTAACTTTGGCGACTTCCCTTTTCTTCGTTGGGGGTTGTATAGCCAGACTAGTTCATCTTCTTTAAAACTTACATCATTGGCTTGCCTATCGTATCTCGCTTTGGCTTGATCGCTATTAACACTTATATTTTTCCGGGCAACCTGATGTGTTTCGGCAAGTGTATTTCTTAGGCTTGAAACGTAGTCACATGCCGACTTAGGTTCTTCTGCTCTTCCGAACATCATATCGGCAGGAAGACGAATCTCCCTCCCGAATGTCATTTTCGATGGACTGATTCCTGTCGTTTTATGCACGGCTGTCCGGTAGGCCATAAGGAAAAGTGGTAGGTATCTGTCCCAGTCATCTTGCTGTTCACTTACCATTTTTGACAAATACTGTTCCATGGTCCTATTAAATCTCTCGACCATACCGTCCGATTGCGGATGTAATGCAGTGGTTCTTGTCTTATGGATTCCAAGGTTTTCGCATAGCTCTTGAAATATTTTCGACTCGAAATTCCTTCCTTGGTCCGAATGTAACTCTAATGGCACCCCGAATCGACTAATCCAATTATTTACGAGAGCATCAGCTACATTTTCCGCCTCCTGATTTGGCAGTGCAAACGCTTCAGTCCATTTGGTGAAGTAATCGCTGATCACTAAAATGTACCGATTTCCCTTCTTTGATGCAGGGAATGGTCCGGCAATATCCAAAGCTATTCTTTCAAAAGGTACTCCCACATTATAGGGTTGCATTAGACCTTTAGTCTTCTTTTGAGGTCCTTTACTGGTTGCGCAATTATTGCAATTCCTACACCACTCCTCAACGTCTTGTTTGTAGTGCAACCAGTAAAACCTCTCCCTCACCTTCCTGATGGTTTTATTCACTCCCAGGTGTCCACCTGAGGTTCCGTTATGGAATTCTTGTAACACCTCAGAGACGCAAGATCTCGGAAGTACTATTTGAAGGTGATAGTCGGTGCCATCCTCTGTTTCCCACTTCCTATGTAGGAGTCCATTACTAATTCTCAAGGAATCCCACTGTGCCCAATAGGACTTAGTAACTTCTCCGTGCTCCGCTATCTGTTGCCAATCTGGTTTCACCCCAGCCTCCATCCACTGTAGTATGGGTGCAAGTGCTTCGTCTCTTAATTGTAGATCTCGTAACCCGCTTTCCGTCCAGGGTTCGGGAGCCGTGATACGAATTTGTCGACATTCTTCGGTTTCCTGTTTTTTCTCTGCGTTGTTGCAGTGTCTGCAGTTAAGTGGACAAGGACGTCGTGATAGCGCATCAGCGTTGTTGTGTATTTGACCTCTCCTGTGTTCAATATTGAACTGAAAACCCTGTAGTTTTTCAATCCACCTCGCCATCTGACCTTCTGGGTTTTTAAAGTTTAGCAGCCACCTCAGGGAGGCGTGATCCGTTCTTAGCAAAAACGGCTGGCCCAAAAGATATTTCTGGAAATGTTTCATGGATTCTACTGCTGCTAATAATTCTCTCCGGGTCACGCAATAGTTCCTTTCCGCTTTAGACAGTGAGCGGCTATAAAATGCTAGAACTTTTTCTTCATTTTCAACTTGCTGGGAAAGAACTGCTCCGATTCCACAGTTACTGGCATCTGTATCGAGGATAAAAGGTAGTCCGGGAATAGGATATGCCAGGATCGGTGCCGTTGTCATAGCTTCTTTCAGATTATCAAATGCTTTTTCACAGCTGTCGTTCCAGATAAATGGTTTGCCTTTTACAGTAAGCTCATGAAGGCTTTTTGCGATGTTTGAAAAGTTGGCAATAAATCGTCTGTAATAGGTACAAAGTCCTAAGAAGCTTTGAAGTTCCTGGATATTTTTGGGTACAGGCCAATTTTTTACTACCTCGACTTTATCTGGATCTGTACTAACACCTTCAGAAGACACGATATGGCCAAGGTATTTGACTTCTTTTTTAAAGAGTGAGCATTTCTTTGGACTCAGTTTCATGCCTGCCTCTCTAATCCTACTAAATACTTCTCGGAGGTTGTCTAAATGTTCTCCAAATGTTTTTCCGACAACAATTATGTCATCCAAATATACTAGGCATACTTTCCAATTGAGTCCCCTTAGTATATGTTCCATTAATCTTTCAAACGTCGCTGGGGCATTGCATAGCCCGAACGGCATGACAGTGAATTGCCATAGTCCTTCACCTGTCGAGAAAGCCGTTTTTTCTTTATCGTCAGGATGTAACTCCACTTGCCAGTAACCACTTTTGAGATCTAATGTGGAAAAAATTTTTGATCCCGAGAGAGTGTCTAAAGTGTCATCGATTCTAGGTAAGGGGTAGCTGTCCTTAAGTGTCATTTCGTTCAGCTTTCTATAGTCGACACAAAAACGAAGTGATCCGTCTTTCTTCTTAACGAGTACCACCGGTGAGCTCCAGGGGCTATTTGACGGTTCAATAACCCCTTGGTCTTGCATTTCTTTTATCATTTCCTTGGCGTTTGCTCTTGTAGCTAAAGGAAGTGGACGGGGGTTTTGTCGAATGGGTTTAGCACCGGCCGTATTTATTTGATGTTGCACGAGGTTAGTCCTACCCAAAGGGCTGTCTTGTTCAGCCATTATATCCTGAAATTCGCTAAGCAGATTTTTCGCTTGTTGATAATCTTCTTTTTGTAGAGTTTTGTCTAAATCTTTCAGGAGATTGTCCATTAATGGTTTAGACATAGTATCCCTTTTGATATGCTTATTTCCACTTCCATCTAATGTTAATATGCGTTCCACGTTCCTGCAAAGTGCGATAGGTGTTCCTGCTTTGATCTGTTGTTCCTGGTCAGATAGATTCATTACCCTCAGTGGAACTCTGCCGGTGTTCAGCTTGACTAGTGCTCGTCCTATTAGTAGTCCTTGGCCAATGCCCGATTGATCTTCGACTGCTCCTATACCAAATTTTGTATAGTCGCCTTCTAGCCCGCCCCAAATTAAGCTTTCCGACTGTGCCGGGATGGTCTCGTTTTGTAATACTTTTACAAACGTGTCTTTGACTTCTGTACCTCCGTAGTGTAGAGGAATCTCCATTGCTCCTTGTTGAAGGGTGCCGCCCTTCATGTCAATGGAAATTCCATAGCGTCGCATGAAATCCAATCCCAGTATACATTCGTCTGTTATATTGGCTATCATAAATTCCTGTTCGAATGACTTGCCTCCTAAATCCACTGTAATAGTTGTGGTTCCTTGAACTGGCACTAATTCTCCGGTGGCTGTTTTTAGCTTGTAGTTGTTGGTCGTTACTTTACTGTTTCTTGCCAACTTTGGTTGGACAATAGAAGTAGATGCCCCTGTGTCTATTACAAGATTATATTCTTTCCCTCCAATTTTCCCTTTAACCTCTAGTGATGATCCTTTTCCTAATGCTGTAACGTGAAAGACGAGTGGGGCATTTCGAGTTTGCTGAAACGATCTTTGCCCCTTAAAATTAGTAGCTTCAGGTTTTTCTGATTTATAGGGCTCTCTCCAGTACTGCCGATTTTTGGAGAAGGTCGTTCTACATTCTCGGGCTAAATGGCCAGGCTTGTTGCACCTGAAGCACCTTGGTCTTCTATCTGCTACCTGGAATCTTAAGTTTCTTTGGGGCTTGCTGAGGTCATTGATTTGTCGAGCTATTTTTGTAATCATCTCTCTGTCTTTGTCATTATCTTTATCTTTCTCCTTGCCTCTGTCTTCCTGAGCTTCAATTTTCTTTACATTCAAGCTTTTTTGGATTGAGGCTCTTGCCGCTTCCATGGAGATTGCAAACGCCAATGCTTCATGGCTGGCCTTTATTCCATGAATTTTTAGTGCCATTTTGGTTTCCGCATCCCTTATCCCATCAACGAAGGCTTCAGTTATAATGTTTTCAATGAAATCCGTTGACTGTCCTGGATGGGCTAAGTATGCGAGCCTTCTGACGTCAGCTTCTAATTCTTGGAGTGATTCGCCCTGTTTTTGCGTACGGTTTTTTAATTCGTTTTTATGTACTTCCAGAATGTGGCCATTCCCAAATCTTCTTTCCATTGCTTCTGCTATTTCTGAATAGGCTTTACAGTGGAGCATTGTTTGCAAAAGCTCGGCTGCCCTTCCTCGCAGTACCATTATCAGTTCTGTTGCTTTTTCCTCTTCGGTCCAGTTGTTACGTTCAGCGGCAGTTTCAAACTGATGTCTGAACACTGCCCATGGCCCTTGTCCGTCGAATAATGGTGGTCTTGTCGTTTTCTCTCTTCCATATGTCTCTGTTTTCGATTCATTGTATTTTTTAAACTTCTCTATTTCCCTCCTCTGCTCTTCTTTTAGTGCATCTAATTCTGCTTTAACCTTTCTCAGGTCGACCATCTCCTTGGATGATCTGAGGTTGGCTACGTCCGTTTTTACCTCTTCCCGCAGAGCATCCATGGATGTCTGGAATTTGGCTGCATCAGTTTTTACCTCTTCCCGCAGAACATCCATGGATGTCTGGAATTTGGCTACGTCTGTTTTTACCTGCTCCTGTAAAACATCCATGGCTACTTGGAAGTTGGCTATATCGGATTTCACATCTGACCGCAAAGTATCCATGCCGCAAATCAATTCTGACCGCAAAACATTATTGTCTGACCGCAAAGCATCCAGGGCCTTATTGTTGGCTTCCATAGCAATATGAAGGGCTTCCCTTTGTTTTTCTTTTTGAACCCCAAATTCATACTCCGACGGATCGTGATTATTTTCCAAAAGCCATTCCTCGAGCCGTCCTTGTAGTTCGGCTTTTAGGCCAGTTGCATCCAGGCCTCGATTCCTTAGTTCTCGTCTCAAATCGGGAACGCGCAAATCTTCCAGTATCTTAGGTCCCATTTCTGTCGTTAAAACTCGCTGTTTTTACCTCTAGTGAATCGATATCCCTTTACGACGCTAAATCCCACTCCTGACACCA